>JACCHY010000020.1:3600000-4200000 GCA_018907195.1 Dolichoris vasculosae
TTGCGAAACAATCGATATCGTATCGATTACTTACCGTAAAATTACTTTGTTATTCGGTATAAAAATTATTTTCAATTAAAGTGGATCTCGTAAATCAAAATTCTATATTCGAGCTCATCGAAGAATATAAAATTATTTTTCTTTGTACGTAACGTACGAGCACACAGTTAATTTATTAATTCTTGCCCCCAACGAGTTAAAGAGGAGTCGCGTCTATCTCTCCTTTACTCTGGTTTATTGACTCACCCGCCGTTCCCAAAGTAAGATATTACTAACTATCGTCAAAAGACACTTGAAGCTTTCTAAGTACTTAAAAAATGACGGCTCTCCTTTAAAGGGTCCTTTAAGTATTTGAAACGAAACTCTCCATAAAATTTCTAAACTAATTATTTATATGGAGATCATTCTTAAAACGGGTAAAATCTATTTTTTGAGAATAATTAGAAACCAATAGCTTTAGAAGCAGGTGGGAAAGTCGTATGATCGAATCTTCCGTTATCATCGACCTTCGTGTTAACCGATAACTCAGGAACGAAAATATTGATTAGGAGATCCATAAGGTTCTACCAAGAATACTTTTCTCCCATTTACGGATGACCGCCGTTGGATTTCGTGAAATATTTGTCATCCAACGCTTTGATTTTGGGTATTAAATTATAAATAAAAATTATCGAGAAACATATATTAGTGTTGATCTAAACATAGTAGGTTGGAACTCAAGTATGGGTAAAATATTACTTTAGCCTTCGATGAGTTGGCCAGAGAGATGAATAAGATCCGCGGTATAAACGAGAGGATGGAAATATTTGCGAAGAAACGATTAACAGGATCGCGGGTAATGTTGGAATTATAAATGAAGCTGTCGAAGTGGCGACTATATTTTAGAAAATTCAAAGGAATACGTGACTGTAACATCAGCCATTAGTGCAACACGGAGATTCAAGGATGAAAGCTTAAAGGTCTTAAACAATTAATAACACGATAAAGCACTGAATTCGAGAGGGGAAATTTGTCATCGAGAATAAATTAACATTTCATTTAAGATTTTCAAACGTTGGTATTCCAACAGGATTTAACTACCAAGATTTAGTTTAAGAGTAGAATACGTATTTAAAAATAAGTGGTTTTAATATATCTACTTATGAATTGAATTTTCGAAACCAAAATCGATAAGTTGATCGATTAGCCGTCTTTTACCGATTAGTTAAGACGGATTAATCTTTACCGATTTGGCGAATACGCCCCCTTCAGGACGCATGTGATACTGCACCTCACCTCCTTCGGACGTATCAAAGCAGCGACTATCGTAAAAGTCGAGGAGCAACTATTTGCACTGCATGGAAACGACACGAACAGTGTTTGAAACGTAGCTTGTAAAGTACGATAAATTAATTTTAACCAGAGGGTTTTAAATATTTACTCCAAACTTTAAAAACTTGCGCCAATTATTCGATGCTATTCTTTAATTACAAGCGTACGAATTGGTAAGGATATTTTAAGACGTTGGTGGTCAAATAAAAATATAGTAAGGGAGCAATTTATCATAGAAAATTACATGCATTCGTAATCTCGCGTCAAAGAATTTGAATATTCGATTATCGTTCATGAATTTAATAGCGGTCTCGTTACAAAAATACGCTATCGAATTAAAGACTAACCTGATCATTGATTTTTAGATGTAGGCTGTTTATTTTTGACGCATAAACAACGGAAGACGTAATTAAATTAAATTATTAAATATCGACGACCCTTTGAAAGCTCAGACTGGTAAAACGTAAGAAATAACCTTCCCACAACAAATTGTTAGCGTAACAATTTGAGATTCATAAAAATAAAAGTAGGTGAAGAATAACCAGGGAATGCATATATCTTTAAACTAGTACATTGTTGGTAGCGGAAAGTCGATATATCGAGCAAACGAGTAGTGCAGGTCGACGCGATGTCGCCTTTAACTCATTCGCACAATTGTTCGTTCCAGTTTTAACGTCCAGCTGTAGACTCACCAAAGGTTACATCTTGAACTTGCTTCGGTTCTTTGGAAACTTTGTTGTGTTTTTCAACATTTTTCTTTATATTCTTTTAAATACCTCGGAATAGTGGACGATTATCGTTGAATGCTAAGTTTCAAAAATTGATAAAAGTTCGTAGGTTTAGTGATTTAATTCGCGAGTATAATAAGGAATATTATAAAATTTTAAGTTTGAGTAAAAATAAAAGATTCTTCTAAACTAAAAAGTAATTTTTTTTAAAGACAATTTGAATATAATGTTTTCGTTGAGATTTAAATTTTTGATGTAAAAAGTTTTTATTCCGTGAATTAATTTTTTAAGATTTTGATCGAAATATATTTTAATTATTTTTATTAATTTTCATGTACAGAATACTTGGTATAAAATACGATATTATTTTTAAGTTGAAGCTGTAACGATGCAAACAAGATTTACGTAAATTATTTTATATAAATACGTTATAAATATTTTAACGACTAAGGAATATATTATAATTTAATTCTCTTATTTTTATCTATTAATATTGCGAATGGAAGAAAAGAAAACATAAACGAACTTTTTAAAACGAATATCGGTAGTACATAGCTGATAATATTTGTTAAGACAAGCTTTAAAATATGAAAATATGCAAGATCAACGTAACAAAGTATAATTTGATCTTCTTGTTAAATTGTTACAAGTGAAACTTTTTCACTAATATTTGCGATACGGAGTACAAGGATTGCAATATCAAAGGCTCGATCGTAAAAACAAATACTCAAATTATGAAAATGACGTAAGTGTACCAACACTTTAGTCAAATAATAAAGCAAAAGTGAAAGAGATGAGCTGTCCTCGAAGTCATTGGCCTCCGACGATAGTGTAGACAAAAAAACGCTTCGTTACTAGGACCTACATTTAAAATTCAAGCAACGTACGCGCCTCAATGTACATCTTACCTATACAAATGTGAGAACATAAATGAAATACTTTTTTTGTTTTCGTTTTTTGTTTCGAGGTTGCTACCGGCTTTTGTGTATGATTCATTTAATTCTTATTATTTTTTTTACTTTATTCCGAGGTGCATTGCTCCTTAAGAGCATACAGATTTCTTAGATAAGATCGGTGCAATGATATTACGTAAAATCAAGAAGTTTCAATTAGATCCTTTTGTAATCTCTCGTGAATCATTTTTTAAATACAATAAGTTTAATTTTATCAATTTAAATTATAATTTGATTCGTGTACTCGTTACGAATATTTTACTTATCTTATGTTTTTCAAATATCATAATAATATTCGTTTCAATTTAATCAACACAAATTAAACGAATTTTTAACCAAATTATAAACAATCACAATTTCAAAACGGTTATCGGTAATTATTAAATTTTTGAACTATTGAACGGAACGATTTAAAATAAAAAAGAAGGTATTATTAAATATTCTCTTAGTATAGTATTTCATTTGTAATTTTTGTGTGGTTTTACTGGTCTACCGCTAATTCCTTACACGTGTGGCCCTGTAATATATTTTCTGTATATTTTGCTTTTCCAGTTATGACTATTTCATCATATTTACCTGGTTTAATACTATGAATTTAGTTTCGTTGACTTTTGATTGTGTTAAACGCTATTATTCGATGTTGATACAGAAAAACGTATCTTTTAATTTCTGATTACGATACGCACTTTACCTTTCTTTTAATATCGTATGGATATTCGGTTCGAGTCGTTGAAATAATTTTTCAAATTTGTCTAAAATATAAATCTCATATATATTGTCGAAAAAACCGAAAATTTTAAGATTAAATTACTTCTAATTGCACGTATGATTCACCATACGAAGTAAGATAAGTAGAATACCACGAATTCACGATGTTAAATTTTTATGGAGTTTAAATGATTTAATTGCATTTATGTAGCTGGTAATGAAAATTTCAAAATTTAATTAAAAATTTCGTTGTATGAAAATTTGCTGTAGCGAAAAAAAAATATACAATTTTTATTATCATTTAAAAATTGTCTAAAACCAGTTATTGCTCTCCGATACGTTTAATGTATTCAAATAGAAAATCTCAGGTAAATACACTCTGGAGTCATTTACTAATAATCTTGTACTTTAATATTATTTAGTAATTGTTGAAAGAAGGAAAATTGAAAATAAAAATCTAAAAAAAAATCTATATCGTTAAATTTATTATAATTTTATTATATTTTGCATTTTAAGTTTAGATTTAGTTAATTATACGATTATATTATAATAGAGTTTCGTTAATTTTTTAAGAAAAAAATACACTGTATATCATTACTAAGTAAAGAAAATCTTTTTAAGCAATAACATAATATAATTATTTAATATCCTGTAATTTAATCATTTTAGCGTGATAAAATATTTATTATAAATTCGGAGATGATTATTTAAAAAATACTCGTATTCACTGAATTTGGACTTTTGTAAATAAAACAAAATGAAATTTTATTCACCGGAAGTTAATCTCAATTTAATCGTACAAGGAAATTTGAACTATTTTTTAAGAATTAAGAATTTTTTTAAGTCTGGATACATACACGTAATCAAAAGTGTTAATTTCAAATATTTTATCCGATAAAGCAAACCTGAAAAATACTTAATCGTTCTTTATCAGATACGAATTTTGAAAATTAATATGTAAATGGGAACCGACTCTCGCGTTATTTCTTAACATGTTTGTAACGAGTCAATCTCGGGGAGATCTCGAATTAAATAACGCATCCAAGTTGAAAATCAAGATTTAATTTTACGAATGAATAATTGTCGGTGCAACAATGTAAGTGTATAAGTTCGCACACATATATGTGTGTACGCGTACGCGAAGCTACTCGCATCGAACAGGTTTCTCACACTGATAATGACTGATAACGATCGTTGCGCGTATGCAAATCGGTAAGACGCCGAACAAAATTTGATTCATTAGAAATTTCTTCGATCGCTCGAATATCGATAAGTTGCGTACGATAAGCAAGCGTAAAAAATCAGAATCAACTATATCCATCATCGCCAGGCTCCGCAGAATTTAAAAAATAACAGAATAGCAAAGACACTCTGAAGTAGGTTTATCATTCGCAAAAAGGTCCAAATCGCAGCATTTTACCAAAATCCCTCCCTTTTCTCAAAAAAAAAGCGATCGAGCGTATCGTCATAGCATTAGCTTAGTAGGACGCGTTGCAGTCAACTCGCAATTCAAAGCGATTGAAATAATAGTCGCTCGAAATCTCTCTAATGAAAATTGTCTTGTGCAATTTCCCACAAGATGAGTCAAACACACTCGTCCACAGCGCGCACTCGTATCAACAACGAAAAAAAATTGTAGTGCCGAAAACGAAGGGACAGTCCACCGATAATCGCGAGGACAAGGTCGAGTCGGAAAATCCGAATCGATGGAAAAACGGTAGTCCGTCTTACCCAGAGTTCGGTGGAGCGTCGCTCAGCCTCGCCCCGATGGAAGTCGCGTGCGTGTCCTCTCAGCTCGGATCGATCACGCGATCACGCGACCGAGGAGTCGAAACGTCGGGAGCAAGGTCGTCGCGATGATCCTCGTCGTCGTCGTCGTCGCATCAGCTGCACTCGAAGCGGCGCCGCGAGGCTCGAGGTCTCGACGCGTCTCCGCATATCGCGTGGATTCCCCCATAAACCCGAAACCGCGATCCGCGAGATTTCGTTCCTCCGGGACTCATCCTGTCTACATCCTAGCGCTGGGAGGCGAGGAGAGTTCCGGTGCTATGAAACGAACGCGGCCTTGGAATCCCGGGTCATAAATGGGTGCGTTCGATCGCTGTTCGCGCACAAGAGGAGAGCGAGAGTGAGAGAGAGAGAGTGAGAGAGAGAGAGAGAGAGCGCGGAAGGGGATCGATCCGAGCAAGAATAAGGTTGTTAATGCCGTTTAAACGTAACCGCGAGGGAGGAGAACTCGAACGCGGGGAAAATCTGTTGGCGGCACGGCAACTTCGCGCCTACGACTGTCGACCGGCGCGACGACGACGCCGGTCTAGAGCTCGACCCTCCCGCTATCGCTATCGTTAGCTTCTTCTCTCTCTGATTCCCTCGTGCGCACCGGTCCCCTCTTTTCTCTTGGGCGGACCTTGCGTCTGTGTCAGTATGTGTGGAGGCAAGCCGGCCACAGGCCAACTCGCGTTCGTGCTCGGTTCCGCATTAGCAATAGCAAGAGCCGAGCGGGGGCGAGACGCGGTCGTCTTTAAGCTCAGGGTGCGGGCGATTTTTCGAGCCCTTCGCACGTCGATTTGCTTATCGATCGCCGGTCTCCGGCTGCTGGGATTTGCGAACGGGGCGAGGGTACGTTTTTATCTGTGGGTCGCCGCTTCTCCGCTTCTGCTTTTTTTAAAGGGAGAAGATTTTTTTTCCGCCTCGGTTGCCGAGTGGGACTCGATCGATCTTACTCGTTTCGAACTGGGATGTCGTTCGATTTTTTTACTCGGTTCTTCGGAATACCGAGAACGGTGTTGAAATTTACCGATTGTATTATCTTGAAAACAGAATTTTAAAGCGATGTATTCAAATTAAATGCAAGTCTTTCTTTTACCGAGTACCATTGACGTAATAGTGATAATTACTAGGTTTACACATGATAAAAACCTGAAACGATATCTTCTAATTTTTTTCACACGCAAGCGTAAATTAAATTGGTTACGACCATTTTGATTTACGCTCGCTTCAAAGAGAAATTTGAAATCGCTTTGTTATTTATTAAAAGTAAAAAATACGAACTTGGAATTATGGACTTTTTTATATTTTTTTACGTATCTATTTTTTGCTAATATATTTTTGATGAATTTATTTTTTTTCCGTTAAAAGTAAACTTTTAAAAATTTTTTTAAATCTTAATAATTTATAATTTTCTCTTGTCGTTTAAATAAATAAACTAAATTTTTATCGTAAAATATTTATAGCGTGACAATTTCATTTACTTTAAACATCACGACAAGATAAAGTGAAAGAACCGAATTAGTCCTGATGTGATTTCTCGTATATTGAGTTAATAACTATCACTGTAATAGTAATATTTAATTAGACGTTGTTAATTGGCCTCGGTATTTTAACACGTATAATTGAGTTTTAAAAAGTATACATTCGATAGAAAGTAAAATATAAAGATTAAAATTTAGTATTGGACTTTATTTTTTATTTTTAATTTTTATTATTATCAAAGTCATCGAGCACGGGATAAACGCTCGAGGCTAATCGATAATTACAAGTTTGGATATATTTATTTATAGCGATATTTTATGGTTTATAAGTATATTCAATTTTATTTATACTTTCTATATTAATCCATGAAGATTTTTTTTTATGTCCTAGTTTATGATTTTGCTATGACTCATTAGTACAATTATGTTATCGAATTTATCATATAGACTTTAATTAGATTTTCAGTACCAATTTTACTATTGTCTCTAATTTACGAATGATTAAAATATGTTTATAATTTGACTAAATAATTAACCGATTATTATTCAAAATATTAAATTCAATTACCGCATATTATTTGCCATTAACTCGCTTTATCTGAAATTATTTCGATATATAGTTTTCATCGTTAGAGCATAAAAATATACGATCGATAAATAAATAATTTTGGTATGGTTTTTTTTCCTCCGCTTTATTTCTACATTAATGAAATACTCCGCGATGTATTATTTTTTAAATGGTAGTTAACTGACGTGTGTTGGCACATTTATAAAACATCCTCTAATATATATTTCGTATTTTAAAAGCGATTCGTTCTAAGCATTTTGAACTTTGCCTAAAAAAATGGAAAACAAAGATTTGTATAAAATTTAGTATTTATAAATTATTAACGCAAAAAATTCAATCCAATTTAAGAAATAATAAAGTATATCTTGATATACAATAAAAATTGGAAATATAACATTTTTCGAAAAGATCGAAAGAAATACGGAGTATTTTTGTTTAAGTATATGTTATATAATAACTTACATAATAATTGTACTATTCTAAGCACAAGACAGTCTTTAGTTTAACAATTGAAAGATTATTTTATAAATTATTAAAATATCGAAGCAATCGCTAAGCATCTATTTATAAATAAAAGTCAGTTATATCGGAATTAATGCTTTTTTTAGTGTCTTTAAATATAAAATAGAAAGTCCACTTTTTTTTTATTTTATCAGCGCTGTACTTAATACCGATAAAATGTCAAACAATATTTTGAATAATTTGAAGTGAAATACGATCGTTTAAACATATTCCTGTAGTTTAATTAAGTGTGAGGAATTTCTTTCTTTTTATTCTTAGTTAGAAAGTTAAATAATATAATTTTCAATTCTACGTTCGAACGCTTATAATTTATCATAGCGTCTCAAATTTATCGGTAATTTTTAACATTTATTTTAAAATATTTACGCGATCGTTAAATTTGTGAACATTAAAATTATCGACTTAAAATTCAGGTTATAAAATTACTATAAACGAAAATAAAAATTTTTATACGAACGTCATCTATTCAACGTTTCGAATACGCATAAAATTATTTCTTTGTTTTTTAAAGCTAATATTAATAGGGTCACTTAAGAATGAATTTTACACATTCTTGAAGGTGCTCTAATCCCTCTTGAAAAGAACACAGCAAAGCTTTTGAAAGAAAAATTTGTCTCTGAAAAGATTAATAAGAATCGAACGGTAGGAGATAGAAAGTGAGAGAGAGAGGGAGAGAGAGAGAGAGAGAAATGTCCAGAGCCAGACGAGCAAGTCTCACGTTTCTCTCGGCGCATACATACGTCGTCGGGATAGAGGATTGGAAGTGTAACAAATAAACTGGCAACGAGATAATAGACAAATTGACCCTAAGCACATCCGATTCGTTAGCCGCGTGTCGGAAGGTCGTAGTCACTCTCTCGCGACTACTCAGCAAAAGCTATTCTTCCCTTCGAACGAGTATCGCAAGTAGCGCTTGTTTTTCCTCTCTCAAGGCAGCCACGAGGGAACGTCTCGCTCTCAAACTCTCGTGCGCCTATGCCACTGGCCTGTTATTTTTTTATTACTTACCGCGAGCACGCTAATGATTTCATCTTCCTTCTCAACGATACTCTTTTAAGAGGAGGCTATTGCGTGTGTTGGCGAAACGATGAGCGCCAACAAACGATCGCAAAGAAAAAACGATCGCGTTACGTGGCTTCCTGGCAATTTCAACAACTACCGATCGACGAGAACTTCGCGATTGGCATTCGATTGCAAGTATTCTACAATTTTTGGGGAATTTATCCGTACGGTTTTGCCGCGTTATAAAGAATCGGAACGAAAATTATGTTCAAATTGGTTTTAAAACAATTATGTTCCAATATTTAGAAAAGCTAACGATGTTTTCTTTTAAATTACGAACCAATCGATCCATCGTCGAATAAATTACGAATCGAATAAAATTTATTTCGAACGACTAAAAAAAATGATTTCGAATCGTCGAAGACAAAATAATAATAATAATGTAATATTCCCTATTGGATTTCCTTGTATCCGATAGTCTTTGATGCGTGCAGCCTGCAATTCTCGCTTGGTATGCGTCACACGGACGGCCAGGCAAATAAGTACACAAAAAGTGTACACAGTCAACGATGGGACTAACGCACGAGATAAGATTAGGTCCAACTGCCGAAGCTTACGTTCCCTCGGCCTTTTTCCATTTTCCTCTTTTATGTTTCTTGTCTTTCTTCGACGATTCGATATTCGTTAATCTGGTCCCTTATCAAAAACAGACAAAACACGTTACATTTTCATCGACCGTGAAAACTTTGACAAATATATAAAAGTACGATTGTCGGTAATTTTACATAGTTTTATCGCGCAAAGTAAATATCCGTACGTTACGTTGTAAAATCTATTTCTTCGTTCGGTATTATCAAGTATTTTTTATTTTGAATCGAGTTTAACCAAAGATTATTAATAATTTACCGTTCGTTTAAACAATTTTTAGTAACGCCGAGATATTATTGATTTATCGATATTCATATTTTTCAATTTATAATGCACACATACGTAAATTAATAATGAGTTTAGTTTTTGATTCTTGAACTATTATTTTTCTTATTATAGATTGTATTATAATTTAAATTGTAGATTTTCAGTTTATAGACGAATTTATTTGTAATTAAAATAATAAAATATTTAGGATCGATCCGCTGTCGTTTTAATAAAAATATTTTATTTAGTAACGCATTTGCACTATTTACGCAAGTGTCGAAGCTAAAAAAAATATGCACATCGATATACGCGATCGGATAAGTTCATTTAATATATTATATAAATATATATACGCGGTCTTACGGATAGAAAGTTTCGTATGATTGCCGACTGATTTAAAGTAAATAATTTTAAATACAAGGAGACAATTTTGACATTTCTGGGACTTTTAATATTAACGATACCTTATCGCATATAAAACCAATTTCAATAATAGCTTTTTCTAAAATAGGTTCATAATTGCGATATTAAATTTAAAAAGTATAATAAAAGTTCAACGCTTCATTTAAATAATTATAAATCAATGGATATTTAGGTTAAAGGAATTGATTTAGAAAGTAATAATTATTCATTAACTTTATATATGTATGTAGCTCTTTCTAATTCATGCATCTCGAATGAATTCAGTTTTTGTAACGAAATATCGTAATTTGACCTTTTAATTTCAAGCCCAGATTTATTCGACGCGAATGAAAATATTTCAAAATAAAAGTTAAAGAAAATATATTCCTGTTATCGATAACGTTGTATCCTTATGTTTTAAGTAGCAAAGAAAAAGTTTAAAATTTTTTGTTTCCACGGGAATAAATTTCGACTAAATATAAATACAACTGTCTTTACTTTTTAAAACAATACCGAATTTACATGACAGTCGTGATTCATTGAGTTAAGTTCAGGTTGATATCGCAGTATTTACCTAATCGTAGAGATACTAATTGTCGTATACGTTATTAACAGGGACAAATTTAACGCGATTAACCATTTCATAAAAGAAGCCGCGAGTGAGACGCAAAATCATTAGCGATTGCTAAAATCTTTGACCCACATGTTGCATCACTGCTAATAGATACCTACATTTTATATTATCTTTTGCAGGTTTCCCTTATCACAGTTTATCATTTGCGTTTCTCTGTTTTATTCCCTTGATTTAGAGATATTTGAATTTACAAACTTTCTCGTCAATCAGGATATTTACGCCATTTGATACGACATTTTGTTGCATTATATAATCATTTTGCTTAGTCAGTGGTCATTTGTTACTTTCTTCTTCCGAGTATTTATGTACGAATCGATTTGATTTTGTTTCGTATGCAATTTTCTATAACTTTTATTCAATTAGAGATTTTATAGAGAAATAATTAGGTGCAATTATAATTAATAACTACTATTTAATTCTTAATTTATTGAATTTAATCAAAACAAATTATTTAATTTGTTTTACTATAAATTCAGAATATAAAAAATTATTAATTAATTAATAAATTTAAAATTTCAACGGTAAAATACTTTTTATATTAAAATAATAAAATTTTGTTTTTATATGTTTTCTAATCGTCGTGAAAATATTTATAAAAAGATTATTCAAAACAAATTAATCGTGCATTAACTTATTTAAACAAAATTACGAGGCGTTTCGACTATATTTTTTTGTTCTATATGGAGAAAATTATCAAATACAATCGCGAATAAATTTATCGATTGATTATAAGATAAACATAGTAGTGATAAATCTCGACCATTTCGTCCAAGTAAACGTCACAGATGTTCTAATTTCGGTTAAAAAAGTTTTAAATAAAATGCCATTTTGTCCAAACGAGTACAATTTACAAAAACGATTGTTTTTATACGAGATTACCTCGGTAAATTTATTTATATAGAGAAAATATAACGTACCATTCTTTTCAAAATCAATTACACAGACGTTGACGGAAATATTTTTAATTTTTACAAATTATAATATTTACGATGGTTTAACACAATTTATCATTTCACGATAAGATTCCTTCGATACCGATCGAGCAACTATCGGCGAGTGTTACCGATCTCTTGTACGGTGACGCCACTAGTCGACATAACGAAAAGCCGTAAATTCGTGGAACAAATTAACACTCGCGTGTTTATATTATACCTGTAACGAAATTCGGGTCAAAATTCAAGAAAAGTTCGTTTAAATTTTTTGTGTTATTCTATGTGTTATTCTATCGAAGTTACATCGATTGTGTCGGTTAAGAAAAAAAGTTATAACGAATTTATCACGATCGATTCGAACGGATTTGATATTTAAAAACGAGACTCCATTTTCACTTATAAATTCAAAATTTTTACGTAAGTAATAAAAAATTTTCTAAAGATTTTCTTGTTCTTTTTTATTATTGAAATTCATCAAAATACAAATAATAATTTTTCAATTTCCTCGACCTCTACTTTATCAACCGTAGTTCAAAGTTTTATCGAAGAGATTTAAAATTCCTTCATCAGTGCCTTATATTAACCGTAACTTCGTTTTTTTAATTTAAAACAATATTTCAAATAAATTATTAATTATATTTTGAAGACCCGTTGATTAAATCAGTGATATACGATATTCCGGTTGATTGAAATATTCGACACCGTCGTAAAAAAAACCGTATGTATTTTTACGCTTTTTATAAAAGGTATTCCATTTTTTACCGTTAGGTTTTTAAAGCAAAGATTATGAAATTACATAAAATGCAAGCGAGTAGTATTTTCCCATAATAAAATAATATTAATTTCTGTATTTAGTTTCTCTGTACAATTGCACCTCGTAATTCAGCAATTTTCAGAATATTACAAGTACGTCAAGCGCGACAACCCAAGAGAAATTGTATCGTTTTGTCCGTTGTTTCAAATAGAAAGTATTCCATACTTATATTACAAAACTAAAAAGCTGTTTCATCTATCTATCCTTATCTGTCTTTCTTACTCCGCCTCTTTTTCTCTCTGTCTTTCTCCGTCTCTCTCCGTCTCTCTCTGTCTCTCTTCGATTCTCCGTGTTTTAACGTTTTTGCTTGTGTATCGAGAATATAAGTAATGTAATCGAAAGACTATTGTGAGCTGTAATCCTTTATTTTATGCCTTTTTCATACGGGAAAAGAACAATACTTTATTATTACTTTATACGTAACTTGAATTTTTGTGCGACTTTTAGTATAAGCGACACGGCTTGAAAATTTTACAATGCACGCGAGTATATATTCGTTTATATGGTTTAAAAACAAACGAGTTTAAAATCATCGTAAAAGAATCAGGGGATAAAAAATTTAAAAGCTGCATGATTCAAGGTTTTTAAAAGCCTTATCTGCCACGCTTGTCCGTTAAGCATTGACTTCGTGTACACATAGTTTTATATAAAATTGATAGTCATTAGCCTATTCGCTTTAACAAATAAATTTTTACGCGCAGCGACACAACAATTTTCACGCATATTTTTAACTCTTTTAACTCTGTATAACATTGTACATTATACATTTTTTATCTTTCAAAATATTCAGGATGTAGACAACTATTTATATTCGAGCAAACATATTTCGTTACGTTTGATATTTAATATTGTGAAATATTTTCTGCATTTTTCTCTTTTGTAGTAGAACTTATAATGTACATTTTACGGTTTTATATAACTTTTTTCTAAGTACAATTATATATAATACATAAATATTGTACGCTCGAATGATTATATTATTACTTAATACTTATCGATCAAATGTTATTCAATTTTAAAATGTAATATAAAAATGTGGGTAAATGAAACTTATTTTTTCTGTATCAAATATTATATAAAACTGAATACCTTTTCATTAACCGATATTGTAAAATATTAAAAGTTTGAGCTCAAATTAAAACTCGATCAAAGATTAACAATTTTTTATTTCTTAATTATTAATTTAAATCTGTATTTATCAATGGATTTCATAATTATCTTTCAATATTATTTAATAGCGCAGATTAAAATTTTTAACAATAGCAAAGAATATGTAAGTAAATTAATCTTTAGAAATATATTAATAAGATTCGAATTAAATTTTTTATCTGTATTTAAAATTTAAATAAATGAGCGGAATATAAATTTTCAAGTTCTTAAATCGTATCGATAAAAAATAAAAATGATAAAATTCAATAATAAGTATATATTATGTAATTTGAATATAAGAAATATCTCTAATAATTGTATATATTATTTTACTAGTTTATTCATTTTGAAATACTTATCGGTTACATTTTTATATTTTTTAAGCAGTAAAATTGCGTCGATAAAAGTTTCGTTCGATAAATAAGAAAAAATTTAGTCGCCCGAAGACCCGAATAAACAAACGTATTTTATTCTAGAACGAAAACTATTGTATTTTATACATTCAAATGGAACTTACTTCGAACCTACGTTTCATTTGGTACACGATGGCCGCGAGCTAAATTCTACGGTTATGAACACAAGAATGATCGGCGAGGAATCGAGCAGACCCAGACTTTGGACTATTAGCGAATTTATATGATAAATGGTGTTTTATTTCATGTACACGGCGACGTTTCTCGGGCTGATTTTACGGGATCGTTTCAAATTTTTTATCGAAATCTTTTTTAACTTACAATAGTGTGTTCAAAGTTTCAATGATTCTTATCTCGTAGAAAGTTTATTTTTAATCAAATTTTTTATCGCGTATTTAGTCCGGCAATTAATTACAATCGGGGATCATTCGAAATAAAACATTAAAACGAATGATAAGCTTTATTATTTCATTCATCGAAAACAATGAGTGGAGAAACCGAGATAGGAAACTATAAAAAATATCGAGAAAATAAAGAATCGGGTATCGAACGTTATTAAAAAACGGATGAAAAACTCGATGATAATTTATTATATTTTTCTTCTTCCAAGAAAAATGTCTTCTTTTCGAAGCGTTCACAGATAGCACCAAGAGAAACAAAAATAGAAAATTTAAATTTGAGATTATCGGGGAACTTTATATGAGAAAGCGATTTCGATAAGAGTATGGTTGTCGAAGTCTTAAATTTATGGTTTTCCGCTCAGTAGAATTCGCGATAACCGCTTTAGAGCGGATGTGAAATTTGAAGAATTTTCGGTTGTGTAGCCGCCACGTAGAATATTTAATTTTTTAAAGTAGTTAAGCAGCTAAGTCCGATCGTAAATGTTGGAAAAAAGGTAAAAAAGGAAAAAAGGAAAAAGCCCAACAACCCGGAATGAAAATTAGAGCGATAAAGTTACGCAAAATGGCAAATTTCTTTCACTTGTGTCTACCGTTGAAAAAGTGCACTTGAATCTTCGAATCGCGGATTACTATGATTACCCGCGCAAACGAAAAAAGTCCGCTAATGGAGCCCGCGAAAAAACCTCGTTCTAAACCCGGTGTCGTTTCGCAAATGATAATATTCGTTAATTTTCAGTTGTGCTCGAGTCTACCTCGGGTTCTACCTCGGGCTCTACCTCGGGCTCTACCTCGGGCTTCACCTCTCGAGCACTCGGTTTTTCCAGAGGCGCGACGGCGTGGGTGGATACGTCGGCGGCACCAATCTCTCACCGCCTGCGAGTCGTACCGTTATAATACTCGCCACGACGAGCGAGAGCTTACCTTTATTTTGCAGGTCTAACGAGCTCCAACTAAATGCTCGAATACGCGCACGGAAATTCACGCGCGAATCGCCCATTTTTTTTCGCTTTCTATTGTTGAACGCGATCTCGGATACCGGCGTGCCTCAACTGACAATTTACCTTCGGCTTCGTTTTTCGTTTTTTCCCCTCGTTAGACTTTTTCAACTCGGTTTACGTATTTTACCTATTTTATTGCTATTTTCGTAAACGAGATGTGCCACACTGTTGCGTGGGTGTGTGCGGGTCTGGGTAAGAATCGCAAGAGCATAGAGATCCATCAGTGATACGCGAGTGATCCACGAGTAAAAGTTTGCTATTATTAGAATTTTATGGGTACGGGAGAGTCGATCCACGTATTTCAAAAGTATTCTGATTTTTATCTTCGATCGTGCTTTTAATCTATTTATTTAACCGTTGAATTCTTATGTTTCTACGCGTACGGCATCAACTTATGAAGTTGGCTCGGAGCATTGTGCAACTATTTCAACGATAAAACAATAAAATTTTCGACATAATGGAATACTCGGAGGATTCTTCTTTCGATTTTGAAAGAAATTTTAATCCAACCGCGGCGGAGTTGATTTTACACGCGTAATTGTGTTCGCGTCAAGAGTCGTAAGAACGCATCGAAAGTTCGATTCTGGAATCCAATTAATAATTATATTTAAAAAATTATTCGTATTCCAACGATCGCGAGTGCATCGAATAGCAGTAGTCTAGAATTATCGAGTGCAACGCATCGCTAAGATGCAACGATAAAATTTATTCATCCGTATCCATTGTTTAAGCATTATATTATTTAATTAAAAAAAAAAGAAAAAATAAGAAAAAAATAGAAATGATTCGTAGGCTCGAAAACTTTTATGAAAACTCGTTGATCGTATGCACGCGATAATCTACATGCAAAGATAAGAATATACATAATACATTAACGTTTGAATTATAATCTAGCGAATAATATAAAGTACTCTACTGTTATTCCTAAGAAACAAGAATATAAATTCGATGCATAATATTACTTTGAAAGTTGCTTCTTTATATGCAAAAACGTTGATGTTATTAGATTTTTAAATTAACAAAGATCGATTTTCTCCTACCGCAAGATCAAATTTATCCGTGATCTAGTTTAACGGTATCGAACCTTACCAGCGAACCAAAGGCGCCACGAGAGTTTTATCATCGCGCATCGATGCAAATAATTTTTCACTCCCAAAGATCCAAAGATCCCTCGGTGGATCACTCGGATCCTCGCTGCTCGGATAAACGAGCCGCGGATTACGTCAGCGAGCCAAAAAAATAACTGTCGCGTGGTCGAACGATCGCCGACGCAGAAAAAAAAATATCCACGCCGATGAAAAGGTATCCGAGCGTTTTCTCCGGCCTGCCTAGTCGTCGAAGAAAGGAAGGAGAAGAGCAGCGGAGGAAGAGGTAGGTTTTCAGTTCCGTGAAAAAGCCTAGAGGATGCGCGCGTGTATGTGTGTGTGTGTGTGTGTGCGAATGCCGCATTCTTTCGCGTTCGTTCACTGTGCACACAGGGAGAGGGGGGGAGGAAAAATGCGACGGGGCCTCCCTTATCGTCCACCCTCCGAGATAAACGATTCCACCGGCAAAATCGTTAATCGCTCATCCACGGAAATTCGCGCATCCGTCGACGGTGAAAAACCACTGGTGGCGAAATGGAAGCGAACCGAATCGTGACTTTGTTCGAGCGAGGAACGGAGGATGCAATTTTCCCCGAGCACTCGAGGAAATTAAAGTACGCGATCGAGTTTCGCTTATTCCCGGGGAAGGACGAGTTAGGAAAAGGATACCGAACTCGAGTGTTTCGGGTTCGACTCATCCCGCGGCGTTGACACTCTCGATTTGCGATCGCGAGTCCCGAATTGTAAGAGTAACCGAAAGGTAAAGGGTGTAACGAGGAGGAACGAGGAGGAACGAGGAGGAACGAGGAGGAACGAGGAGGAACGAGGAGGAAGGAGTAGGAACGAGGTACCCGACAAAAATGCGAGTACTCGAGGTTGTTAGATGCGCACGCAGACTCGGAGTTTCCAGGGCCGCGTGACGCGTCGCATCGCATTCTTTTGCCAGACGCTAATTGTGCGAAAAACTCCCACGATGTTCTCGCATGTGAATTGCCGGGATGCACCGCAATGCGCCGAGATCCAAGATCAAGGGTCTCTTTTCTTCTCGCGTGTGCGTTTGCTCTTCCTCCTTCCTGCTTTCCATCTCTAAGGCCAAGTGCGTTTTCTCTCTCGTTCCTTCCCTCGTTCCTACCTTTTTTCGCGAGGCACAATCGTCGGAGGTGGCTCGATATTTTGTTCGTACCACGGTAAAAGTTGTTACCTCTTCGCGAGTTCGCTCTTCTTTTTCCCATTTTACGAAATTTAGTTTTCCTCGCGTGTTTTATTTTTCGCGAACGAACGGACGAAGCGAAGTAGGGATATAATAATTTATGTTCCGTTTTATTACGTGTTATCCATTACGTCTCGAGAATTTCTTTCGTAATGTAACGTTGGCGATGTTCGGTCTTTAATTACAAAATTACTGTCGTACGTTTAGATATGCATTTATACTGGAATTTACGATGGTATATTTTTACAAATTTATGATGAATAATATTTAAAGGTTGATCGCGTAACTTTTACTACTCTTACGGCATTAAAAATTTTAATAAGTGGAAATTTACTTCTAATTACATAATAAAGTCATCGCTCTGGTTTTAAGAATCGAAAAGGAAATTACCGTTAGTATTCGTCGACTCCGTATTTCTCTCCTTAATTAACTCCAGATACGAATATAACGAACGAGTTTCCACGCGTGTCATCTTTTTCAACAAAATAAGAAAATTTCCTCGGGCGATGCATTTTCCATACATTTTTTACACAACAAACGAAATACGTTATATTTTAGGCTCGCGTTAGTTTCATCGACTTAACGGTTAATGAAGTTAAATAAACGTTTAAATGAGCTAAAGCGAACGTCTCTCTTTATCTTTTTACGATGTTAAATAAGACATTAATAAAAACCCGTGAACGAAGTCCAGTGGGCTGTTGAGAAATGGCAAACATAATTCTTCTGAAACTTTTTCTCTACATCCTTGAAACATTCTCTTCGTACGATTACAAGAGCTAACTTGTAATACTCCCATTGCCATTTTGGGCATCGTATCGTATTCTAAATAAAAGTTAATTGCTTCATTGTTGTTGCCAGTGTTTTATACGTGGAAGTTTGCGTTGGAATATATTTGCTCGTTGCGGAGATAACGTTTACAAAGTTTACAGGGATGAAATTGTTTAATTTGCTAAGTGATTTTTTATATCAATCATTTTTCGTAATATGAAACCGTAAACGCGTTTAACTACCTTACGTACGCGTTCCTAATGCGGTATTTCCATTATAATTCCTTTGTACAAATTTACAATGCATTTGAGCAATCGCGGCGAATGGAAAACCTTCGATCTGTTCGTTCTATCGGCCCCTTCCAATTTAACTCGCACAAATTAGCTTTGACATCGGTGTAATTAGCACGACAAGCTGAAACAGTGAAATATTATTTATTAGTTGTACGTCGTGTTTCGATAGACGTACTTTAAGCTAGTAATAACTACGATAACAATATTGTATAACGTTACCAATATTACCATATTTATTCTTTCTAAACACGTAATTATCCCAGTCTTCCTTCGTCTCTCCGATTTTGATGCGCATCGTTATCTTCTTCAGAAATTTTTTCCCTTCCCGCGCTTTCCAGTTTACTATGTTCTCGTTAATACGGCAAGACGGGAAGCGAAAGTAATTAATTTGTCCGTCTCACCTCTCGTTATTGGTTATACTTACTATCGACAGTTAGATGAGTTCCCGCGCATAATAGGCCTGAAGCGGGAAAATTCGCTTCCTTCTCGAGGTTACCTTCGAGCGCAGACTTTTACCAAAGAAACGTTTTAAATTACTTATCGCGCACCGACAAAAGCTCCTTTTTTCTTCAATATTGCGAACGCCTTGCTCTTCTTAATTCGGTCCGCGTACCACAGTCTGTATGCTGATACGTTTGCGCCTGACAAGCGATTTGTTTCTTTGTCAATGGCTTTTTTTTGCCGGTTTGCGTCTCTTTTGCGAAACGATGATTATACGCGCACAATTGTGATGGTTTTTATGGTACGTGTTATGACTATTGAATTTTTTTTGTACTGCACAGCCTCGATCGAACTTGTATTTATTTGTTCCGAATTCCAATTGATTTTTTTTTGAAGCCTAGACTTCTCCTGAAATTTAATTAAATTTATATTGTCTCGGAATTTTTATATTAGTACGCGGGTCGAAAATTATTTTTTAGTATTTACGTAGTATCTGCCATCGTAAAATAATCTTATTCTTATTTCTAATTACCTTTGCAGAATATTATAATATTTTTTATTGCTTTGATTAACATCGTTCGTGTAATAATGTAGCACAAATAATTTTATGAGAATACAGATTAGATTATGTATATTATTAATATAATATTTTCATCCATTATAATTATAAGCATAAATAAGTATACATTGAAAATAATTTTATTTCAAATTTTAATAACGAATGAAGCTTCCCATGGAATTATAAAAATAATATCATATTTCTTATATCCGTGTATTTTAATCTATTATTTTGATCATAAAATTGTAAACAATAATTATTTTCAATAAATTAAAATAATATTGCAACAGATTTTTTATCATATTAGAGTCGTATTAATTTTAATTTAATGATTTTGAATATATAATTTATTGATATCAAACGATCATAATTAACCCGTTATGTACTAAAAATAATTGCTAAGATAAACGATGTTCGAGTACAGAATGAATATTGAATCCGAAATCGCTTACGTTCCCAACAATAATCGTATTCTTCTTTCAAGGAATTTTGATGTTTCAATTTTCAGTCGTTCCATTTCAATACTAATATTTTTCACACGGATTCATAAATGTAAAAGATTTATATTTTTATTTGCAAGAAGTAAATATGATAGAATGTACTATTACGATTCACATTATTGCTATTTTGTATTGGTTCTTTTTATAGAAAGAAATAGTTAACCTTAGAAGGTATACATAAAAATTACATGGTCATGAAAGATAACGGTTTCGTATTTTAAGGTAACAGTTACAGGTATAATATTTAATGAATAATTAAAAAATTGATTTGAATATAAAAACAATTAAGTAAAATATTATACGATCTTTACAAATTTTAATGCTTTTTTATTTTATGTACTTTTACACTAAATAAAGAGTTATTTATTCAAAGTACTCATAAATATAACTTTTTTATTTGTACTGTACTATAGATTACATCTATGGTAAATCAAAACAAATTCTGATATTTTTTTTATAATATATGATTCATTATAAATACCATTTCGATAATCAAGTCTTATTTGTTTAATTATGGCATACTAAAAAATGTTGTTGCATAATGAACGTAATGTTAATTAATATACTTTGAAGTATAAATCATTTTTTAAATTTTATTGAAATGCCTAGTGCTACTTTGATTATGATACTTAAAGCTAAAAAATAATCAAGATGATGGATAGAGTGTAGCTAAATACCATTTAAATTCTTATTGATAATATAAATTATAAAATAATTGTATAATATACAATTACGTAAAGTTAATTTACTTATATATACGATAAAAAACAATTAAGTATCATTAAAAAAAATATAAAAATTTTAATAAATAATTCAAATTATTATCTAATTAATAATTTATTCTAGTTTATATTTAAATCTAAATATAGATTATTTTTAATACAATATCTTTTTTATCGGAATTTTCACCTTTAATATTTACTAAAATATACGAATTTATTTTTTAATTTGTTTAAAAATATCTGGTTATCGTTAAACTTTTTTTATTGGTTACAACGAACTTTAATCAATGCTTTTTTACAAAATGATAATAAAAAATATTTCTGTATGTTTTAAAAATACTAATATGCTATGTTAGTTTTCTACATTGTTTTGCACTTTTTTCTTTATAGTTCTACATACAGTTATTCATTAAAAATCTTTTTATACGAACTTTAAGATCTTTTTAACAGAGAAAGATAGTGGGTTAATTGTTTCAGCGTTTCTTTTATTAACATTGTATACTTTTCTTCTCAGCTTCTTCATATAATTATAAAAAGTGTATTTTTGAAACGAATTATAAAGCTATACAATTTTATGTAATGCAAGAAAATATTTGATACGTCTATAAATTTGTATATTCGCATGCTATAATTTCAATTGTTTGCACACGACTAATTTATTTCAGCTTTTAATTTAGAACGAAAAAACATCTTATTGCTTTTTAAGTGTATAAGTAACCGTCTCTTATTGCAACAGACGATTTAAAGATTCTTCACGTAACTCGCAAACATTTTCTGAATTTTTTCTGTTTCAACAGTCGACAACAAAGTTCTACTCAATGATTTGCTTATGCGGCTACTCACGTACATGTACTATATTTGTTATATTTAAAACGTTAAATCACGTTGGTTGCAGTTATTTTACAAAATAAAAAAATCTAACAGTTCTATTAACTACAAAGATTTTTATTAAAATTTTATAAAAATATATGCTTTAATGTTTTAGAATTATAATTTCTTTTAAGAATTTGCTTCGTAATCTAATCTAATCATTGCAAAAAAAATTTCATACTTTTTATTGTTATTAATTTTTAGAACGTATAAATTAAGCGCAATTAAATTAATCTGAAATATTATATTTTATATAATATATATAAAAAAAGAAATAAATATTTATTTATGGTTATATCAATATCGGCTTATCCATTATCTTTTACCTATGTAATCATCTATTTAAAAAATTTTGTGTAAAATACTATTTATATGTGGTTTTAAATAATTCTACATCATCATGAATAATTTACTTTTTTATATAATATTTCTTTTTATTTTTATCAGTGTTGTAATTTACATAATCGATTTCTTCAAAGATTCGCTACAGGTAGTTATATAAAATTATGAACTAACTATTAGAAAGAGAGTGATATACTTTGAAATAATATCGAAGCTATTACGAACCCTATTTTGCATAGAAATATCACGTAAGCTATAAAAACATTATCTAATAATAACGTAATTTAGCGATCGTGCAATTTTTTCAATCGAAAAACGTAACTTTTTCATGTTTGCCTTCCCTCAAAAAATCTCATTGAAAGATGAGTAAATACTCTCGGCAACCGATGAATGCGGTTAGATTAGTCGTTTTGCTGTTGAGAGTCATTAGTTTCGTAATGACGATGACATTTTCAATCGCAGTCGATCCGGTATTACTTGTATAAATCTCGTTTTGCTTTCTGGATCGCGCATTGTCTAAAAAATTTTTTAATTGATATGTTCAGACATATTTTGAATAAGTATGCGGTCATTTATATATTAAAATAAAGAGCGTATACATTTGGAATATCGTGGCTTATTCGGCCGTTGAAATCGCTTTCAATTATCTGCATAAAAGCCGATGAAATCACTAACATTTCGTCTTTCATTTTACTAATTTTAGTTTCTTAAAATACTAATTTTTAAATTATTTTTTTTCTAACTTTATATTCATAAATAAATATAATAATTAACATGAATACATCAATAAAAACTATTAACTAAATAAATTATTTATAAATTATTTTTTATTGCACACTAATTATTATCAATTATTTATTTATAATTAGTTTTTATTTGTATAACAATAATTTATAAAAATAGTTAATTAATTAATTAAACTATAAGTGATTAATGTATTAAATCTTTTATTATTTGCTGCTAAGAGGTTACACAACAAATACTCGAATTTATATTAACGATATTGTTTAGATAATTAAAATAACTTGTCTGAAATAATTGAATAAGTCAGTTATTATTGAAAGAAACTATAAAATATATATTTATTAATACTAAATCTTATTAAAGTTCGTTATAAAATGTATAGTTTATGCATTGCTTACTTATTGATAATATCACATTTTCAATATAAATATTTTAATATACATTAAACATAAAGTGTTTTTACAAAGAATGTTTTGAATAATATCTACTACGTTGAAAAGTTATATAACAATATATAAAACGAGTAATAGTAGATAATTTTTAAAAAAACTAGAATTTTAGAAATTTAAAAAAACTAAAATTTGTAATAAAAAATACTTGTATACATTTTAAAACAATTGTTTAAAATTTACATATTATGTGTATAAGATCATTTATAACATCTTAGATATGTATAAAAAATGAAATCTACGAAAAAATTGGTATCAAATAATGTATAAATTATCGTATACTATTATTAAATAGAGATGATATAATATATATATATATATAAAATAATGATTTATGTTTCATTAAGTTCTGTACTTTATTTCTCACTATTTAACGAGTACCTTAGCAAATTTTTTATTGTAGTGTTAAATAATAAACTTTACATTTACTTTTTAATAGTTTACAAATTTTAACGTTAATTTTCATACGAGATTTTATATCCTCATTGAGTAAAATATAGTAATGATACATAAATCGATACACTAAAAAAGAGAGATATAAGATTATTTTTATTTATTAGACAATTGTAGTAAATTATATTCATCGATGAAAATGATATTAAAATTAAAATATTTAAGTTACATTCGTACGGTGTTCGTGGTTATTATAATAGTTTACATAATTGTATAGGTTTAGCAACAGTTTTAAGAAAAAGTTTCTTATTTAGTTTGCATAAACGAAACTCGTGTCATTGGAGATAATTTTCTACTATTTATCTTCTTACGAATCTGATTTTGCACTCATTATAAAGATTCAATCATTGTTTAAAAATAAATTTTTAAAATTATTTTTATAAAAACAAAGAACCGTTTCTTCTTTAGAGAATATCAGTTGAAAAATTAAAGTAATTATCTCGAATAATTTTAATTCGAAAATGTCTTTTATTAAGATTAAGTTTTTAATACGATAAATATTATTGTAAGACACAGTAATAAAGATAACGAAGAAAGCTTATAATTAGTTAATATTTTATCGCGCATAAAAAGAAGAATCAAGCAATAAATATTTCATTCTGATCGAAAATGAATCGATAGATAATTAAAGTAATTCAGTTTATATTATAATATAAACTTAAAACTACAAAACAAAATAATTCTCGCAACTATTACGTACCTAACACAGTTTCATCTTACTTTTATCTACCCGTAGAATTTTATTTATGCAGGTAAAAAAGGATTAGAAAGACGATTATTTGGTAGATGATCGCAAAGATAAAAAACTAAAATTAACGATAAAAGTACGATAAAGACGAGTAAATTTGCGAGGAGAGGTAAAAAAAAAGTACTGGTATGGGAGAGATATCGGACTTTGGTCAACACACGTCCTTCAGAGCAGAAAAGAAGCCGTCATCGTCATCCTTTCGAAATCAGGATCGGTCACAGAGGCTCGATGCAGCTAAGCGCGTTGTGCCGTCTCTGGCACACGGCGATGACGCATGACGTTGCTCTTCCACAAGAAAGACGCTCGTAACGTTGCGCCGAGGCGGCGGACGACCGTTATATCCTCGGAACGAGCCGCGTCTCTTCGGCTTTTCTCTCGCTCGCGTGGCGACGGCCCCACAGGAGTTTAATGCCGAGCCAGCCGTAAAGCAAGGCCTCGAGGAAGCGAGGATTCGCGGGAGATCGTAAACTGGCTTCGGTTCCCTTCCGCGAGCGAACGCACCGAGCTTTTTTTTCCGGAGCCTGGTACTTCCTTCTGAGCCGAGCTTTCGTTACTGTTCCTTTCCATTTTTTTTTAATTGTGCCAGCGAGTCTTCCTTGGGGACCATTATTTAATTTCGCGTGGATACCGGTTCGCGTGGGTATCGGCGAGAACGCGCGATAGATAAATCTAGATTATTTACCATCGTGATTATGTCAACGACTTTTATAACTCGAGATGCTCAACTTTTATACTCGCGATACGTACGGATTCAAATACGACATGATGGATTGTCTGCGGGCTTCTGCGTATTTCAGACCTTCGAGACCGTTAAACTCATTTCGATGCGGAATGACTTTTTAGATTTTTTCTTTTTTTTTTTTTTTTATCTAACAGACCGATAAATACAATATTTATTATTGGAACAAACGGACTTTTTTTCTTATAGAAATATTTTATCGAGTGTTTTTTATGGGAGATTTTTTTAATTTAATGATAATTCTTTTATTTTTCGCAGGATGAATAATCAAGAACTTCTATATACCTTTTTAAACTTAATTAACTTTTTCGATACTTACGAGTAAATTATATCTAAATATATTTATCTCGTTTATTAAAATCAATCTTGTTTTCTCTCGAGTACTTACATGATTATGAATATTTTATAGTTTTCAATTATCGCGGAAAAAATTGCAGTTGTAATCTCTAATACTGTTTTCTACTTCAAACGTAAATCTTATTTAAAATGTAGTAGCTGGAATATTTTTATAGGCGAGGAATATTATTATATTAAGTTGTCGTTAAAATTGTCGAAATTTATTTTGCGATCTTAAAGATAAAAACGGGTATCTGGTTCTTCGGGTTCTCTCGTGATTGCTTAATTATTTTATTTAAGACTAATAAGTTTATGAGTTACTGCAACTAATACTATTTTAATAAATCTGTCAAATTTTGTTATTAGTTTATAAATGAATTCTTCTCGTATAAACGAATTGTTGCGGCTATTTTATATTTTAATTTATAGCGAAGCAAAGTTTATCGGTAGACTTCGAAGATCGCTTTTTGTTCTAATGTTTCTGTTAAGTATTTATACAATACTTTCATTATAATCTAATGCTCTTGACGATAGTCTAGAAAACTATATTGATAATACATCTGTATTTTAAATAAACCGTTTGCATTCGCTGTCAACGTATTGTTTTCATTTTGCGTCGCACTCGATTTTAAATGAAAATTTTTTCTGTTGAACTTTAATCTACGTATACATTTTGAATGGTATTATTTCTATTTGTTATTTTTAAACCAAGGATTTTTTTTTATTATCGTTTTAAATTTCAACACTCATCTTTTTAATACCATCGTACATCAACAATTGCAGTTTATCTATATTTTATGTTTATATACGTACACACATATATAATTTACATAGCTTTATGTCGTTGTATTTATATAATGTACTCAAAATAAAATCATTAATTAAGTTTATTTTTTATAGAAAAACGATTGTAATACTTTTACCGTATTTTTACTATGCAGCCATATTTATTTATCGTTATATGCGTATATTATATGTACACATGTATTAAACATGAAATATACAACATTTAAAAACAATTAGAAAACATTACGGTTATAAATAGCGACGCCTTTAGTGACTTTCTTCTCATCGAATTTATGTGCTAGATTATATAAATTATTTTATTACGGTATGATTTTTAATATTTTGCTTTGAATCATTATTAAAAAGCATTAATAATTCAGTTTCTACTTATTATTCTTTATATCATTTTATTCCACTATTTATATATCCCACTACTTGTGATTTGACTCGTTTATTCTTAATACATATTTTTTATCGATAAATTAAAGTACTTATTTTTTTGTAAAATGAGTCAATATAATTAAAAACCTTATTACGTTATTAATTTTAATATTGAAAAAACATTTATACGGAATTCTATTTTCAAGATATATCGAATCAATCTAAAATAATAAAGTAAACTTATCCAAACTTATTTTTATTTGATCTGGTCATCTCGCTTTCAAAATTACTATTAAGTTAAAATTATGTCTGACTCATTTATTACTTCTTAAAATACGTCTATTTTAGAAATTTTATCGGTATGTATATATTTTTTCTGTTTTTTTAAAAATGTGCTATGTAATTCTTATTTTTAAATTCCAATAAAAAAAATGTTTTGCTTTTCAAATATTATATTTAATCAGAATTCATAGTTAAATTTAAATTGCGATTTTTGATATTTGAACTTACTTCTGCGAATTGAATAATTAGATTCAAAGTTTAAGGAAACAAATTATAGCGATAAAATCTAAAGTATTTACTACTAAACCTTATTTGATAATTTGCTTCTTGAATAATACATTATTATTAAAAAATACATACAATCGAAAACAAAATATAAAAAAATAAATTTAAACGTGCCTCATAGTTTTTAATTTTCATTTCTTTTCACTTGCTTACACTCGATACACTCGTAAAAAATATTTATTTTAAAATATATTTAATAATCTGCATTTTATTAAATTTATACGAACGAGAGGTTTTATATTAAATCTATATATACGATTTCAGACGAAGATTTAAAAATCTTTAAATTCAATATACATCAATTACAAATTTTATCTCACGCCTTCATTTATTAACATATACATTGTAGTTAGGCAATATAATAATTTTTTTATTTACTGGAATAATTTTCTATTATTTCATTCACAAATATATTCCTGTTATTAAAAGATTGATAAACGAATACAACCTAGTCTAGAGATTTGATCGACATTTACATTTACTTGGAAACGTGGGTTACTAAACCATAAAATACAATTTCATCTCGAGGAAATGAAAAATTTGGAATTTATTTTTCACAATGGTTCGTTATTAAAGCAAGTTTCGTAGCAATTCTTTCGTAGCAATTCTTTCGTAGCTATTCTTTTGTAGCAGTGCAAACACTTTTATAAAATAGAATACTTTATTGTCAAAAATTAAATTTTTTACACATAGACATTATGCAATCTATCCACTAAATCTAAAGCACTACAATGTTATATAAATTTTTCAACAATTTATTATCTTGTACAGTGCGTGTTTCATATGACACAACACTCAGCTTTGATATTTATCTCGCACTATACAATGATTTAGTCATACTAGTGGCATTTATATGCTTTATCTCACAAATGAACGCTACGCGTTCAAGTGATTTTCCACCGCACAGTGATTTGTTGTAAAAGCGGCGAGATATTTTCAATTAAAATTTTAGCTCGAGTAAAAAGCGAAATTAAGTAAGAGAAGATGAGTACCGTAGCCGCTCGAGCGCATAGAAAATATGGCCATGATATTTACGAACTTAGTAGCCGTGCACTCGGCTGTGTGAAAGTGTTCATACTTCACATGCTTTGTTGTGCGCATGAACCTTTGCTCGTGCACTTTCCGCTCGTGCATCATTTTAACCCGATATTATAACCCGGGGATAATATCAAATTAATTCACCTACGCCCGACTTGTATCTCGAGTACCATTTTTTTTTCTTTCGATGTCTATGCCCTTATAAAAAATAACTTTCCGATACCGCAGCCTTCGTATATTCCTTACGTCATTTCTTATCTTCGTCGAGATATTTCTTTTTGAATTAGTGAATTATTCAACATAGTTATTCATAGTTACATTCTATAATCGTTGACGAACTATGGTTGTTTGCAATTGTTAAAAGATTTTGAAAGTTTTATCTACTGCCGCGACTCGGAAGAGCTTTCTTACTTTTTAGACACCAACATTATTAACTTTTTTCATTTTTATTTTAAACCGTGAAAATATGTTGGATGGAAATTTAAATTGCGAAAGGAATCATCTCAAATATTCTACGTTTCTCGGTATACCTATAAATCTAAAATCAAAGTAATTATACAGCAGTTTGCTGTCGCATCGACATTATTGAAAATATACTTCATTTTTCCAACGAGAATACATTTTTTGCTGCTACAAAGGTACGTAAGATAGTTGTATTACGAAGGTCTTGATTAAAAATTAACCAAGGAAAGAACTTATATTGCGCTTATAATTGAAAATTTCATAAATAAATTTTTATCGTGATAAAAGTATTCTAAATGGAATAAAGTTTATTGAAAGTTATTATCCTCGTTGGACCGCCATCGTGAAATTATAAAATCGAGTACTGTTTTATAAAAAAATAATGCGTATCAAAGATTCGATTATATAATTGCATAAAAATAAGATTTTACATTAATTTTTTATCCCGAGTTATATTGGAATTAAGTTTAAGTATTATATTAATAAGTTAGTTACGAAACCGATGATTAATAAAAAAACTGAAATATTATCGTGAAGATTAAAACTTACGAGAATGATTAAGTCGAATTTAAAAATTGAAAATCTTTTAAAATGCTTAAAGATAGATTTATAGAAAAAGAAAAAATATGTAAGGTAACGAGTAATCGAAATAAATAGCGATACACGAGTAATCTAAATATCATTATAAATTATATTTTGATAATAACATTTAAATGTAATCACTGTCGTAAGCGGATTCTTTTTCTTTTTTACTGCATACTTTACCGTATAAAAACTACCTGTTATCTACCAAGCATGAAAATACGCTGCACATGGTTTTATTTTTTTTAACTAGATAAGAAAGATTCCTTTTTATAAATTCTAATATAAAATTCTACTAATGAAAGTAATAGTAGAGAGAAACGGAAAGTTTATACGAATTAATACGAAAGCGAAATTATAATTTTAAATATAATTTTTAATTAAAATAAGAATTTTTTATTCAATAAAATCCGTATCTCGTATTCGGAAAAGATAGTTTTTAATAAAAAGATTACAATTTACCTTGAAATTTCAATTCCTTTATCAACTCTCGACAATGATATTTTTTTTATATCACATTTGACTATATCTTTTTAAATACAATATCGAATCGGTCGGAATTTGATGACAAAATCCTTTCAAATTAGTTTTTGCAAAGGTATTGAAGACAATAAGAAAAGTTTCGATTATTCTACAAAGTTAAAAATTATTCGAACGTATCATTTACGTATAATATTTTCAATTAATATTTACGATCTTTTAAAAATAGTTTCTTATAAATAAAATTGAAGTAAATATTCACTACGCAAACGTAGTTCTAAATTTCTAAATAATAAAACTAATTGATTCGAATCAGTTACGTACGACTCGCAAAACGTATAAATTTTACGTAATTGTAAAAATTGATGATTTAGAAAAAACACGTACACGTAGAGCAATAAATTTTCACGCGACCTTTAATCCAGAGGTGATAATTCACTAACTCGGATAGTTTCGTTACTATTTTAGCAGAGTTTCTTTAAAATCCAACATAAATTGCAACAACACTTCCTTCCAACGTTCGATCAATCGCGATCGCATTTGCGTAGGCCGTTGGTTCGATCAAAGGCATCCCGTGCACACAACCGTCCGTACGGCTCACATACACGAGCGATTCGCACACCTTGATAAAAGGTGCGGAGCCAGGTGGCCCGCAACCGAGCTCGGATAGTCTCTTTTTTCCCTCCACTCGCTGCTATGGAAAAGGGAGCTCGTAGTTATTTCTCTGGAGGAAGAGAAAGATAAATAGATGGATAGATAAAGAAGGAGAGAGAAAGGGGGGGGAGATCTAGAGAGGTACGGTCTTTCCTCTCGACTCGAGCGAGTTTCGTGCAATATAATGTCACTTTTACAATGGACACTTCTGTGAGATCGCTTAATGCCTCCGGTTGACTGCGATATGTTCGCGTACGGAATCGTGTATGTATACATGCACCGAGTAGATACGCTCTTGTTTAAGGATGACGTATGCGTGCCTGAGAAATAAATTGAAGCAAAGCGAGTAGGAATGGCGACTCGTTCCGTTATTCCCTACGGGCTTGATATACTGACTCATACTACTGCAATTTTTAACTTTCCGAGGAACTTCCCAGTTCGCGTATGCTAATGCTTCGCGATGCAAATACTTTTCTAGTTAAAAATATGAAATTTCATAGAGCTGGAGACGCGGATTGTAGCCGACTCGAAGTATCATTCTTATAAAGCCGTAAGATTTTTCTGGATTTTCTAGCTTAGTTTTATTATTTACAAATGTTTGTTTAAAATATTAAAACGGTTGTTTTCCTTTTTTATATATTCTAAGAATTAAACAGTTTAATAAACGTTAAACGGTTTGTTTTTATATTTCAGAAGGGTTCTTTTATTTTTGATGTTGAAGAAATCTCTGTTTTAAAAAGGCGTATTAGAACAGATGGAAGATGGAAGAAGTTTCTACTTCCATTACTTTCTAACATATGGTACTTACCATTGTTCAACCATTTTAAGGTACTCTAATGAAATTAATTGCTGAATCTAGATTAAAGTTAGAAATTTCTTAAAATTATTCACATAGTAAATTTGTAAGTAATTATTTGTTTTTCCTATTGTGCCGACGTCTACGTATTTACGAGTGCGAATAATAAAATAATTATTTGTATACGTATTTATGTTTACGCGCTAATATTTGTTTAAACATTCGTATACATGAAAAACGTATAAAAATACGACAAACGTTAAATATCGTTAGTTTATTTGAAAAACTAAAACTGACGCGAAGATAAATATAATCGAGAAAAAATTTTTACATCGTGCGCGAAGAGTTAATACGTAAAAGCATCGTAAAACGACCGATTTAACGTTTTATCTATACGTTTGCAATATTGTTCAACAAACTATCGTTAACTTTTATCATTTTCTTTTATCGTATGTAAAGTACTAACGTTTTACTAATTGCAATATCGAGCCAGCACTTTTACCGAAAGATAAAATATTTAGTTTTAATCTCGTAAGACGATACGCGCAAAAAATAATTTCGAAAAAATGCGTGTCTCGAATAAATCCTAGTGCGATTCGGTTCGGTTTCTTTCGTCGTTCTCGATGATCGTTACTTTTGGAATGTAAATTGCACGAAAATATATCGGAATAAAATAGTAAAGTTTTTGCTGATATTATCAATGATTTTGGAGAAATTGTAATACGCGATCGAAGATAACTCCGAGAAAAGCCTGAACGCAACTTTAAAAACTTTAGAGCCGATAAAAAAGCGAAGCCTAGCAGTTAGTAATCGCACTCGAGGCAGAAGCTCGACCGACATTTCTGACATCTCGAGCATCGCTCCCTCGGGGTGAAGGATGAAGCGAACGTCGAGCGTCGAGCGCGAGGAAAGTGCCTCCGAAAATCGCGAGATGGCCTACGGGAAAGAAATTCAAAAGAGCGCTGAGAAGATTGAAAAAGGTTCCTCCTCGTTCGAGTCGTGGCCGACCGGTGTGAAAGCGCCATAAAAGAGAGGAGAGAGAGAGAGAGAGAGAGAGAGAGGGTCTCCCCTTCCTGGCGGTTCGCTCACCGTGGCCGCACTTGGTTCGCCGCTACCGCAGCCTCTCACTTGCTCGGCGGCGCCCGAACCGAGCGCGACGTCCGACCCGCGAAGGCCCCATTCGACCCTCGTCGGGGCCCGATACTAACCTCCTTCCTCGCGCAGTGGTGAGCTTCGTCTGGAAGTGGTCTTGGCGCGAGTGTACTTTTCCGAGAGTAGTGCGTCGGATCGCCGAGGAAGACGACGACAGGGATGTCGGGGATGTCGGGGACGTCGGGGATGTGCCGCCGGGGTTCGTCGGTGTCACTCGTTTGAGGGTGCGCTCGATAAGTCGATTGTTGTGGTGGTGTGTATTTATTATGCGTACGCGGAGTTCTCGCTCTTGCCGGCGCTCCTAAAATTGGCCTCGATTCGACCTTTCCGAGCGGAGGAGAGTGTGACGAATTTTTTTTCCTCTTTGGCCTTTTTTATTATGTGTGCCGTGCCGCTGAATAACAGTTATCGGATGAATTGAAGGCGCAACCGAGACAGGCAAGTCACTTATTTATTTCCTTCGTTCGCTTCTCTTGTTAGTTTGGTTCAGCTGAGACTTGAATTAACGATCGCTTCGCGTATTGTGAAATTTTGCGAAATGCTCGATGCGAAATTTCCGAACGGCTAACGATCATTTAAGTTGATGCCACGATGCATAATTAAATAGTGCATAAGCGAATTCGAGGCTAGCAGAAATGCGGAGCACAGGGTGAAACTTCGCCTATTAATTTGTTACAGATTTCGTCGCCTCTATTATCCCTTTCGATAATTTGCTTCGCAAAAGCTTTTTAAATTAACGACAAATTTTTAATTAAATTAGAAAGTTCCATGAAAACATATAGTTATTGTTATGCAATTATTAAAAGCATCGAGACACTACTGCAAGAGAAAGTTTAACATTGCTCGGAGAGAAAATATTTATCGAAAAATATTATTAAAAATTTCAGTTTTGAAAATTAATGATATTTCAAATATTTCCTGTACTCGATTCGTATTCATTTTATATAAGCTAATTCGTTGTTTAAAAAAAAATCATAAAATTCTACAGTTTTTTTGTTTTAACAACGCTTTAATTAATTTAACCAACTTCGAAGATTATTACATGAAAATATTGTCTAAATGAATAAAGTTTTTAAGAAAATAGCATTTTAATTTACTTGCTTGAAAATGTAGAAGAACCAAGCGCTAAAATGTTATTAATAAATGTAAATTTTTAGATCGTATAAAACATCTCAATTGAATATTAAATTACCTCGTTTTTTCACATTTGATATCCACTCGTGAAATAATCCTGTTTCATTATTTCAAGATTGTGTTTACCTGGCAACCGGAGTAAGAGATATAAGATTTTTAAATATAGAATAATGTCTTTTAGTAGTAGATTTATAAAAATTTAGTTAATTTAAAAAATCGTGTATATATTATCTGGTATAAATATGTATGTATGCGATAAATCACGTATAAAATATGATTATTGCTGTCTTAATACACTCAACATCTATTTAAGTATACGAAGATGCACTATTTAGAAACCATTTATGTAAATGTTATATCAATCGTAATTTATGACGAATTCGTAAAATAAAGTTAGTCATAAATATTATGTATTTTGATTAACCGAACAATCGATCATTGTAAATTATAACAATACATCAATAATTTTACATTTATTATTAATAAAATGTGATTTTTAAACAGTGTACATAAATTAGATATAATTTCAAATTAATATTTTGAATCATTGATAATAAATGTAATTGATTCACTTTTACATCTCTGTATAAAAATAATTAAATTAAATTAAACCATACTTTGTACTTTAAGAAACTATGATTATTGTGTAATATCTTTTGCAAGACTTTTAGTAAGTCACGTTACTTATACATTTTCAAAAAAATGTACTTGTACAAACAGTAATACAAATAGAAGATGTGGTTTTGAATTACATGCTTATAAAGGAGAGGCTTGGAATGACTTCTATGATTTTGCTTATATACAGTACAGATTCAAGATCGACACTCGTGCGCATCGAATTATTTTCAGCAGTGAAGCGAATAATTTTAAGAGAGACCGTAACGCTACACTAATGCCGATTCAATTGATTTCAAAGATCCTCTGCATTTTTAGTTAATAATAGTTACTTTTCGTGCGCATATAGCAAATAGAATACTAGGAAGTTCGATATTACTTTAAATTTTAACGATAATTCTAATATAATTACAGTTTTCAGTTAAAGCATGTATTTTCAAACATATTTTTCAAGAGAAATCAGAGCGCGAGTTTAAATTTTTTCTACTATAGAAAAAAAAGTCAAGCACTCTAGAAATCGAATGCTTATTAATATTCAATTACTTGTGACAAGCGTAAGAGATTGTTCAAATAATAAATATAATACACGAATAAGATTTAAGTGTTACGCATTCGACAGATTCAACTAACATAAAAGTAATTACAAGGTAACTTTTACTCAAATATTATTGTATTATATTATTCGGATTTTAAAATGTCTTCTTCCATTTCCTAACGAGAGTTCTTCAAACTTTTCTAAAAGTGTTATAAGAGAGCATTAATTGAAATTTTGAAGTCACTCGAGCACAAGTGCCGCGTACACTTGTGTACACTTATGTACTCGTACCTACAAGAATATTATTCAGTTTTGAAAGTACATAAATCTCATTTATAAATATATTATTGTAAGTGCTTTATTAATGATATTAATTATCATTAAAACGAAAAAGCAGTTGTCAAACTAGTTAAAAGCGTTAAACGAAGATAAAATTGAGCATTTAATATTTTGTAATAGAATCTTGCACAAGCCGCGCACATATACAACTGTCGAGGTATGAAAAACCGCTTCCAAAAAAGAAAACTATGCTTTCGAGACATAATGAAACTATGGATTGTATTGCGCAACTCGCATTAAAACCAACAGTCAGCAGTTCTATTAAAAAATGGCCCAGTGCGTCTCTTTCCTAATTAACGGACACTCCATTTCTCTCGGGCGTCTAAAAGGAAGCTGAGACAAGGTAGAAAGGGTTTGTGTAATCCGTATGTGTAAATGTCTCCTTTGTAATGCTGTCGGTCACGAGGGAATTTCGACGTGTGGGTCGAGTCTCTCGCGAGTCATTCGCCCACGACCGGCGAAAGGTCGAGAATGCAATGACTCTTGTACCGAGATGCGAGGATTCCTTAAAACACACGAAGCGACTGTCGTTTGTTTTCAAAAAGAGCGAAAGACGAGAACGAGCTTAGTCGGACTCTCGTCAGGTTTTGGGGAATTCGCCGAGTGCAAAGAAGAACTAATTTTGCAACTCATTTTACGTTCATTGAATCGCAAAATTATTCGTTTTCAAATAACCGTTGTACGCCAATTTACTTAAAAATAAGAGAACGTTTTTTAAACGAGTTTACCATTACGAATATAAAATATTTCATCTCAATACTCGAGTACTTAACGAAAAGTAATACCAATACGCTAAAAATAATAACACGTATCGAAGAATCAAAGTTTATATTAACGATATGTATAATTTAAGCGAAAAAAGTGTACAACTATAAATTATTTATCACCGATAAGTGCTTAAGTACACGAAGATTTAGCGAACTATCGGTTAAGCGGAATAAGCGTCTATTCGCGGATTCGTCTATTCATCTTAATTTTCCAATTGAAACGCGAACCCAAGCGTTAAAAATCCTTCGGTATAATTATCCGCGGCCGATAGGAAGTTTTACGGCGTGAAATAAGCGTTTTCACGAGGTTGCTCGGGAATCGCGGCTGGAAAAACTAGGAGGTGTGTGGGGTGGTCTCCGATGGTGTTGCCGAGAAGGTGAAAAGTGAAAAAATTCAGGTGCAAAAGAGGCTTTTCTTCGCGCCTAAGGCAGACACCAACACATGTGGTTTGCGCAACTCGCGAGGCGCCTTTATGCAATTCTCCTGCGTTTAATTTAACGATCAAAATAATGCGGAGGTGGCTTTCTCCGTCGTGTCAGTTGCCGTCATCTCTTGCAGAACGAGATAAAGCAGGGAGGGAGCGCTAGAGAAATAGAAAAAATAGAAAACGAGATATAGAAAACGGGAAAGAAGCGGAGAAAGAGAGACAAAGAAAATTTCAGAGAAATACAAGGAACGTTGCATCACTTTTGTCTTTTGAATATACTCGGAAAATATAATTCATTAAACGTCAGCATCAACATATTTTATTCTGCTTAGTTTTACCCGATGTTACGTTTTTTTTTTTACTTTATTTAAATTTATGATGAGTGGTTGACTATTACGGTTGTACATACAGGCGATGACATAAAATTCTGAGGCTTTGGGAGAAGCGCTTGCATTCAACAATCTACTCGTTACCTTATATTATTTCTGAGAAGAGAAATGTAGTTTTTTTAGTTTATAGAGTTTTCTTGAGATAATTATGAACATACTTTAGATTCTTGAGAGGATTATAAAACCATCCTAATTATGCCCGAACTTTATAAGGTGCTTTATTTCTTTATTTATTCTTTATTTCTAGACTGACTTCTACTCGCACGTTCTCGAAAAAGATAAAGAATTTTTAATACGAGTTTAAAAAATGCAATAAGAATTATTTTTATATGTAACAAAGTTTGATAACTTATCAAACTTGTAATTTATTTTTAAATAATTCAAAAATATTTTCGTACCCAAGTTTTTTATTTAATTTTTATTTATCTTAATTATTCTATTAGCATGCATTGCTCATTAAAATAATAATTAGCGATATATAATTTTTATGTTCTCGCCATTTGTACGATACCAATAGCGACGTGGCCTCGGTCCCGGTTGGCCAGGTCCGAGTTTAGTATAATCGCGATTCTGATCGGACTTAGCAAAGGTAATCGGTCGAAACGACCTGCGATAAAACTTACGAATTGATAAATGTCAGTTCACCGATCTTTTTTATACATACACGTTTTTCTTCAAAAGTGGGAATGAATTTAAGTTGTAATATTTGTTTGGAAATTAAGCCAAAGATAATTTGCTATCTTTGAAAAGCACACGATGTGTATACTAAACCATAATAGAGATATTTTCGGCGAACTTTGTTCCATGATTTATTTCTAATACGGAAAATTTTTATCCATTGATAAGCAACTCTGAATATTAAGTATTATAAAAAATATAATTTGAAAATAAATCCATTTATATATTTATTTCGTACTGTGAACAATATTTCTAGTTTCTGAAGAATACGAAGTATTTTTGTTTTTCTCCTTTTCCTCTTTTTGAAGAAATTTTTTGTAACACATTATTTTAAAATTGTGATCTGTCGATATGTAGTAATTCTTTGTTACTTTTGCTCGTCACCTCTTCGCAATCCGAACTTCCGATTAAGATGTTTCTACTTTATTTTCGGTTAGAATAAATTTCATGATTACTTACTTTAGAATGTCATTTTATCTTCACTATTTTAAGGCCAATGATGCGGTAGTTGTGATTCATCGTTTATGACTTATAAAATATAAATTATCGGCCAATGGAATTAAGTTCAACAGCAAATTTAATAGTGAATCGGTTGTCTACCTGAGTGAAAACATTAATTTCGATTAGATATAGATTTGCCGATATAGACTATTAAATCGATTAAGCGGGTTAAATTTTAAATGTTCGGTGTCTTACAATTTCGGTCAATTCACGAAGTGTTGAGAACAAGTTGTCTACACGTTTAAACAACATAACTACGGCAATCTTCTCAAGGGAAAGTCTTCGATCCGAGGAATCTCGGTTGTCAAAACTAATTTGACATTGAAGTCTTTTACAGCCAACCAGACTTGATCGAACAAATTTTTTTGCCTCGGACTGGTGATATATTTACATTTAGGACGATTTTAATCAGATATTTTAAAGAGTTTTCTATTTATTATTTATTATATGCATACATATTTATATTCGATAAATAATACATTGTTAAAATTTTTAATTTATAGTCTGTAAAGGAACGACACCTTTTGTAAATAAATACTTTTGATGAAATTTTATTACTTTCGATAGACAAATTTGTTGCATCAACATTTCGCAATCGTATCTTTGCGAACTTCCTACATTCTGTTAATTGGTAACAGGTTTACGCTTAGTTCTACATCTTTTCCATATTAACTACTTACAGGTGTTAAGTTGAGTTTTGAAAGCATAAATTTCACAAAATTTCACAATACATTACATATCAAAATAATTAATAATCTATAATTAAACATAAAAAAATAAAAAAATAAGTCATCCAATTTTTTCGTGTCACGATAAGCCTCTTTTTTCAAATCACTATTATCAACCAAAATCGAAGCGGTGAGAGTTAATGAATTTTGTCGACGGTCTGAGATTCGACAAATTATGTATGTTTAATTCTTCGTTGTTAATTATTATTCTAACGAGTGATGTACATCGATACAATGGTTAAATTATAAAAAGAAAGCAAAAGAAAATTTAGTTGTACCTTTTAAGATGAAAAAAACCGTAACTAGTTTTAACTTGCATAACGCTTTCAATACCAAAAGAAACAAAACTATAATTTAAAAGATTTTAAAGAAATGTAATATAATTACGTAATTTCACCCACAAATGAAATTATATCGAAAATAACTGTAATAATTCGATAAGAAAAGCAGAAATAATAATAATAATATAAAACTTTTAAATGTTTTGAGCAATGTAAATAAATGTTCATTGTATTATGCAATAAGCTTATATTACGTTATATTGAAATAAAAGCGTTAATTAATTTTTTCTTTGAAGACTTTGTACTACTACATATAAAATTGTTTTTGAATATTAAATATTTTAAGTGATTGTCGGAACAAGTGGACTGAATGCAAACAAATTTATCATTTCAGAGATATTTGTATATCGACATTACGAAACGTATTTTTACCAAAGCCCTGAAAAAAATTTATTTGAATAAGAATCGAAGATTATTATAGACCACATCGATCCTTTGGCTCAAGCGTCAAAATACTAAAAGGCGGTTACCGGTCGTAGGGTGGTGAGAAAAAAAGTACATCCTGTCGGAATAAAAAATGAGGAGATACTCGCGGCTATCGAGGAATATTTAAGCTCCCTTTTTTCCATCATTCGCAACCATCAATTCTACGCGATTCGCGCTTTCCATCATCACGAAGAGGTTCGCGACTACCGACACAGTCGCCGATTATTCCATCGACTCCAAGCCGACTTTAATTCGTCTTCGTGTCTATAACTTGTTTTGCATAACTATAAGTGCCCTGCCGTGTCGAGCAACAGGTGGTTGTGCGTTTTTTACACTTTCGGCGGATCATCATTGTACGCGTTTCCCCTTTCCGCACCGGCTTCTTATCTTATCCCGCTTATTTTTGTTCTTCCACTCGTTCGCTCGTCCGTTTCTTTGTTCGAAATACGCGAGTCTTTCTTTCTTTTCTTAGAATCGCATTATTGGAACATATAATAAAGAACGATAACGTTTAATAATACAAGGCACTTAAAAAATTCTTGTCATTCGAATATCGTGTTTTTTGACAATTTTTAAACGCTTATGCTCTTATTGCTATCGCATGGTTGAAAGTAACGCAAACTCGTTGCTTATATCCCAATTTTCCACAACTTAATAATTACTATTAAGCCACATGTTTCGAGGCACTTGAAATTAAAATCGATTTAAATTTCTTATAAGAACTCCGTTACTTTTGTTTTACTTAATGTATTCAAACGACGAACTCGAGTGCTTAAACACATTTAACCGTATGCCCATAAGGTACGCGTACAAATGAAACATGAAATAAACTTGTCTTTTAAATATCCATATAATGTCCTATTTCTTTGACATCAATTTTAACATTGCCCTCTCGTACAACAACCATCTATTCTGGAATCTCGCTCTCTATTTTCTTATAAGATTCTTAACTGATTTCTGAATGTCCTATTTCGGTAATGCGTTTAATATATACTTTAATATTCGTGCTTTGATAATCTTTTCAATGTTACGTACTTGATAAATTCTGCTCTTTTATTTATATTATGCGCGTCTTAAAAATAACAGTTTTTTTATATTAAACAGTTATTATTTTACCGTCGTCAGCTTTTCAGTTCTTACATTATAATAAAAATTCAATTAAAACGATGTTTACTGTAGATTATGAAAACCTAGAAAATTTAGATTTAACTTAAGGATTAATGTATTTGAAATCTCATTACTCAGATTATTGCAATTTTAATTTCGCTTGTGTTTTAGAAAATAAAATAAAAGTTACCGTTTTTAATCTTAATATAATTTAATTTATGTTATCATTCATGTTATTTTCACATAGAACTCAGCAACGTACAAAAGGATGTAATATTATAAAAAAACGGTACATTTTATCGTTACCTTAAAAAATTTACTACAGGAAATGGAGGTAGTTAGTTGGTAGTTAGTCAATATTTCATGATCTACATTTGAATACAAGTAGACAAGTTCTTATGCGTTTGCTAAAAACTTTTAAGAGTGTCGGTACATTCGAGATGTGGAAGATATATGCTTAAAGAATATGGTTAACTTAACACGTGAAAGAGTTAAAAGAGAAATTAATTCAACATTTACGTTTTGAAAGATGCGAATATTAATGTGTTGTGAAATTATTTTTATTAAAATATCAATAATTACTTTTTCTATTTTATATATGCGATATTAATTATGATAAATTAATTTTATGCTTTTTATCTTCGTTTGATAATGTAAAAAAAATTTAAACCTAGTTTAGAACATTACATTTGAGTTTATAGTACAATCTTCGATCGAATATCGTGTGAATGGTATTTATTTTTATTATACGTATCATCTGTCAGTTACTCATTGTGTAAACTTTTACCTTTCTTTTATTATTACGTTAACTTTTTACTCTTTGTCGCTAGACAATCGTGTGACGATGAATGATTAAAAATTAAATTTACATTTTAAATCTTACATTTAAAAATAATTTTGATTCGTAGCATATGTTTATTTTTGATCTAAGTTTAAACTTTTTATTGAAAATGACAAGGCAAATAGTTAAAAGTACATCGATTTTAATTCTCAAGGACACGAAATTGTTTTACGCGTGCAATAATAATTCGATACGTCTTTAAAAGAAAAAAATATTTGGAATAACATTGAAATATTAAAAATGAATGTAATATATCCATTCGAAATATCGCGGTAGTAAAATATTACACTAGTTTGGGAACTACTCTTTTATTTCACAAAATAGAAACGTCAGATTTTGAGCGCAGACATCAGTCACTGCTCATTCGAGTGATTGCCTACGTGGGCTTATGCTAAACTTACACAGCGAATTTTGTTAAGATGAAAATGATGAAAGAGAGCAATGACAATACTCGAAGGCCTCGGCAATATTTCTCTTTATTACTACAAAACTAACCTTCTATTTACTCTCCTTCTCTCTTTATTATTCGTTTCCTTTCTCGTTCTCTTTTTCTTTCCGACTTCATCTCTTTCTACTTCTATTTCTAAGGTAATAATTACGGCTATTCGTGTCGTAAAGGTATTAGACTTTCGACGCTCACTCCGTTATATATTGCTTATCTCTTTTCTCCCGAGTTTCAAAGAGATGGAAAAAGATCAACAAAAGAAGAATAGGAAGCAAATGGAACCGAAGAATAATACGAATCAGAGTCACGCGAGACAAATCGAGAAAAACAATAGCGGAACATCTATAATAAAACATAAAAATAATTGCTATATGTTTATTTTTCTTTTTATCTACAACTTTTCGTTCATTTCTTTATATTTTAAATTTGAAGGCGTACGTTTCATGGTCGCCATGTATATCAGCTTTCGAATGCGATTTTTATCGAACATAAAAATATACGTATATTAAAGTACTCGTGTAGGAGAAATCGAAGAGAATGGGCAGATTTCAATACAGATCTCAGTTTACGTTACTATTATATTTCATTTCAACAATTAATATTTTTTTACATTAGCGCTTGCTTCGAAATTTATTTGAATTCAGAAAATGTTTTCAAAGCTTGTCGACTTATTTCGGAAGACGTTATTTCCAAAACAAGCACACAAGTATTAACATTGAGAAAAATCAAGACATGGAAACTGATGTTCGAAAATATTTCTCAAAAGTTTGAAAATCATACCTCGAACACGTTTCATTTTCTCACTCAAATATCAAATGAGTCACTCGAGTAAAGTCCGGAGTAAAGGCTGCGTCCCATCGAAACGGATAACGAACTTTAGGAGCATTAGTGTCGGAAGAGGGGGAAACGTGAATCCGTGACCGAAATATTCATGATTCTTAAATAGAAGACTTTCGTCCTTTTTCACTCGGTATGAAAAATTCCCGTTCTATACTTATGATATCTATAAAAATTTTCTTTCTTCGGAATACTCCGGTGTTTATCAAAGCATGAGTTTATCGAAATAATATACCGTTTACGACCTTGATACATTTTTTCGCAAAATTTCTTTATTGAATTACGATAAATATAATTTGACGTTTTTTACTTCGTCTCGTAAGTGTAGAAAATAAAACGTTCCCAGACAAAAGATTATCGTTTTGATATAGTCATGCATTTACGGAGAAAATTATATGGTTTGCATCGAGACATCGCGTATCGAAAATCGTATGCTGAACCACGAAATGATTAGGGAAATGAAAGGTTGTAAGTACGAACCGATGTATAGACTGGGTATAAAAAATATTTCCAGAACAATTTTATGCTCGTATTAAGACATGAAACGCTGCAAATTTCAGTTTTTAACTAAATTAGTTTTTACGTCAATATATATTCCGTTTCCAATTCTTCGATACTATTAAACGGACACAAAATAATTTTACTGTAGAACTTACTTCTTTTACAATCAAATTTTTATAAATATTCGATGAAAAAATATAACCCTAAGGCTCGTTGAAGCAAAGCGAACGGTTAGTTATGAAAACGTAAACCAAAACTTTAAATTACCTTAATTGCTACCATAAATATAAATAATTATATAGGCATACGCGAACTTTGCAATTGTGCTTCTGTAACAATATTTATCACGTAAACGCAGATCGAAGAATATACGAACAAAGACGTTCATGGGAATCTTGGTAACCGCATAGGAAATGTCACCTGGGGTAAGCCAGAGCATATTTCAGAATTATAGTCCGGTAACATTTAGTAGCGCACATTTACCGATAATATCGAATGCGCTATAAGACTCGATAACTTAGCTAGAAATCGGAATAATAACAATAATTATTGAACGATAAAGTCGCACAGCAGCTTTCTACCATGACTACGACAGCAGACGAAAAAGAGGCGAATGGACTACGAAAGCCAGGTAACTAAAATGGTGATAAAATTTCCGCGTGCTCCCTCCATGTGAACTGGGCCGTGATTGGATTCGTGGCGGTTGCGATCATCCATATCGAAGTGGCATTACTCTGCTGCAAAGTCGTCGTTTATTGGAACGGAACGCACGATATTCCGTATCACCCGTCAATCTCGAAAAAGCAACAGATCTGTTATGCGCGTAAATATACAATAACAGTAACATCTTGGGAATTACTACCGGGAAATCTGTTGAATTAATAAAGCGATAGTAACAACTAATCCATCGCGAGCAGTTTGCATTTATATTCGAATTTTAAACTTATGTCATTCTTTACAAAGTTTCGAGATTCGAATTTTTTTACATTTACTTGGAAAATTCGTAGATGGAATAGACGTTTTATTTTTCGGTGGAGTGATTTTTATGTATCGATTCTTTGAATCGTTCATATAAAATCTTTGAATCTTATTAACATAATTATAGATTTTGTTAAAACAAAATATTACGGTATTCTTGAATTCAAAGTCAAGATTATTCAACTGAAAGAAAAAAATGTAAATTTTGTGGGCTTTATAGCTGTGATTTCAAAAACTTTTCGATTCCAATTCATCGATCGTAAAAATTTACAGAATCTTCTTACAACTAATTGAGGTTTTTATTAAATAAACATTTGAAAATATCACGTCGGCGAGAAATGATTTTACAAATTCAATATGAAAATCAAATGATTTAAACCATTTTTTCTTCATTTTTTATATACGGTTAGTATATTGAATCTCTCGCATTTCATTTATATTAGGTAAAGTGAGACGAAACGATGACGCACTATCGAGTTGTATCATTAAAACGGCTTAGCTCCTGCGCAGAAATAATTTTTAGAGAATACATTTTATATTACGTGACTTCCTGGATTTTATGGATTGATGTGAACGTGGGTATACCAGTATTATCGGAAAAAGATTAGTCTTGTGTATCATGCGAGGTGTAATGTTGCAATTATGATAAAACTATTGTGGATATATATTTTATTTATTCTGTACGTAATCTACTTTCAATCGTTCGATTGTCTATCGACTATCGATATTAATCGAAAAGTCTAGTGTATAGAGTAAGCATAAATTATATAGGAATAAGTTTTTTTAGATTATTTTTTATTTAAATTCATTGAGAATCAAAGACTGTATGAGGTAAAGTTTCATTTAACTTTACTATACAATTGGAATATGTAATTAGAATGGGAGCGAATTAGTAAAATTATGTAACCTGTACCAGTATTGCGAATTAAAGTTGGATATAAAGTTTAAATGGAAGATAATTTATAATTTTCATGTAAGGCTTTTGGAGATTTTTACTATCTTGATATAAAAATGTTGAAAACATAAGGCAAAGAACTTTTCTATCTTGATGAAACATATTTCTATATATTTTTTATCGAATTAATAGAAATGAGGTCGTATATAATCAAATATTTAAGATATATTAACGTCGAAGAGATTTCTGTACGGATTAAAAGTGTAAAAATTGTATATTAATTTAGGTTTGTTATTATCGTGTAGATATTAATGACAAGAAAGTATACGCTTCCAAAACTACGTAAGTTGCAAACCCATGTTAAGTAAATCATTAGTGGTAGGATAAAAAAATACTCAACGTTCAAAAAATATCATTTTACGTTTATGATCGTAAAATTTATTTATTTAAATAAATAGGTACGTGTAAATGGTGTAAATATATACGAATGATGGATTACCGTGTCTTTAAAACATATGATAGCTATAAAAGGCGACAGAATCGAAAGTGCAAGATTACTCAAAAATAAAATAGTTCGAGACTCGAAAAATTAGAGGAAAGGTGTTTGATTATTCATAACGATCTAGAAAGAGAAATATGCATGAAAAGAAAATGTAATCGATGACAGAATCGACGAAGGGTCGAGAAAACACGTCCTTCGAAACCGGAACTTGATTGGTAAAGTCACTCGACAAAGAAATAACTGAGTTTGTGTTTAAGTGGTGTAGAGCTGAACGTCTCCATGGAATTCCAGAAGCTTATTGTGACGCTTATCTTTCGGAGAAAGTGACGTTTTTATTACGGAAATCATATGTACATCTATTATTTTTTCTTCTTTATCTTCATTAATTGATACTTAATAAGATAGCGGAGAATAGAATTGTTGCTTGCCTTCATCGAAAGTAGATTTAATCCGCAAATTATGGAAATATAAGTACGAACGACGATTTTATAGATTTAAAATTTACTCTTTTTACTACTATTTCCCAGTAATTTTACGATTAAATTATTACGAATTAACGCGATGAGTTGTATCATCGATAAATAGCTAATTAAATCGAATCATCGGTTACATAAAATTTTATAAAATGTATTAGTTATTTAAAAAGTATAATTTTTTAAATATTCAGTAATATAATAAAACGATAAAAATAGTTTCTTTTTATTAGAAATTATGATTCGTTAGAGGCGCAAGTTTTATTTTTCATAAAAACACGAAGAACACAAAGGTATGCATTACAAATCAAAATTAAAATATATTGTCAACGTGATTATTGTTAGGCGTTTCTTAATATTCAGGAAGTTACATATATATGTATATAAATATTCATCGTATTCATAACTCAAGAGTAATAAACATACGTTTACACGTGTAAATTGATCGAACGGACGATGAAACAAATTATATATACAGTAAATAATGACAGATGTTCTTTTCAAAATAAGTTCAGTGTAAAATAACTCTTGCAGTAATGATACCGTTTTAGACGTTACTTTTTTCTTATAATCAATTAGTTGCAAATGGTTAAAGCTTAATTTGTAGGCAAACATAACTCTTACGATTGTAAAACAACCCACGCGGAATATTAATACTAATACGAATTTTATGTGGAAATTGCCATCGTATATATATATATATATATATATAAAATATTGATACGAACAGTATATTGTTAATGTTATTTAACGATCGAAAGATCAGGAAAAAGAAGTTTACACACCGAGTCGGTAATATATTTTCACGATTCACTTACATCACAAAGCCCACAGTGCATCCATTTCGAGGATTAATACGAGCAATTCGAGAACGAAAAATACAAGCGAGGAAATAAAAAAATACAATCAGCGTAGGTAATTCTAGAGGTCTATAAAGAAAAGAAGTTAAAAGTTTTAACGATTCGCTACAAAATTCCCCAACCAAATCCAGTATGTTATTACATCTACAATATCTCCGTGAGCGTAAAGAAAAATTACCTCAACATATCACAGAAAAGCAAACGGAAACCTAAAAAGAAGTCCAGAAACTCCTCATAAAAAGATCTGCTCGACAGCTTTACGAGAACACTGGGTGCGTTAACTCGTATAGCTCGGCGAAAAAAAATTCATTAAAATATAGCAGCTACAAGTTTAAAACCGTCCCATTACCGTAACTCCACGCGCGTATTTTTCCGCGCCACGGCGGCCGTGCAAAAGGTTAAAAAGCCCGAACTAAGGATCGCGGGGCGTGAGTCGCTCCAGAGAAAGAGACAAAGATGGAAGGAAGGAAAGAAGGTAAGAGAAGGGCAGTGTGCGCGTGCGTGTGGGTGATCGCCGTGCGAAAAGGAAGACTCGAGAGACTCGATTGCGTGACCCACTTGCGATCGCCGAGGCAACCGAGTTCGGAAAGTGCACGACGACCGGTGAACCGCCTTTCGAAGCCGATCACTTTCGTGCGCGTTTATTTCCACGAGCTCGCGTGAGCTCCCGTCGATTATTATTTAGCGAAAAAGTGCGTAAAATATAAGTAAAATATAAGTAAAATCTAAGTAAAATCTTCGTAGGCAATCTCTATAAGGAAGCGATCCGGAAAACGCAGCTGCGATTAGCGTAAAAAGGCGGGCAAAATGTGTTAAGAGCCGAGCAAAAAGTAACGAGGATTGACGCAAACTCCACTTTTACGCATTTTTTACACGTGCTCAGACATTTTTATGCATTCGCGCACAATTTATCGCGAAAGCTGTTATTTCTAATGGAATTTTTAGACCCTCTTACACTAATTATTGCACCTTTATCGTAAAAACCGGTCATTAATATTCATAGACCTTTATTTTTATTTTATTCCCTTTCGACCTTTCGTTATTCGTCTTATAAATCTCTCGATTTATTTATATCGAGGTTACAAACGAAAAAGACACTTTTTATGCTCTACAGTCAAGGTAATCGAAACTATAAAGATACCGAACTGTTTGTACGGTATCTTGTACTCCATATTTGTATTTTGTTTAACTAATGTCGCGTGAAATATTCGCTTGTAAAACCAACTTCCGTTACACCAATATTTGACTCGTACGAACCAAATTCCGAATGTACCCTCCGATCGTTAGCTCGTTTACACAACCTACAAAATATTATTTTTGCTCAAAGTCGTACAAACGATAACCTAATATTAATTATTTCGAAAATTCATCGGAACCAAAAATTTGCGTAACGACCGCAGAAGAGTTTTTATGCGTAATTTGCGCAACGCGCGCTAAAAAATTTCAAACATTCTTATAAATATTTTACCGATCGAATGTCCAAAGAAAATATTATATCTCGATAGAGTGACATTAGTAACTTACCGATCGGCAAGTACATATTGAGTAAGTGCTACTTTTGAAATTGTAAACTCGGAAGGATCGAGTTCGCTTACGTACAGCACACTACAAATCTCCGCGGATGCTTTGATTATGAGTTTTACTCGAACGCATACATACAAATACGCAGATGTTGTATTTACCTCATTTTGAAGCTCCGGTGCTTATTTACCAATAAGTTCAGCGGATACTAACACTAGATGTCAGTGTTGCAAATTATGTGCCGAATGTTGCACAAATAACATTCTTAGTACATACCGATGTAAAATTAAATATAAATCAAATGACAAGTCCGGTGATGAATTTCTAGCGAGTTTTTCAAGTTTTACCTTTTTATTCGATATTTATATAATTTATACAAAGCGAGAAAACGAAAATACATTGATTTTCCAATTTCTATCGATCGTTTAATCTTAGGTAATTTGAACGGCATAACTCTAAATCAAAGAAACGTGAAATAAAGATCAAAAGGAAAACTACTCGTAGCAGCTAAAAATTATTTGGCTTTTATAAGTAAAGAGTGAATCTTTCGTTACCACGGATAAATATATCAAAGATCACTTTAAAAAATAACAGTTACATCGAGATTACAGTCACAGCTGTATTCGATAAAAACATGATCGGCTTGTTCATCAATCTATTCGGAAAGATGGAAATCGTCTCCTTTCACCGGCTCATGCTGTGTTGCCGATGTACTAATATCCACGGGTTAAATCGAGAGTGAACTCATCGACGTATCTAGGAATTCTACATCTAATACCAATAATTATATTAAATCATCAGCGGTAACTTTGTTGTAAAAACTCGTAGTAATACATTTATTAATATTTCAAAGCATTAAATATTATTTGATTTGCTTTAAATTATAAATATTAAAAACTGTAATTTTTTAATAGTTGAATGTACTGTAATGATTCCATTTACAGAAACATAGCAAAGTCATAGTATCATACTTTTTACAATATTGATGCTGAGTCAAGCTTCGAAACTTGAAACATTAATCGATTCTAATTTCAAATTTTTATTCGATTGAATGTAAAATGAACAAATTACAATAATAATTATACGTGACACATATTTAGATAATATTTTAATTTAATGACTGCAATTTTTAGTATAAAGTATTTAAGTATGACTTATTTGACATTTTATAATATATTTGTATTATTTACTGAAACGATATAACTAGTTAATTATAATAAAAAGTAATTAAATTCTTTTGCAGGTATTTATTTTAAAATATTCCGTTTGTTATTTTCATTATATTCATTTTTATCTAATATATCTTATATTTTTAATAAATTCCTGACTGTACATAAATTATGTTTATTTGTAAGTATTTGTAGTATTAAATATAGTATATATGTAATTACAAAATTATCGAATCAAAATAAATGACACATTAATAATTCTGATGCATTACTGAAGAACATTATTATTACAATGTACAAACTCTTGTATTTACATCTAAATATTTAAATAAATTAATGAATTATAAAGTGCAGATATGATTCCATTCATATTTTAAAATTTTATTTAAAAAATTAAATTACTTAATTAAATACTCAATCGACAATTAAATATATTATTTCAAATTAAATCTGTAAACATAAGAACTTAAATTTATATTTCGATAATAATCTAATTATTAAAATGCATAATTTTTTTTTAATATACGTCAATCTAACATTTTTATTAATATAATACAAATTATAAATTCCCAATATTCATATTTTATTTTATTTAATATACTTACTGGACACATTATTACTTAAGTGTAACTTTGTTATAAATTATATTTATATATTTACCGCAATTTATGCAGCGTCGAGTGTCTACTTCATACCCACAAACTAACTAATGAACACTTGACATTTTTTATACCTGACCGCCCATAGGAAGCAGAAAATTATGTGAATTTACTTTATGAATGATGATTGAGAATTGAGAAGTAAATTTGAATACTAATAATAAATTTAAACAATTATTTATATGAAAAATTAAGGAGATTTTTAAAATTTATTAAATATTTTTATAAAAATTTTTACATTAAAAACAATTTTTATTCGTCTTTGATTGATACTTAATTTATATATCTACACGATCAAAATGTTTGCATTTTAAGGAAACTTGTATTCATTATTCATAATCGTGAAAAAAAAATTTTAAATGTAAAAATCTACGCTCTTTTCAAATAAATAATATATTTTTTTTTATTTCAATGAAAATTAATTCGAGGTTTGAATAAATATTTATCAACAAGTTACATCTGTTAAATTTTTTCGAACCAATAGTAAATTGAAATATATATTATTTTTTTAAATTTATTTTACACAATAGATACTTAAAGTAAATGAAATAATTTTATGTCTTTTTACGAATAAAAATAAAATTTAAAGATTAGAATATTTAACAAAAAACTATTAACTTCCGATTTGTATATTATCGTTTAAATATTTATATGCTATAATAATAAAAGACACGTAATAAATATCCAGAAGTTATTCCAGATGTAGAATAATTCTGTAAAATTGTTACAATAAGGTTTTGTAGTTATTACAAGCTATCACTAGTTTATACTTGTATAATTAGCGTTGCGAAAAATAGAAAAACATAATAAGGGAAATACAAGTATACGATTCTAATAAATCATATTTAACGATAAGATTAAAGAGTTTATTATACTACCTTCGACTATTTTTAAAAATACTCGAGTATTCGTTACAACTAAAGATCATATAAATTAAATAAAATGTTTGTTTTAAATAAATATTTTTAATAAGATATTAATAGCGATACTTTCAAAAGTCTCGTTAGTTTAATTAAAAATTACGAAAAGGAAAAAAATTTGAAACGAATACGTTCGAGAAATTATTGCTTTCTTTAAAAAAAAAAATCTTTAAAACCTCACGATTATCATAGAATATGTTCGCGTAATGGCCAATTTAACCGCTATAAATAAATTTCTAAAGCCATACTCGGACCCGCAGACCCGTACAATCAGAAAAATATAAAAACATAAGCAGATCAATCCGAGCTCAAGACTATACTCGCTCACTCGAAACAAGTAAATCTTATTCGCAGCAACTCCAACGCTCCCCGCAATCGCGAAACAACCACTGAAAATCTCCTGGAAACGCGATTCGCAATACTCGCCCGTACTTCAACCCGAGAGCAGAATAAACGCTCCACGTTCATAAGCCGTGGGCATCGCGAAAAGCAATTCAAAGCGCAAATCCGGATCTCGAGATCCGAGGCTCGTGGGCGCCGCGACGCCTCGGCGCTCAACGTTTCCCTATGGACATTGCCGGTCGCGAAACAACGATCTTTATGCGCAAGCGCAATTATTTACGGTTGAGAGCGAGAGGACGGAGAGTCCACTTTCTTGAGGAGAGGAAAGCCGTTTACCTACATTGCGGCCTCCTCCGTGCGTTGGTTCGTGTTCGTGTTCGATCCCTCTCCGACGTCGATGCTCCTCCAGGAGGGCACCCGTCGATCCCCGTCCAAAACAACCTCGACTCGTTTGAGTACGGGGTTGGCTGCTAACATAGAATCATTTTTTCAGCTGCTTATGGAAACTCCATTCGCCTCCTTTCGCGTCCGGATTTTTCTAGTAGAATTCTTGCGTTCCACTTATATTCGAAATTGAAGAATGAATCGTTGGCGTATGCTTAGAACCGAAAAGGTAATAAATATTATCTGGAATAATACACACTGTGCGCATGTAATAAGCGTTACTTGTACCTTCAATTATCTTAACGTGGAAAGTATTAAACTCGTGTAACGGTAAAACAGTAGTTTTATACTTCATTAATGGATGCAGAATTTTGGACACGTAATTGCCTGTACTCGGATTTTATCGAATTAATCGCCCTCGGTGTTCTACATTTTCAAAAGGCTTTTATTTATCATTGATATTTATATAATTTTATAACACAGCGTATTATCGTAGTTTATTCCGGATACGTAGTATTTCACACATTTTTATCGCGTTTAATACCCCAAAAAGAAATTTTTGATAGCAGGAAACGGTAAGTTAGAAAACCGTTTTGTTTCATTAATTTCTTTTAAAATATGGACTTCTCTTTCGATTGGGATTGAGTTATGGACTTACCGGGGTTATTGCTTAGCTGGAAATTAACTAATTTTGCTTGCAAGCGTTAATGCATACATACAAATATACACACATATATATATATATATACGATTATCGATGAAACTGCATAACTTTCTGGAAAGGAACATTTTTTTCTTTAAATTGCCACATAAAGTTGACTACTTTACTGGAAATCTAACCGTTACTTTAAAAAAACAATTTAATACGCAAGATATTATATTTATCAACAGGATAAATACAATTAATTTTGTTGTATTGTTACATCCGAGTGAGAAGTTGCGTTTTTTGCTCAAAATTGATACCTTGAATTTTGATTCCAAGAGGATTTCCTCCGTAATCGAGAAGCCGTAATCAGAAGTTAACGATTTTCTTAAAAGCGTCCACACCGGAGATAAATGCAGCCTCGCGAACGTTTGTTCGGTTAGAAAATTCAGAGAATACATCGATAAAAAGGCGTCGGTACGTCCGCGAATGGTCGTGCAAACTACGGACGCGCGTACGGAGGTGATATTTTCCAGGCGATAGCGAGAAACGTTGGTAAAAGTTAATAAACACACTCGAACGGGGATGATTTATGAGTGTGGCAAGAGCACAAGAGCGGCAAAGTCTTTTTCGCGCCCGCGCGTAATCGCATTTGGAAATAAGGAAATTTCGCTGCTGTCTGTTCGCGAGCCTTGCGACATTTAATTAGCATACGAGTACACGTTTCTTCGATTCGCGTATTCGCATATTCGCGTTCTCGTTGGTGTAAGTGACTGTGTAGCTAAATCTAGAATTATTCAAATTGTCTTGTGGTAACTGTAGAAGTCGATGTGGTAAAGCAGCTTAAACTTATGTTTATTATAAGTTTGCGTTTGAATATTTTTCAGCCTCATGGGGAGAATTTCGAAGTAGGCGATCGTAACCTCGACAATAATAGTGGTTGCATCGGGAATCCTGAAAATATGGAATAATGTTCTGCATTTTATTGCAAGTGCGTTTCAATTACGCTAACCTTATAACGTAAAAAATTTGTTTCTTTATTGAAACCCGCTCGTTATGTAAGATAAAATACGGTCTGTTTAATAATAACTTTTACCATAAATAGGATTTTTTTAGATTTATTTACATTTTTTTATCATAGTAATGGCTTTATCAAGCTATAATAATAAAATGTTAATTATTTTATCTAGAGAACGGATGTTCTTACAGTTTAAGTAATTTATCGCAACATATTTTTCTATGCGTAAAATGCAAAATATAATAAATAAAGTAAAAATATGTATACGTAATATGTGTACGCGCGTCTAAAATTATAAAATCTATCTATCTACGTGTAAAATTTTGTTTAAATTACGTAAACTACTTATATTAATTAAAAAATAATATTTCAGTCTCTAAAAACGAAACGTAAATTCGCGTTGCGAATACAAAATCGTATCATCGCTGTAATATCGAAAGAATCGCAAATACGTTTCTACAACTTGAGCTCGTAATACTGGAAAACAATCGAAACGATAAAAATAAGAAATCGAAATTGATAGCAACGAGAGCCTCGGCACTTTAAGATAGATTACAATCTTCGCTTCAACAAGATATCCGACTCGTTCGATAATTCCAAAGATCAGATTTTCCTTTCTTCGGTGAAGAAATTCCATTTCCAAGAGGAAAAGAACCCACGCGGAGAATCACTCGTTTCGTACATAGTAATTTCGTTCCATAATAAATCTCTCGGAGATCTACGAGACTACTACCGTCCAGTCCAATTCGCCGTCGAATTCGAAGCCGCGGTCGAAGCAAAAAACAAGCAACACCGCCGGATGTAACCCAGGAAAAGACCGAACCGACAGCCGAAACTCGCCGCTCGAGACTTCCTTCGTTAAGGTAGACGGTCAGGAGGTCCGCTCAACGGATCGAGGTTATCGCCAGCGATTGTTCGCGGGATCTGACCAGGACGCCGCGATAGACAGTCCGGGTTTCGAAAGCGTCCGAGGCGGGCGAGCGGCTCGTTCAAACTGATTTTCGTAACCGGATGCGCACGAGTCTGCCGCTGCGATTATGTGTGCTGAGACTTGTGCAAAGTATCCTGTGCTTTCGATTTGCATTTTTCGGTTGCGGGTATGCTCGCGCGTGCGTACGAGCCCAGTTTGTTATGTAAAAATGTGAAAATGTAAGAGGCGAGGTGCAATGCTCGAGGCTTTTCGGAGCTGTTTCGAAAGGCGTTCGAGATTAGATACGAGGGTGGGTTACGCCCTTTTTGTGTTTTGAACGAATTCTCAGCTCGGGGCGATTACTTTTCTTCGATGTTTGTACTTTTCTTTTATTTATAACCGAGCTTTTATCTTCGACTGGAATTTCGAGGTACTCGGGTGGAATAAATTCGATTCGATAACTAACGTATCGTAAGTCTTTTCTCTTTCAACGCAACTTTCGAGTCGCGTTCTTTTCTTTCGATAAAATAAAATTGTGTACCGTAAAACTTTTTCTACGTCTGTTCAAAAATGGCAACGTACAAAGAGATAATGTTTCCGCAACGGAACGTCGAAACGCTATTTTAATATGTAATTAATTTCTTCGCTTTTTAAATCTATAAAACGTAATCAATTAGAAATATCGATTTATCGCAGCGGTTTGATTTTCTATTCTGTACCCTCGTTTACTCGTGTGCAAAGATCGAGTTAATTTCCTTATTTATTCAAAGAAACTTGTTTTTACGTAGAGATTTTCCAGAGGAACTAGTTTTACACACAGAAATAATTTAAGTAATTAATTCAAATTTTTTTTTCCGTTTTATCGAATGGGCTTTACGTAAGCTCGAGTGACTTTTTTTTTTTTTTTTTTTTTTTCATAAATATAAGTCGTTGCATTATCTTCGAGTAAAAATAGATTTTCAACTCCGCATTCCGTACACTAAATAGAGGCGTTTTTAAAGAGCTCGCAATTTGCACTTAAGCTGCAGCTATAAACAAAGAGGAGCATCTTTACAGAAATGATATTTTTCTAATTCGCTCGTCATCCATCCGCAAAGGTTACGAGCCGGAAGTAATTCTCGCAGTCGAATCAAGTGCCTCTTTGAAGCATGAAACACTAAAAACGATCACAGGCATGAAATAGATTTTTAATTGCACTTACCGCGAAAACTATTACGGACACCGCATTCCTCATTAGTCGTAACAGTTATGCACTTAAAAAACCCGCATACGAGTGGCGCACGACGATGTGGACGGATGGTTCGCTCGTGACCGTACAACGACTACGAGTCTCGACTCCTCGAGTGTCGATGAGAATGGCAGCCGAGGTTCGAGCGACGTTCTCTTTCGGAAAAGTCAATCCGCGTCTTTTCGGGTCAGACTCGCGAAGAAAGCTCCCGCGGCCTTTTCTATAACTTACTCGATCGCAAACGAAGATATCCGTTGCGCGATTAGCATTTTTATCGCCGATGGTTGCGCACGCGTGAATCTCCCTACGTTGTATTTTTATATGGAACAATTTCTCTCGTAACGCGAGTGCACATGCATTTGCGTATTTATATCGCAGCGGAAAAATTAAGTTTCCTTTATGGTATTTCTCTCGATGCGTTATCTTTTGTTTTCCTTCGATCAACGCTAGACTCGTTTTTCTTATTTTTATTTTTCCCGCCCTCCTCCCGTTCGATACCGTACTCGATAATAGTATTTGCGACTGGCTTGAGAAAGCGAGAATATTGGAAATTTATTCCTTCGTTATTATTCGCGTGCCAAGTTAATATACATATTTCGTATTTAGCGAGGATATATAGGTTCCATTAATAATTATTATTAGTTTTATCCACGTTCTCCGCTTTTTGCCTCGACAAAGTTTCTTCAAAATAAATTCCAGACGTCTCTTTCGCAAAGCATTGGAGGCGTCAAAGCGACCGAGCGATGAAATTATATCTTTAATTAAACGTCTTCTAGCACCGATTACAATATACTCGGGTAATAAGCCAAGCTATCTATTCGTAGAGCGCAAAATTCGCAACCCATTCGTTTAAAAATCTCGAGAATCAACGTCGCGTTCCATCGATCAATTTGAAACTTTGCGACTTTTGAAAAACGGTCGGAATGCATCGCAGGTGATGAAGAACCGATTAAAATATCCAACGAGGTAACGGACGAACACGGTTATTCGTTATCGCTCGAATAACGCACCCGAGTAAAAGTTAAAAAAATGCCGAAAGGCTACGCAAGCAGCCACGAAAGGAAGAGAAAGAGAAGAACCAAGAGTCGCGGATGGCAGATGGTGTGTCCGCTCCTCGCGACACCTGCAGATTACTCGCGTCACAGTTGGCCGCGCGTCGTTAACGCGCCTTGAACTTGCGCGCATTCCCGCACCCGAGTCCGGATCACCTCGTTTCCGCTACGGATCCGGGGCCGAAATTGTCCTCCCGAGCAACGGGCGATCGGGTTCGAGGTCTCGGGGCTAGTCCGTGAAAGCAAGCTTCATTTTCCAAGGTCTTTCAACCTTTTTTCCTCCGTCTGCCCTCCTCTCGGTCTCTCCGCTTTTTTTACCGTGAGATTCCACTCTAATTGCGGAATCGAGCTGTGGCGAAGTCCAATCTTTGCGTCGTTTAATCGCTAGGCTATCGCTTTTTAAACTATCGAAATATACTTTTTCGAGCGTTCCGAGTTTTTCTCGGACGTCTAACGATTCAACGTTCGGATCAACGAAATTATCATAATTTATGCATTGATTTCATGTTTTCGTTAATTATGCCTCGTTCATCGACCGTTTCCAGCCGCTAAAACTTATACATCAATTTATATATAATTTAGGTGAAAACTCATTTATCCAAGATTTCTACGGTTTCGTTAAACGCAGCTCTCGCGTTAATCTTAGGGATAAAGTTATTTAAACGGGTCCATGGAGTTGGGAATCGTACCGATCCCGAACAAGAAAGTTAATTTTTATCGGTGGTTTCTAGAGGAAATTAACGTTTTTTCCTTCTGTAAAATACTGTGCTGCAGTTTTCGATCGTCGAAAAAACTGCACGCATGTGTAAATATAGGGAGACGGTTGATTCCATGTTGCGGTCTCGAAAACGTCTAGTCGATAAAAAGAAGGACCGATTCGCTCATGTAAATTAAGATAAATTTCTTATTCGAAGTTAACGAGCATCAGCCGCTCCAACCACCTGGAGCAGCGGACGTCGCTCCGAGGTGGAAAATTTAGTTACTTTAACGGCGTAAAAAGTACGTACAGTGTTAATTTGAAAATACGGAATACGGAGGAGAAGCCTCGCCTCGATTCTCTTGGTAACCGCAAGTCGGTAGCCGCAGGTTGAGCGCGTCTTCGTTCTTCGCTTCTCGCGATCGGTTAACGGTGCGACTTGCTTCTGTGCCGCTTAGCGCAAGTAGAAATGGAACGACGATCGCCTTTCCCCCACCGCTTTTTTCTTCGCGCTCCTCTTCGCGTTCGTATTATTTTGATACTCCCCGATGTAGCCGAGATCTCCTGGGATCGTATGTCTCACTCGGACGAGTTTGGACGTCTAGCGAGCACCGGTTGCATGCCGAGAAATTTAAGGCGATCGATGAGCTGCGCATGGGAATTATTCAAAGTGTCACGCAAACAGTACTTTTGCGTAATTGACCACTTAACCCGAGCTTTCTTCTTCTTTGCCTCGGTCTCGCTCTACCATTTTCCGCTTGGAGGTTGTCTACGAGGGCAAAATTTGCAGCCGATGGGCATCGATGTGTACCGATAGACGACAACTCGTTGCAACCTGTTCGTTTCCTATTGATGCGAACTCAATGTCACGTTTAAAAAACGATGAAAAGAAACAAGTAATTGTCGATGATCCGGAGAATTATCGATGTACCGGTTAGAATATTAGTTACCGAATTTTATGTCTATATGTAATATTTGATACGCGCGGAGTGCATATCTAAATATTTTACTTTCTACTGGTTAATCAATATCACTTTTGCTGTACAATAAAATAAATGAAAATTTCTCGATGCGCGTTAAAACTAATAAATCGACTACTTCTATCGAGTTAACTAAATTTAATTCAGCGAATGTAAAGTCAAATAATATAACAAGCTTTATCAAACTCCAAAATATAATAAATGCCTTTTATTTAAAATATTGGCCTACTTTTATCCTATAAATTTGAGTACATTGAATAAAATCTATAGAGAAAATACATAATATAATATGAAAACGTATAAACTACATGTATATTGTTTTTTATCTTTGCGATTAAGTGCATCACTAAGATTTTACTGTTATAAAACCAAAAAGGTATTACCACTCGGTGGGAGAAAGAGAGAGAAAGAGAGAGAATAATAACTTGTATTTTAATTCGAAAGTAGAAATTTGCAAGATATGTTTAGATCAATATACTATGTACTTTAAGAGAAAAGATGAATTCAAATGTCAGTTTAAAATAGTTCGTATCTAATCTTTTGAGACACGAATGATATTTAAGTATATAATATTAATTACATATATATATATATATATATATATACATAAAAGACATTTATAAATAGAAATTTCGAAGTAAAAGTGCTGCATTGTATTTTTATGACGATTAATATATTTTTATGGAAAAATATACCTAATAAATTTTATGGAATTAAAATTGTTTTACAAAAATGATGTATCGTCGAGTAATTTAAATTCACCAAGAGTCGGTTCAACAAGTTTTTCGGCTTATCACAATTTTATTTTAAACGCGTAAATAACTCACCGTTTTGTTACCACATGATAAATGTTAATTATCTATATACGTAGCAAATAATTATACCTATGAGACTTCGCTCAAAAAGTATTTCAGTTGAATTTATTGAAAAGAAATTGTAGAAAAATATGTAAGAGTGGACAAAAATTTCTCTGTTATAATTATATTGATAATACTCGTCGTAAAGTGCTTATTTTTATTGCAGAAACGAGAAAGAACCAGTACAAGAATAGTTAGCAAATATCATTTCGCTGTTATTATTATATTATCTTTTTACGCGTAGTCCTCAAAGTTTTCTCTGATTTCTTTAAATGTAAAATAATTAGCTATCACATAGCAAGAGAGCGGTGACTGCATAGAAAGATTCTACACGATAAAAACAGAATACGATTTCCGGGTAATCCACATTATTTTTCAGATACAAAAAATTCACTGTCTCGATACTAATTTTTATAATACGCGAGTATATAACTAAGGTGACCTTAAAATAAAGGTAATTGGTTCTACTAAATTGCGCACAAAATACGATAAGATTTCTCTTTGTTCAATATGTCTATATATTAACATCCTTCTTGCAGAAACCACCGCGTGTATTACGAACATTGCAAAGTACCAACAATCTTTTGTTTTGCAACGCATTTTGTTACCAACGCAATTTCGACGATTGAATTTCGATATAATTCGATTGATCAGGGAAGGAAACGTTTGTTTTTCAATACTTACCCTCTGTTAACATCGTTTGAAATAGCTTCTAGAATTTATTTACAAAATTCTCAACGATTTACAATACTCGCACGAATGAGTTTGCTTTCCGAGAACAAATGCGCCGATAAGCGAGTTACGTTTTTCTACGATAAATCAGAAGAACGAGTCCATCGATGCCTCGAGCAAAAGTCTACATCGGCAACTCGTACTCGTATATTCTCTCTCGAGTCCAGTCGTACGTTCCCGTACGTAGAGTCGAGGAGTCGCTCGTGTCCCGAAAGTGTGTCAATAGGAGAGCAAACACTCAAATTCCAGTCAGTCGGCGGCTGCGAGCCGTTCGATTAACCCACTCACGAATAACGCGACCCTAATATCACGCCTCGGACCGTTCGGCTTGCACTAATGTCGCAGTGGGAGTTTTGCATTCGTCAGGGAAAGTACGAGAGTAAGAAAGTACAAAAGTACCGACGATTAGTTCGGTTTAAATTACATGGCCGATGGAACGCCGTCAAGTTCGGGCGAACGCTTACTTATTGCGGAAGTGCGAATCGCTCGCGATTATCTATGATATTTCCGCAGCAAGTGGATTTCTAAAACCAGCGTATCGTTCACCTTGTGCACGTAATTAATTACCGTCGGCTTTTCGATCGTAATTTCGAATTATTTCGTCGGTATTTAAGAGATACTAAAAGTCACTTGCGCTTGCGTTGCTTTCGTGAAAAGATATTCGATTATGCATCGGAAAGATCTTTCGAGTACGTTTAAGAATGTTTCATCCGTAAGGGAATGGAAAGAAACAATCTTATACGAACAAATATTACATTCGTAATCAGTTTTCATCGTTGGGATAGCGATGGTATAACTCGTCGATTAACGCGGAACAATATTTTTACTGCTACGTTTTAAACCTAAAGGTGATTTTTATTATAATTATCTATTTGAATAAAGAATATATATTATTAATAGTATTTTTATCGTCCGAAGTTTTTGCGCGAAAAAAGTAAGACTCCGTCAATTAAAACAACTTCCGTTCCAGTAAAATTAATTTATTAATCGATAAAAAATAAAAAGTAAAATATGATAATGACTTAAAATTATTTTAATAGTATACATTTATTTTATAGGTATACACTTATATTATATGCCGTATAAGTTAAAGTGCCTCGGAAGCGTATTTTATAATTACTCGCGACTCGCTAAGGCGCAAACTAGAATAAGTCATCGAGTTTATCACAATATAAAAAATGTCTTGCACGTACGAATTCGTTTGCTTAAAAGTGTTATATCGCAAGTTTTATAGCGGTAGAATTTATAGAACAAAAATGTTGTTGTTAACTTCTTAGCTGACAGGACGAAAGTCTTTGGAAGTTCATTGCGCTTAAAAAATAAAATGTAATCGAACGAGTGACTGTCAAATAGATTCGACTCTTTTCAAAGACGAGTGTCGCCAATCTTTTGAATCCTCCAAGGAAAAGTACTCCTGATGCAATCGTGTCGCGATAATCTTTACCGCCATAACTTTTTGTCGATGATAGACGCATCCATGAAAAATTTCTCTCGTGTCTGCGCTCGCGCAAACACATGTGTAGTTGTCTCGGGAGATTTACGGCATTTACTTCTCTCCTCGATGCGATTGTAAGTGTTTAACAGCTGTTTCATTCGCATCTTACAAGAATGTACTTACACAAAGATGTTTCGAAAATCCATTAATAATTTTACACGCACGTAACCGTAAATATAGACGAATAATAGCAGGACCCGGGATACGATAGAATAGCGTACGCTATAACAGTATATCAAAAAGTAGGATGTGCATATGTTACAAGGTTGATTCTACTTTATCCTTAGTAATTCCCTTATTACGCTGAGAAAATAAATTTCATTGGTAGTTTTACGATTGATAATAACTTCATAAAGCGTATTTAGCAGTAAGGATAGAAAAACAAATTAATTTTTATACTGCTAGTAAAATAAAAGAATCGAACGGTGTATAATTAATAGCGCAGGAAACCGAAATAGACTGTAAAGCTCGAATGCATACAAATGTAATTAATAGAATATTGTACGATATCGTGGACAAAGCCGTCTAATTACTCAATAAGAATCTGCCTCGTATCGTACGCGTGCGTGCTATTTTAATAGCGGCGAATAAATATTATTGTGGGAACGGTTAACGATCGTAAAAGGACTATAAAATGAAAAAAATTCCGTGCATCATGTAACCGTATTATGTTACAAAAGGCGATGAGTCAAAGAATAGCGGTAAGACAAAAAGTTGAAAAATGTTCCTACCCATTAGAATAGTCTCGATAATTCGTTCTCCCACCTACGAGATAGAGCAGATTCTTCCCTACGCTAAATTAGAGTCTATATTTTAATTGAATGCGAATTAACATACGTACATAGCTCGAGTCGCGAAAGCTTAGCGAGGAAACAAAAAAGACGCGACTCGTAGTCCAGAAAAAAGAGGGAAGAACGAAGAAAGGAGGCTCAACGATGCTAGGAAATACACCGAAGGGGGAATGACTCTAGAACCCGTGGAAAAATTCGCGAAACGATTCCGCGAAAAGAGCAACCAGGATGAGCTATGCGGAGAGTCACTGAATTACATACAACTTGGCGTACGTATCCGCAGTAGCGGTCGTTTCTTTCTAGGTGCGCTCGTCTGTTCTCGAGCGAACGAAGCAGCTCGCTTTTTCTCAAAAAGCCAGTAAAATGCCTTTATGAATGCCTTTTACTTTCTTTGAGTGCATTGATTGCATGTATTTTGTGCCGCTGAACTGTCTGGATATTCTGGAAGTGAACGCGGAGCTACGTTACGCAACAGGACAATTATCAATGGGAATTCATTTATTTTGCTCGATATCCGCGGGCAAGACACAACTTATTCTCCTTAAAAATCTTTCGAGGCTCGTTACTTACTTCGAATTTGCATTTTTCGTGCGACTACACCGTGTAATAAGTGTAACTTTACGAGAAAAGTATCTAGTCCAACTTTCGGGTGTATTTTCGAGATAAACCTATGATTTTTCTACGATAAATTTTTAAATTTTAAAATACATTTAAAAACGCTGTCGGATGTCGTGTACCGAACCAAGTATTTTACTTTTAGCCAAACGCTTTTTTATTTCCTGGATAATTTTTACGTTTAAATTTTCCCAAAAAAAGATGATATTTACATAAATATACGTATTCGAGTTTGGGTTACTTTTGCCTTAGAGTTAACTTCAAATTTTGTTTAATGAAATAAAATTTAGAATAGCAATAAAAAACTTGTGAAATGATTACCAATTTACTTACCTAATTTAACCCGAGCAATATGTTTTTATTATTATTGCTCTTACATAACTTTTTACATAATTATCCTTTATTTTAAACTTTTACAATAGATATTTACAAATATTTTTTTATTCTGAATTTTATTAATATTACACATAATAATATTATGTTCAAAACTTTTGTTAAAACTGTATTTAAAAAATTCGTTAATATGAAAATTCGTCGGCCTGTCGACGACATCGTCAGTTTTTTATTATTTTCGATTTCATTAGTATGTAAATTGTATAGTTTCTCATTTTCCAATTTGAACGCAAACTTTTTATTACCACGACAAAACAAATTTCATCGTAAGAAAAATGCACGAATCAACGTTTCAAAATATCACATAATGGTAAATACTGAAATTTTATTAACGCGATTAAATTATTTTATTCGGTATTGCACACGATATTTTTCCTTGTACCTAAAAAAACTTAAACAAAGAATGTGAATTAATGTTATTGAATACACGCATTATTCTAAAAAATTCATTAAAAATTGGAATTCACGGTGTTATATAGTAAGGCGCATGAATTATGCAAGTTTTCATGACTCCGATATCTCGACTCTCAACGATTATAACAAAATGATTTGAAGAAAAACTGTTTTTCATTATTATCTTTCATTAAAATCACGATATAAAATGCTACCTTTGATCAATGAATACATTAAATTCAATCATTAATATGATTTACGCACGAATTAAACGATTAAGACAATGGATTTTTAACGTCGTTTCGGTGTTAAAACAAATATTACTAAACAAATAAAATATACGCGCGCGAGATTATTATGAAAATTATCAACAATTACTTTACGAACTGGAATTTAAATGCCAGAATAGTAATAAAAATAACAGATAAAACTGACTAATTAGATGTAGATTTGTGTTGTAATTATTTGTGAATCGTTGACGATTAGCAATTTTCATTGTCTGATTTTTTGCCGCGAGCATAAACAAGCAGAAGAGATCGAACGAACGTAACTATTCAACATTAGAATATAGCATTCACAGAAGGTAAATGCTCGGCGAAGAACTCGTTGAAAAGATTCCTACAAATATAACACGTATTAAAAAGGAAAAAGAAAATTATTACATTCGAACAAACGCATATTCCACTCGAATCCTCGGTAAATATTTCCGCGAGACGGAAAATATCACCGAGTGAAAGCAGTGTCTTCTAACGCGAGGTAAATATTTATTTAGCTCTCGGATTATTTTTCACAGCGGCGTATTCACCAGCATCGGTCCACACGCATTCGCAATTCGAGAGTCGCCACCGACCGACGACACGCGCATGAACGCAAAATTTTTCACGCTTCGCGTATGTCACAAAGAGGCGGACTAGTCCTCTTATTTCCCGAGCGGGCGAGAAACGCGATACGTATCTTGTCCCTTCTTCTCCGCTGTCCGCTGTCCGCTTTTTCTATTCTCTTTGGCGTCTGGATTGCTTCCTCGACTTCTTCTCCGCGGTTCGAGGAAGCAAATGAACACGTCTCGGTGAGTTGGCTTCTCTCGTGCGCCCATTACTTGGACACTTTTCCCGGGGAGCTCGCGATTCCTCCGCCTTTTATCCCCGACGATTATTTCAATTACATGCACTCGAGCTAATGTGTCCTAGGCCTGATTTTTTTTCCTCTTGTTCATCCCCATCTTCATTTTCGTCTTGATTATAAGTATTGCACTCGTTCGAGGAACATCTTGTCCGATCAATTTCGAGATTTTAGTCCGGGAAAACGGACGGAAATTATTGTTATTATCCACCGCCGCTATTATCACATTTTTTCTAATATTACTTCACCACCTCATACTGCAATTTCAACGATTCCAGTGATCGGGGCTAATTTTACCATTACTAATATAATTATCATTGATATGTAAGCGATTCCTGAAGTATTGAAAAATAGAGTTTTTACGAGAAAATTCGATCTTTCGATGCATCCATTCCAAACTTACGAATATGTTTATTACCTGTTGAAAATCCTTAAATAAAGATCTAGAGAGCTTCGTTTTTAATGTTAATTATGCGACATTGATCTGTTTACAGAAATCTATACAACATATTTACAGATTCTGATTTATAACAAAAAATTCTGATTTATAGATCAGAATAAATCTAAATAGATTTATTATCGTCATTTAGTTTTTAAGTTTAAATAATATGCAACGGTTGAATTTACACTTTAAATACCATAAATTAAAAAGCTACTCGATAGAATAAAAGACGCGAAGGATTTTATAAAAACGCGCGTAAAGTAATACAATTGGCAATATTAAATGTATTTTCTTCAAGTTTATGAAATGCAAAACCTCTTCCTGGAAACCAATACTTTCCTGTAAACATCGAGGTTCGTAAAATATTCCTTAATTGCAAAATCGTTTTTCCGTCCCTGGAAAAAAGAGATTCATCTATTCTTTATTTCGGTTTCGTGAATTGGCCGCAGTTTTTCCTTTCTCTTTCTCATCTCGTTCTCTGGTTCGATCGCGTGTCCACGATGCCCGTGTTTTTCTCAACTCCGGCTTCCCCGACTCGCCTTTCTCTCGAGGCGTCGCCGTCGTCTAGAGGCTGCGGTCGTTTTTCAACGCGATGGCCCGAATAATCTCCCCTGCCATTGTTCGGGCCTCGACAGCTCGGCTGCTCCGAACAATCGGCGCGCCACAATTTCGAGAAGGCATTACTTTCATTTATGAGGCGGGCGGGCGCGAGCGAGCGAGAGATTCAGAAGGAACAATTTTATCATTGTCTTATAAGTAAATGGCGAATTCAGCCCGAGAGATTCGATCGAGAGAGCGCCGCGAGTATTTCGATTAGGATGTTCGAGCCTTGGTCGGACGGATAAAGGCTTTGGATACGGATGAGAGAAACTGTTTCGACGGTTCGATCGAAATGTAAGCTAAATTACGTGATTTGCTTTTATCGCGTACTCGTTCGATGAAAAATGTTGCGACGACGATTGGTTAATGGCTTGGATCGAAAGGAAACGATCGCATTTAAAAAACACGCTCGATTCCTCGTAGGATTCGTATTTTAAAAATTAGTTTCCTTTCCGTATTTTATATTTTATTTCATGCGTTATATTAATAATAATGTAATACAAGTTGTACGCGAATATTCCCATATAGCTCTGGCGAATATTTACTTTTATTACTGTTACAAGATAAAAGAAGTTTAATCATCATCGTGTTGCCGAGTATAAATGATATCATTGCTCGATGTTCGAATTAAAAATAAAAACTAACGATATTTTTAAAACGAAGGTATCTCATTACAATAAATTCTTATGATTTATGGTCTTATAAAAGAAAAAATAAAACTGGTTTTGCAAGACTGCGCAGAAATTGAAATTATACGATAAAAAAAAAACGAAGCAAACTAGCAAAGGATTTTAAGTATTTTGATTGGCATAATTACTTTTTACTGTATTGTTTCAAGGATTCAGCGCGACATTTTTCCTCGCGTTAATTGACTTACGGAGTCTAGATTTCATGTATTTATATTACATGCATTACACGAGTTATGTTTTACAATTTCTGGCCACGATGGATAAACACAGCTTCGATTCTTTCTTTCCTCGTTATATTTATTTATTTTTAAACGTTTATGACTAAGCATTTATCGTAAATTACACTTTCACCTATTTGAAAAAGTCCCATCGTTTATGCCAACTTCGTTAAAGTTGCGTTTATCGCGAAAGGTTTAAAAATTAGTTTACCGCCGAGTAAAAATAGAAAATCCAAAAGCAGTTTCCTCCGCGACCACTGCAAAAGTATCGGGGATTCCACCGAGACGAATAGGTAAGCTCTCTCGGGTGATACGCGTGTTTTAACGGCATTTGTTTATTAATGTGTCAGCTTCGTCATATTGTCATGTCGGTCATGCACGTATTTACCATCGATAGGTACTCAAACCCGGCGTGACTTGTTTCGACGCGGTCGCGAGTCTATTATTAAGCGACTTCGACGCGAGTGAATGCAAAAGGTTACTGGGTCTCTTTTCTCTCTTTCTCTACGGCGTTGCGCAATCGTTAACCCGTGGATCTTTTCATCTTTCGCACTATGATTATTTATACGTATACGTGTATGATATATGTATATGGGATGCGGCGTCGAACATTTTTATCGAAGCGTTTAATGAGGAATGTTTGTATGCAAACGGCGCCGCTTGATTCGCTTGTTATTATTCAAGAAACAATGATGATGCAAATTACTCGTGTTCTCTGCTCGTCTGATCCTCTTTTTTCGTTACAGGGCTATTGTGACCGGTATATAAAGTATGTTTCAATAGACTCATTTTTAAATCGTTCATATAATAACCAATTTAACTTTAAACAAATACATTACGACGATAAAGCCTTCCTTGTTCGGTATTATCGATCGATTGGACCTTGGTCTTTATATCCACTTATATTACAATGCCGATTAGCAAATAACGCTTAAGCACACGGAATAAATATATATACTTTTAATAATAAAAAGTATTTCGTACCTTTCTTATTCGTTATTAGGTTTTTCTAATTTAAGATATCCAACACGAGTAACAAATCGCCAAACAAAAATGTCCGATTTCGATCTCTAGAACCGTTAACCGTAGTTTTTAAGAGTTAAAGCGGTAGCCGATTCGAAATATATTTCTACACGATTAATTCATCGAAAGAACGGAATTGATAATATTTTTCTTCGTTAGCGATCGAGTCGAGATTTAAAATCGTTATCGATAAAGTTTGTTAGCCGGTTTCGGGATTTGACTCATAGCGCATTGTTTACAGGAGCGATAAAGTAGACAAATGCGTAGGTATCGGAGTTTGCTTTCTTTATCGGGAAAATAAACGAAATCGAGCGTCGCTCACCTAGAATACAGCGTTTTACGAAATATAAATTCGAACCGCTGAATTATCGTGTGAACCGTTCCATTACTTCCATTGAAAAAGACGCGTAGGAAACTTGGAATCCAAGAATGAACGAATCTCGTTGATCGCGTTACGAGCTGCGTTCATCCTGATTTTCGCGTGGAACTTTCGATAAGGAAGAAGGAATAAAAGCGAAAGAAAGTCAGATCGCGGGAGGTGGGAGTATACGTAGGTACAGGAAAGCAAGCTCGAGAGTGGAAAAAAAGCGAGACACTGCTATGCGGGCGGATTCGAATCGTTTACTTTCTACGAGCCCGAGACAATCGAAGGGAGCAAGAGCCGGTGGTGCTTGTGCATACTTTCACGATTGTCTCGGGCAGGCACAAGGTAGTTGCTACTCGCGGTCGCGTTCTCATATTAACCAGATCTATTTGCGTGTGCGAGTTAGTCGCTCATCCTCGAGAGGATTCCTGACGTCGCCGACTTTTCAACTTTCGATTGTAAATACGTCGAGAGGAGTCGGCTTACATAGGAATTCGGAATCGTTTCATTGACGCTTTCGACGATTTACTTTTTTATAGTTTCGGACTGACCGCTTTATAAGATTTTTGCTACTGAATAAGGCCACTACGCTTGGAGATTATTTTTCGCGTTCTCGGACATCATTTTCGACTGTTAAAATAGAAATCTGGAGATATAGGTGATCGTAAAATGGAAGTAGAATAATATCTTTTTCATATGCATTTTTCTCCAAAGATTTTGTTTCTTACAATTTTTTTCTTTCGTTCTCGACAGTTCATATATATATATTTAAGTTAACAATTAATAATGGGAACACATTTAAAATCGTATGATGCATGTATTTTAAACTTTACGGTAGATAACTCTGGTATTTCGCCTAAAAGATATTAAAATATATATTAAAAGTTTCTTATAAATTAGCTTCTATGAAATTTTATGGTATGATATTTTGAAAAAGATCCAAATTAACCACATGCTTTCTATATTTTCTATTTGCAGAAACCTGAAGAAAAGATATTAAATAATATTTTATTGTGAAAAAGGAAAACGGAAAAAATTATACGTTGATTATCTGATATATATTTTTATATACGCTATTATGATAACTCTCCTTATATCATAAACTAAAAGATTCTTGTTTAATTAAAAACAAAATCTATATTATATTTTTTTTACATATTTTTACATGTTACATTTTCTTGAAATCAAAAGCTATATAAATATATATATATATAGAGAGAGAGAGAGAATTATATACTCAAGTATATTAAGTATATAAAATTTAGATTATTTCAAGTACTGATTTCAAATAACTTTCACCAATTTATTTGACGAACTTAAGTAACTGGTTAGACTTCAATTTTTACAAGAGACAAAAATGTACTCGATAAATTATTTCTAAAATACTGGTAGAATGTATCATTGGATTTTCTTATTATCATCGGTGAAAATTTAATTTATTAAGTTTATATTTATTTTATATAAAAATCTATTATATCTTTTGTCGTATATTATGTAATATAAATAAAAAATTAAATAATTAATTATTTAATAAAATGATATATTATTTTAAATATCATTCCACATAAATTGAAATAAATTTATCATTGGCATTATGATAATTATTCTATTTTTATCTTTTTTTTTTTTCTTTATTTTCTTATTGCGTAACAAGTTATTTTTAACTTTTATACAGTACATTTGAAGAAAATAAATACGTACATAAATTATAATAAATGATAGTAGTTGAATAATTAAGTTAAGAGTATAAATATTATTTCTAAATTGATTTACGTAAAAGTAACTTAGCTAATAACGAAGCCTTTTAATTTATAAATGCATTAATAATAAATGAGTTTCAATAATCTTATAAATTAAAAATTTTGGGGAAAAAATTCAATCGATATTTTTTTTAATTTTTCGTACACGATCAATTATCAAAGTTTCTTAAGTCCTGTGCAATACATTACAGTATAAAAAGAAACGTAAGCTCTTTCATCTCTAAATCCAAGGCTTGCAACACAATCAATTTTCCGACAAAGAAAGAAACCGAACTTATAGAACATCGATGAGCATCAATAGCGAAAGCAGTTATTCGATTTACTTACTCCAACACATTTGTCCGGAAAAGGCAGATATAGTTCCGAGGTGTTGGTGCTTGCGTACTTTGTGACAAAGCGAAAGTTCTTTTGGGTAGTGTGTACACATGCGTGTATACGTGAAATCGGTAGCTGAATATAACTACTTAAGAGTGAGACCCTCCTGAGAATCCTGTAACCTCCTTTTGACCGCGAGCGAGTCTCTTCTCGTTACCCTAATTCCGTCAGTACTCACGCGACTCGTATTTATACACGTGTATCGCACTTTTTATAAATTTATACATTTCACCTGGAAGCGATGAGAATTTTTTTTCTTCTCGTTATTTGACTGGGTTTTTCTTGTTGGCTCGCTTTAATGATGGGTTTGTTTCCGTCGAGTCGTTTCGGCTGTTCCAGCGCGGATGACGTCTTATGTAGGTCAACGCTCTTGGATCCTTAGATTTTACCTTCTCCAAGCGAGCGATGAAATCAACTCGCGCTTTTATTTTTACTTTTCGCATGCACTCGTCGAGGAAGTGAAAATCGTTACGTATTAACAAAGTCGGTACAAGTGTTCGCCCGTCGAGAACTTACCTTCTATTGTCAACGTTTTTGATGCTTTTTCGCTTGTATTTACTTTCGTAAGAATGTGGAGCAACTACGTTATGATTTTATATCATTAAAATTTGTTAATTATTTACCTTTCGTTCGCAATCACTTTTGCGGAAACTGTCCAAGTCTTATTTTCGTTGATTTTTAGATAAGTTGTTTTACTCGATTATAAAACCTTTTCGCAAACTAAATAACAGTTATTATTCCCGTGTGTAATTTTATTGTGATAAAGTAATTTTATTAAGTTATCCGTCTGTAATTGGATTTACAATTTTTTTTCAATATTTCATCAATTTACTTATCTATTTATTTTAAATATTTTTATGACATCGTGTTCCAATTTCGTTTATTTAAATTATTTGTATGTGTATTATATTTGTACGTCTATCTTGTGCCATTATATCATTTCAAACTGTTTGATTGGTTCGTTATGAAATATGTATGGTTATAATTTAAATATTAACATTCGAAACCACAGATTCTGAAAACTACATAAATTACTTAAGATAACTTACGTTTCTTTTTTATTGATACTTTCAAGTCTTGTAAATATTGGATAAATAAATCTGATATTTTATTCCATTAAAATAAAGTTGTCTAAGAAAAGATTGCGATTTGATAATAACATTTTTATACGTCATTGAGTATAAGTATGTTAGATTTAATTTAATTACAAGTGATCGTATTCAAATTAATATGATCGATACGTACAAGGCTTAATTTTTATTTAATGCAAGTAGATTCGAAACAAATTTATAAAAATTTTTTGAACTCGAGTTATATCAACGAATATCGGCAGAAAAAAGAAATATTTTCAGTTTTACGTATTTGGAAAACTGGTAAATAATTTATACAATTTCTTTTTTTTAATATGAAAGCCATATCCTTTAACGTAAATTCTTCTTTCTATATCACTTTTGTTATAAAAAAAAAAATAATAATAATAATGTTCGAGTAAGTTATGTCACTGATGAAAACCAGGAAGTTCTTTAATTTGATACCGATGAGATACTTTCCAATATGAAATTGACACGCCAAGACAAAGTATTCAAAGTATAAACATTTTGTTACTTTCAAGTCGCTTTTAAGCAGAAAAACCAAGATTTTTATTGAGAAAGTCTGGAGTATATTATTTTTTATTTTACAATGCATAATGATTCAACTTCATAATCACAAAAGTAGATCCTTGAATCTGTAGGACATTAATATTTACGAATGAAAATTGAAAAATACCTTATACCGTAATATTTATTTACGTTGTTTGTAAATAGTGAAAAGGCATACGTAAGATATTTTAGTAAAATTGTTATTAATTATAAAAATATAAAACAATAAATTTTTCAATGATCTTACTTCGGAAGTAAGACATAACGAGAATAATTTTAAACGATAGTTAAAAATACTAGTTTTTACAAAATTTATCTTGATTTAAAAGGTTAAAGTATTATTAAAAAAAAAAAAGAAAAAATAAAAACCCCTTATTTTATTTAAAATTAAAAGTAATATAAATTATCGCTATTCGCAATTTAAAAACTAATTAGTTTTACATATTTAAAAGAAGAATTAATTAAAATAAGTAAAACGTCAGGTTTTTACGTACACGAACGTGTAAAGAGAAATTTTATGCCATCAACTAATTTTCGCATCAAATTAAATAACCATAAGCAAGAATTTCACATTACCTTAAAACTGTATATATAATCTTATAAAAATCTCGAAGGAGCAGACAAAGATTTTCATCGCGAAGCGTATGCGTTAAAATTCATTTAACAATGTATAATAAATTGGCATGACAATGGAAGAAGTGCCTCGAACGCACAAAACACTACGTACGAACGGAAGCTATGTTTGGAGGAAACAATGCCTCGGTGTTTCGCACACCAACCCGTGACTTTAACTCATCGGACTCGTATCGAAAATACATCGAACCTAGAAGGATGAAAAATGACTAGGACAAGTCCATCGGGTCTCGTACAATAAACGTACGAGGCGAGTCGATAAACCGTTTAACCGATGAAAACCGTTATCGGTTGACTATCTAGCTGCAACTATGGCGAAAACCACAATTACGGCTACAAGACCTCCTTCCCTCCTTCCCTCTTTTCCTCTCCCCCTCCCTATCGACGCTCTTTTTCTATTACTATGCTCGATTTGGATCGTCATTCTTTACGGAACTCGATATAAAGCTGATGCCGCCACCTGCGGCTTTTCATGTCGTTATTCGCAGTATCGCTCAGACCGATCTCTTAGAAATTATTATCCGACAATCTCTCGGAAGTATCTGCCGCCCACTCGTTTGTTCCGGAGGTGCTGTACTTGCTCAGTACTGTCTCATCCGAAGGTCAAGATCCTCACGAACTCTGTGTGGCAACAACATCGATGTCGTACATCTGTTGTTCGGGTTCATGGTTTTTCTGTCTTATTTTTCCCGGCGATGCTTCTTGGAAAATCTCGTGTAATACCCGAGGAGCGGAAGCCAAGTGTACAATACTTACACGCGCTCGATCATAATGTAGTTAATGAATTTGAGGAAAGCCACGAAGAGCTGTGAGATTATCTTATTTACTCGTAATAATTGTCTTCCTTATCTTGGAAATCTTCGAGAATTTTTTGGTCGATACACGAATCAAGATTATAAATTTTCTATATTTACCAAGAAAAGAAATTTAGATAATTGTCGATACAAAAAATTATCTGGAAAATGTAATCTATCGTTTACATCGATCAATGATTTAATCGACTATTAAAAATGATTGGACGTGTATCGTTTGGAAAATAGTCTAATTAAAAATGTCATTATTAGGTGTACTTGACTTATATTCGCTACTATTTTGAAAATTTAAATACTAATTTTAGACGATGATTATGATTTAACTAAGATAACTTATATAACGTGTGATGTCAGGCTAAGATATAATGCGTTTATTATTGTGGTGCGGTTACGTAACAACAGAGTTTATCGCATTTCACGAAAAATTAATTTAAATGTATTCGTACGCGAAACTGATATTTTTTGTATATTTTTACGCGATGTTATTCGGTACGTAATAATTTGAATAATTAATCTTGAATTTTTTAATAATATTCATTATAATTACTTTTATTCATCGGCCCTGGATATTAATTATTTATAATAAAAACATTTTGAAAAATACTAGTCATTACCGTAGAGTATAAGTTACGGTCTTAAGTTGTATCTTGATCAATCGTCGAACATAAACACGGGTAAATTTTCTCAAGAATTTTTTTGTTTGAATTTTAAAACAATGTGCGTCAAAATCTATGTAAATCGTGTTTAAATCGTTTACTAAGTATTGGCATCACGTAGGTGAAAGTCTTGAATATTATAAAATGGAACGCAAGCCATCCACGAGAAATTGTAACACATTTTTTCTTCTTCTGATTAAATTCCTTTCTTACCTTTCAATTCATTACGGCAAGACGTAAAAAGTATACGTTTACACACCTCGTCTTGACCAAGTTAATTCTTACGAATTCGTAGCTCGGCAATTTTAAATCAGCAATTTGACAATCAGCTTGCAAGTTTCAATTATACATCATTCCGCAGGATTTTGCAAGGATGAAAATCGTTCTGCTCTCGCCCGCGCCAACAAACATAGAGATAGCGAAAGGAATTACGTCAGATAAAGGTATTGTCAAGTGATGTAACGCGATCGCTCGCGCACTCCATTATATTGCGCAAAGCTCAGACTGCCAGAGCTAAAATTCATAATCCCTTCTATATCGTAGAATCGGTTCTAGCCAAGCGCAGCAAGGCTTTTTACTCCGCTCGATGTATAAACGCCCCCTGCAATACATTTGCACTTTGTAAAGGAAAGTATAATACGTTAGTGTGTATATTATTCTCGAGTTTGACGAAAGCAACTTTTCACGTCTATTCAGGCGAAATAACAATTTTTTCTAATGTATTTGGGTTGCAAAATTTGTATTTTACTATGGTTAACTTTCAGATTAAATTACAAGACCAAATTATGTGTTTCAAAGAAAACTTTTGTGTATACTTGTATTTCTTACATCACTATTATCTATTAGCAAAAATAGAATTTTCTTTTCTTAATTACTATTTATTCGATATTGTAATTAAAAATAGTACTTCTAACTGAAAGCTTGTTAAAACGTTCTCCGTATTTTTAAAGTAATTTTAAATGCAAAAAATTCTTTATACTGGAATTATTATTAAATATGAAATAATATACTTTGAATTTGGTTTTCTCGGTTCTATTTTTTAATTTTATATTAATATATTACACAAGAATACGAATATATTTTTTTATCGAAAAATAATGTTACGTATCGATTACGGAACATCGCATCGTAGAATTTATTCGATATCCTGATGTTACTTCAACATTTACATAAATTTTAACAACGTCTAATTTAAGTATTATAAAGGAAGAGTTATAAGATGTTTGATAAAAATCTATACAAACATAAAAAAAGAATTTTGCTTTGGAGCAAATACGCGTACATTTATTTAACAATAAATTTTAAATAATTTATTATTTGATCTAATTAATTGTAAATATTTATTAACAATTTAAATTAATTTTTTACTTTATAAATAAAAATTGATAGAATAGCATTTTTCAATAAAGAATTTTCATATTTGTATTTTTCTACCTAAATATCATATAATTTTTTATAAAAATGGAACGTAATATACGACTTACATCGAAACTACTTTCCCTTAAAGTAAAACAATCAATTTTAGAGTTGATTATATCGCAAATGATCATTTTCCTTAGGAATCGTAAAATGTACTTGTATTTACCGGGATGGAAAGTCAAGAGTGAAACTCTAAACGTAGAGCATTTATACTAAAATAATTTTTACATCACTTTTGAAATCGCGACGAAGCTTCTAAAAAATCAACCTAAGCAAACTTCGACTTGTATTTGAATCGCGTACTTAAAATAATTCTTGAAAATGAGAACTTAATTTCAATGCAGATCCGAATCATCCACTCAATGCATTAAGAACGCGGAGATTTTTACCAATTATACGTTACGACCATGTTTCGAAAGCTTTAGACTTAATTCCAGTACAACGACTCGATATACCTAAAATCATCATCCATTACCGACGAATCGAAACCTCACGTTTCAGGGTACTACAACGTAAACTTACAACGATCATTTTACTTTGCTGTTACAGATCGATCGGCGAGAATGTTCGGTTGTACGGGTAACAGAAGGAGAGCGGATTTATCAGCTTTAAGGAGAGTCTCGCAATCGCTTCGTGCCTCGTGTGCACTGAGAGCCGATCGTCTAGGAAATGACAATGACGAGCATAGCCGTAGGCCCGGCTAGCCTAGGAGTTCCCAACATGCTTGGGCCTAAGAGGTATCACCTTCAGCAGGGCATCAACTCGCCGAACTCGCCCTCGCCCACACCGTCAAAGGTAAGACAACGCTGCAAAATGCAAAAGTCTTCTCGCGGCTTTTCTGGCGAGTTTTATGCAACCAAGTACGCGACTGTAGAGGTACGAGTAGGGACGAGTTAAAGGGATTTTGCTTATTGGTATGAGAACGAAGCAAGAATGCGGGGAAAGTTGGCAAAAGAAGGCGTTAACGTGTGATTTCAACCTTGTCTGTACTCGTTGATAACGTAAACCGTCGATCGAGGAGGAAAAATTCGGTCTTAGCGCAGCGAGACGGCCTTGAACGACCAATTGAAAAGTGCATTTAGTTATAAGCTTCGTTCGTTAATAAGAGAATTTCCTGACAACTTGCTTTTGTTATCCTCTTACCTTCATTACGCCTACACTTTCAATAGTTTCAAGGATATTTCAATGAGCATACGTTGCTTGCAATGACTACTCGAAACTTTAAGGCAAAAATTGAATAATTTCATTACTGAAATTTAACGTCAATGTTACTCTCACCTCTGCTATTCGAAAAAATACATGACTAGAAAATTGAAGTTGATTAAACGAAATGATTATACGGTATTGGTCTCGATTAATGGAATGAGTCGCATATGGTAAGGAAAACACTTTCCATCCTATTAGATCAGTAATTTTTTTCTAACAAATTTCTAGTTTAGTATTCGCTAATCATTTTTATTTTAATTTATAATTTGACAAATAAATTAACCGTGTTTCGTAAATATATCAATATTTTACGTATCGATCGGATAGTAATTATTATCTTTTTCAATTTCAATCGTCCGACCTTTAATATTTTTCATAAAAATATACTTTAATCGAAATATACAGTTGAGCTTATTTAATAATCATCGAATACAAATTTTTCAAACTTAAACGAAAGTAATAGCAGTAGTTTAGAAAATTTATTTTAGGAAATTTTGATAAAAATAAGTCTTTTTATAAACGTTAATGATGCTGCATTTAAAAATTAAATTAACTAGTTACAGACATTTGCAGTAACTTGCGAGAAAATACGACCGTTTAATGTTGAAATTTAGAAATATCATCCGAGATAAGCATTCAAGAACGTTCGAGCATTAACCAAAACTTTAAGCGCCTTCGTCTTTAGGTTGTTTCGTTTGTAATTTTCTGATGCAAGAAAGTTACGTGACTCTCATATCATTAAGAAAATTAAAAAAATAAAAATAAAAATATATTCTATGACAAATGTAATTTACAATAAAAAAAATTATATTATTATTACCGATTTTAATATTTTTCATTATAATTAGATAAAAAACATCTTGAAATTAGAATTTTTATACAAATTGCATTGGAGATAATCTGCGAAATTAACTAATTAAATTCTCGGCTAGTTAAAAATAATATAAAAAAAAAAAATTTTCGTATTTAGTTAGACTCACCCATTATATTTAATAGCTTTAAATAAATGGATAGAAAATATTGTAGAAAATTGATTAACCTGTATAATTAAATCTACACGTAATTACGTTTAAAAAATTATTATATTTACTTAATTCAGCATATTTCATAAAATGGAGTCGTTCGATTGTATATCAGAAGGAATAATTTAGATGAATTAATTTGTGATTAAAGAAATTTAAATAATAAGGTTCATAGTTTCTTAGAATTTTTAAAAAGTAATTAAATGTATAATTGAACTTACTAAAAATCCATAATTATTATCGACGATATATTTTATTAAAATGTTGTAGAAGAAATATTCTATAGTATTAGAATTATTAATCAAATATCTCTATTAAAATTGCAATTAAATTGCAACTATAATACAATCAATGGAATCGACCATAACGTAAGTGAATTGCAACAAAATTAATCGATTAATTTTACAAATATCTCGTTTAAAAAAAAAATAATTGGAAACGTAACGCGAATTTTAATTTAGCGTACTTTGAAGTAAGTACTTTTTTCTAAAATGGACAACCCTTATAGTAAATAAAGTACCGTTATCCAATATACCACGCATTAAAAGTAATATGTACATTAATGCTCATTTATCTAAAATTATTTCCGCTCCTTGGAATCCTAATGAGTACTCAGCATCCGCGGAAATCCTTTAAAACAACCTTCGGCTTCCACTAATAGAACATCTCCGCAATTGTCAATGCAATTAATAAAAAGAAAAAAATACCGTCGGCGCGAGAATAACCGCGGAGCCGAGCACCGAGCAAAGGATCTCGAGAACTAGTTCGCAGCGACGGAGACAGGAGCTACGGAAAACCGTGAAACCCAAAGCGATTCGCGAAGGACGCTCATTGAGAATGAGAAAGGACGCGGAGCGTGGAAACCGACGGCGACGCGTCGCGATTACGACGCCGACGTTGTCGACCGAACCAGTGATTATGACACAGCTCGAGTAGCCGACGACGACGGCTGACGCGGATTTGACTTTTAGAAAGTACCGCGATTCGCTCGCTCCTTTTTGCTACTTCTCCGCTTCTACCACATCGCGATTTATTCTTTTTTTTTTTTGAGAATATAGAACTCTATGGAACTCTTTTAGATAGCTTAGAAAAATTTTGTTTTTTTGGTGCAACCTAACTTGCGCGTTCAATGATTAAATAAATATTCATTAGGTGCTTATTACTTTGAGGTAGTTAGAAAATGTGATCGTGGTTAAAAAATTCATAATAAATCCTACTTATTATTTTTATCCGAGTATAAACTAATGGTTTTTCAATTTTACATAAAAAATTATTTATGTAAATAGGAAGATTATGCAAACATTATCTAACGCTGATAAAAATAAAAGAATTTGTCAATTTACATAATATATATGATTTTAACTTGCGAGGAATTTTTGTTTCGAATTCCTTTTCTTCAGCGAAAAACGTGGGTTATTTTTTTTATCGAACCATTTCATTGTTAAAATAGCTTTTGAAATAGTAATATATTTAATTATTATTTTAAACTGACAGGTTAATTGAAGGAGTAATAATTATGAGAAAACAACTCTGAAGCAAACCAACAGTAATCAAACATAACTCTTACTTAATCATCATTTTATTGTATTATTAACTACTTGATCTCAACGAAATAATTATAAAGGTCCCCTTTAATTTTCATGTATGCTACGAGAAAATTTAAACCGAGTGTAAAAATCTTATAGATTGTAAGATTTTAAATACATTCTTAACAATTTTCCGTATTGATTATTTCGCATCGTTCGAATACGAACTTTGTGAAATGTATGCACTTTAGAGAAATGCATTTGACGCGATAATGAATCTGGTTGAAAAATATTGAAACGCGAGTGAAATTGTGTAATGTATTTGGACTAGAATTTCTACTATTGGAATTATCATAATTTTACTGCACGTTTCTAAGATATCTTACATATGTAATTATGAAGAAACGTAAATATTTAGTTGGTATTTTATTAGTTGTAAAATGTTAAAAACTAAATTTTAAAATTAAATAAACAGATGTTTTATTAAACGGCATAAATTTGATGCATAAGTATTCGATATTTGAGAATTTATAATATACATTCGATATTAAATGTGTTTTAAAATATTTATTTAAGTGTAAGGACCAAATGGTTAGGTTAGAATAAAAAGCGAATGCCTATGTTACTAAGCGCGACAAAAGATGCAAAAGTTTTCCCGTGATGTAGAATTATTCTTCCATTAAATTATTCTAATGAAAAAGATATGTTTAATTTCATAGGTTTTAAAACTTTTTTATCGCAACTTTCATAGATATAACATAACAGAATCATAATTTGAATCGGTTTCGTCATGGAATTGTACAAGCTAAACTCCCACATCGAATCGATTCTTTCTTTAATTAACAGATGCTTCAACATAATAAAGAATCTGCGGTTACGTCTTCAGCCAATTGTGTAACTTAGCAAGTGCAATGATCTTTTATAATTTATTGATATTTTAACACATAAATATTCAAACACAATATTCATAATGTATTTATAAAATAACAGGTCTTATTTACAAAAATATCTTTGTATTCATTGTAACGAAAGTTTATACACATATTTTACAATAAAATGTAGAATTGTGAAAATATAAATATTGTATCTAACCATAGGAGTATAATAAGATTTTTACACGCAAATATTAAAAATGATTATAAAAATGTTTTTCTAAAAATGTAATAAAACAAAAATTGAGAGGCAAATTAAATTTTAGACTGTGCAAAATTATAAAAAATGATATTATTTGTATCAATTTTTTAAAAATTATATAAATTTTGACAAAAATGTTCGATTGTACTTATATTAGACGAATTAAAAAACTATCGATTTGTTTAAAAATTTGATGCGATTCGTTTTCACAGCGAATCTGACTCGTTATGACGAATAAAAAACTCAACAAGTAATTTTCAATGATTAGATATTAAGTACAGAGTCTTCAAAGATAAATGAATTAAAGAGGCTTATAATTTTTCCCTTGAAAGACGTAAATACCACATAAAATGAAAAGTAAAATGATAAGCGGTTCGAAACTTGCGGATTCACTGCAAATCCAAGTTTATAAAATTACAAAAGACACTCGAAGCGGCATTGAGCTTTTATTAGAAACCACTTCCAGAAGAAAAGAAAAAAAAGAAAAAACGTAAGCATCCAACGAAACCTTCGATTCTCCCGCGATCGGATATATTGACCAATCGTGCGCATGCGCATCGAGATCCGGTGCGCATCAGGCGCTCGGCGTAATAACAGAGCACCGATCTCATTAGCCGATTCGAAGCGAGATGTAGAGGTCGATTTAACCAGTGACCGTGGAACCCACGGAAGAAGGGAATAAAAACGTCGGCATATCTCGGCGTGACCCCGCGGAAAATCTCCTCGAAATCTGCGTCTTCCTACTTCTCGGGCACGAAGCGACTTTCCTCGATTCGACTTCCTTTTTCTCAGGGGAGTATACGTGCCGATAACGCGTAGGTGCGGGATCCGAGAAAGCGATCCTATGAAAATCGGCGGACTTACACGGAGATTTGTTTTTAATGTACGGCACGGAGAAACCATTAGTTGGCACGATCGTATATAATGGCTAAATGTATCCGAGTGATCTATTGCTTTTACGATTCCAATAAAATGCGTTTGATTCGGTCGATAACTGACAGCTGTGTAGTGAAAATGGACGGTTACACTGTTATCGATATATTGATTATTGATATTATCTCGAATAAAGTACACATGATAATAATTTAATTTGAAGCCTTTCAAGAAATATTTAAATAATCGCGATATAAATTTGAATTACACGCGAGTTATTTGTAAACTTATCGTTTTTCGAACATTATACAATATCGTGTACGTATTTAGATATTTATATGCATTACGTAATAAAATAAGATGGATCCTTTCGTACGTGCTTGAATTTGTTTATAAATATATTTTCTACATTTGGACGTACTTATCTTTTCTAAAAATGACGTTAACAATGTAACGTTGATAGAATACGTTAAAATTTTATTCTGTATCTTAGGGTGGATATTATCTTGATTATATTTGAATGAAATTATACATATTACCAAAATTTTACATTTTAAAAATACTGTATGCGCCGAAAACAATTTTAACAAAATAAAAATAAAATAATAATAAGAAAAGTTATTTATGACAATATTAAATTAACAAATTTGTATTCGTTTCTATACTTAAAAATAATTATCGACTTCGTAAATTTTAGATTTAATTGTTTGCCTACCTATAAATTAAATTTTTATTATATAATTCGATATGAAAAAACAACGAATCATTGTTAGAAAAAATAAAATCATCGTGCAACTATAACAAAGAATACTAAAGAGACTAAAAAATAAAAATAATAAATTTGTTTAGGTAATAAAAATGAAATAAAAGGTGATGTAATTACGATTAAAATATTCATATTCTCGTGATCCAAAGAAATTATTTTTATTATTCCAGTCGAAAAAACAGTATAAAATAACTGTTGAAACAGAAATTCTCGTTTATAGTATTACCTTGAATGAAATAACACTTTTAAAAATGGATGCAAATTAAAAAAAAATGTAGTTAATTCGATGCGTTAAAAATTTTGACGAACCGACGACATATAAAATTAAAAAATCGCTAACTCTTACATTTAAGTATTTATTTAAAATATCCACGAATGTAAAATTAAGTAAACAAGAAGAAACTGTAGCGTTTCCTTTGAATCTACGCGTTCCACTTAATTTACAGTGAACGCAGCAATAATTATCACAATCATGCGTACAAAGTTTCGAAATACACGTATAAAGGCATCGTTAGTTATGATCTCAAGCGTCATTCTTGTCTAGCGATTCCACAGGTCAGCAATAAAAAGCTAGAAACGACAATGAACGAGGGTAAAACCGTAGTTATCTCGGTAGGCGCGAGAAAAAGTCTTTTTACAACTAGCATAAATCCTAGCATAAATATCATTCGCAAAGGTTACGTTGAGCACAGACTCGTAGACGTTACTCGTACGTGTTACTCGTACGCTTTACTCGTACGTGTTACTCGTACACTTACTCGTACACTTACTCGTACACTTACTCGTACACTTTCCACGAAACGTCCGAGTAGTCGCTCGATCGTGGGATTGCTCTGCATAAACGTGTGTGTATGGGATATCTCGGGTAAGATCGGCGGGTCAAGCGTTTAGCACCGTAACTCACTTTGTCAACTGGAACTATTACTTTTAAACGCTGCTCTCGCGATCGTTTATTTTTTTTTCGTGTCTTTCGTGTTCCTGTTTGTCGTTTTTGGCGTCGTCGTGCTTTTTATTCTTTATAATGCGGGAATCGCGATGCGCCTCGATACGCGGCATTAAAACTTAATTGGATAAGTTCTTTAAAACGCGGAGGTATCCGAGATACGCGTTTAATTAATTGTTGGAGAATTAATTTTTAACGATTTTCTTATTAATTAATAATTTTCAAAGGCTCGGAGTGCGCGAGTTGAAACGGGTCGAATCGAACGAGGGAAGCCACGAAGATCTTGACGTCGCGGTTGGCATCCGTACAAAATGGACCTATTATACCTGAGATGAAGCGTGTCGATTTCTAATCATAAATTTCTTTGTGCAGTAGTGTCGTCGATCGTAAACTCGATGTACTTAAGAAAGTACTTAAGGTCCTTGTCTTCGTTGAATCTTCTTCGTTGCCATTGAAGGAGTCGCGTCATCTAATTAGAGCGACCGACTCGAACAATTATTCTGGTAAAGGTCATTTTCTCATCCCGATATTTCATTTTAATTTATCCGCAACAATTTTGCAACACGCGAGGCAATATTATTAAATTGGTTATTAGACGTGTCTTACGTTATTTCTTTTTATATATTTCTCGGTAAAGTTAAGAGACACGCGTGATTTTTCAACATTTTCACCGTCGAACGAATAAGAATCGGTTAAAAAAACTTTCTAAAGTTTTTACGCGAATAACAGTTTGAACAAATACAACTTTTCAATGTGTTTTTGTAAAAGTGTATTGTATATAAGTGTACACATGCATGAAATTTATATAATTCGTTATAGATAACGTATTAAAATTAAAGTAAAAATAAATATTCGCGCACGAACGCTGTAAATTAATTTTTGTTTTTTCATAGAAATTTTCACGAATCCGTTCGCTCGAACTATTAATGTACAACTATTCGCGATATGTTTTATATTTATTTATTTTTGCGAATAAAGTTCTTAAGGTGGAAGCCTTTTAAGAAACTGTAAATTTTAGTTACTATTGTATAATGAATATTATTGATGAATTATTAAAGAATTCATAAGCAACTTTTAACATTCGTAATAAATAATTAATAATTTAGTAGTTTAAAAATTTTATTTGCTTATAAGCTTACTAAGCAGAATTTACAATTTTTTAAAATTAATGATGTTTTAAAAGTATGAACATATATACAAGATAATGAACTAATATATTTAAGTAATTTACTACCGTAATCTTGAAGTTAATTATACAATAAATAGTTTACAGTAAATTTTTTAGTTATTAATAGCTTATCGTTAATATAAAAATTAATTACTTTACGTTTGCTAGTTGTAATTATTTAAAATTTACCGTGTATCTTTTAGAGCGTATTTTTAATGCTCTTGAAATGATTATAAATTTATTATTAAACTTTAATTTTAGATAAAATGTAATAAATTTGAAAAATGCCGGTATTTCTCCGTCTGGAAATAATAAAATTTGCCCGTGTGCAGTTGTTTAGCTAAATATTGTAAGTTCACGTTGGTTCGCGTCGGTTCGCATCGGTTCGGGTTGGTTCGGGTTGGTTCGCGTTGGTTCGCGTTGCAACCATTCGCAACAGAGGCTATAAGGACAGCACTGCTGTAATTGCCCAGCGTGAAAATATACGCGTACCGATCAGCTTAACGGTTCCTAGATAACTAAACCAGTAGCAGCAGCTAATTACGGGGAAAACCGATAAAAGTGCAATTGTACGCTGCTTCGGTACGGTAATACGATGGCATAATAATTGGTTCAGTAACGAGAAATTGTACATGTGTGTATACGAACCATAACTTTTGTAGTTCTGACTATCGAGCGGCAAACGACCGAAGAAGGAGAAAATTGATAAAATCTCAACAGATTTTTACATTCCTTATCTTTAGTGATGTTGAATTAGCTACGGTGAAAGTGACGAGTAAATGCTTATGGTCATGCTGTCAAAGTAGTCATTCCGTATTAATTAAATATTATAACATTTATTCGTATCTTGCTTAAATACTGTGAATTATATATTCGGAAAAATGACGCTATAATTTTAATCCAATTATTTCATATTGTATTTAGTTTGAATAACAGGTAAAAGAATTTAAGTTTTCACCGCTATAATAAATTGAAAGTTTCAAACATTTCAAATTTATTATGTTGACGTTGTTTTAACTTTTTCTTACAATGTTCTTTTATGTTTCTGTGCGAATAATTTGGTTTTCTTTTATCCAAAGTTATCCGTTCGTATTGACTAATAGAATAAATCAACCGTTTTCAATTTTCGTGCATAATTTATTGAGTTCGAATTAAATTTTTAAAGTATCGTTTAATAATTGTAAATTACTTTAAAAAATGTTATTGGAGCATGCATTTAATGCTTAATTTGATATAATTTTAAAAGGTAAGATTTAAAATTACATCCATAAGATAATACAGGATAAATTTTTTAAGAATTTAAAGTATTTAAAATAATAATATGAAATTTTTTGAATATATTGACAACCATCAATCAAATATCGTTTAAAGTTCCAATGCAATATTTATAAAAAAAATTAATTTTTTTTAAATGCTAATATAACTTAACTTATAATTTTGGTTAAACGAATTATTTAAAACTAAAAAAATCAATTTCTGTTTAATGTTTGAAATAATTTCGTAAAAAAATATAATAATTATAAAAATTTTGAAAAGAAAATGAATGTTTTATAGAGGCATATAATTATTTTTTACTTGTATTAAGAATTCACCTTCGTTGCAATTAAACGTTTTTTGGCGAAATTGGAATAAATTATCAAATATGAAATTCATTTTAGTATTTGAATTTGAGCAAATTTCATCTTATCTTATACTAAATATGTAGTTATTTTATGTAAAATTGTTATTACGAAAAGGAATTTCAGTTTTACGAGAAAAAGTGGTTTTATTTAAAGAAAAGAACTTGAATATATGTTTATAAGCCTCTTGAGACTTGATAAAATATGTATGCTTCATATATACTTAATCTTTTTACAAAAAAATCTCTTTTCCGTAAGCATTTGTTGTTAATTTATATTTATTAAGCGGTTGAGCAGAATTACTAATTAGGCTGTGATCAAAGTGAGGCTTTTACATATTATATACTGATAAGTAACGTATTAAAAATACTAGATCGATTTTGAATTGGACGGGTTGGAGTTAAGTACTAGTCACGTGACAAATTAGTTCATCCTAAGTATGTATATTACTAGCATTAAAATACTAATTTGAATTTTAGAAATAATTTATGTGAATTTATTTAAATTTTAAGTACTAAATAATATTTATTTAGTGTTATAAATACATACAAAAATGAATAAATGGAGTAGAGCAGCACAACGGTATTACCGTAATATAGTACACGTGAAAATTATCTTATTAAAATCACTTTAAATTGGATGATAAAAATAACGCGAATACTATACTTAAATTTTATAAAATTTGAAAAATTATGCAGATAATCCAGTAAATTGCAAGTTATTATAAAGTAAAATATGTCATCTGTTAAACAGAATTTTTTGATACGTTTGTTTGAATATTAAAAGAAATTTTAACGAATTGAAGAAAAGTATAAATGTAATAAGTCTGGATGCACGTATACTTTATAGATATGAAATTATTTATCACATCATAAAAATCCTTTTATTGTTTTTTTGACCAAAAAAATATTTTATTTGTAACTTCAATACAATGATGAATTTCCATGCAAAGTATGGCGTATATAACGTGACAAGCAATTGAATAAATATATTGAAAGTAAAATTTATTTATAGATATTCAAAGAAATATTCTAATTTTAAATATGATTAATTATTTAACATAATCTTTTATTAATTCAAAATCAGTAATATGGATACATTTTATTAAAATTTCCATATGTTTATTTACCGTAATAAATTAATAAATGCGATAAATTCTTCTAAAATAATTCCAACTTACTTTAAAATATTTATTTGTATTTTGGAAAAAAAATTATCTTAGGATATTAGATAACTATAAATTCAGCTTTTTATAAAAATAATAAGATTATTTAAACATTTGCGTATTTAAGAAACTATTTAATTTATCAAGATAAAAAATTTGATTAATCTGTATTCATAATTGTATTTTTGATAATCTTGCTTACGAAGTTAATATTTTAAAATACACTTTTAATCTAGTTTCGATAAGAAGTTTATTGCATTGAAAAGAAAGAAGGTTAATTAATAAAATGAATCATTTAGATTATTAAAAAAACTGATATCAATTTTTACCGTACAAGTTTGAATATTGGTTTCTTTTATTGTTCATATATATATAAATAAATGGTAAATATGGATTTTACATTATCAATATTAAATTATCAATTGAATTTAGACTTAGTTAAAATTAAATTTATAATATTTATATGAAAAATATGTATATTATACGAGCAAATTTTTCATTCTATTTACCAATGATTTTTTACATTATTATTAAAATTATCGTGAAACTATAATACTACTTTTAAAATACAATCTAAATACGTTAGGTTTTTCGTAATTATCGGTAAATATTTTATACAATTAATTTTTATTATACCAACAAATAGTAAAGATCGTAAAAATTAGTTGGGTTACGATAAGTTTGAGAAACTTAAAATAATAATTTCTTATTAAAAACTGAATTAAGATCATTATATATTTAAACGGATATATATCGTTAAATATTTTTATTTACAATTAACTAAAATCTTATAACGGTCATATATATAGCATATGGTAAATTAGTTTAACTTCCGCTGATAAACAGTTTTCACTTAACTTATTAAAAATTGCACATTTTATATATGTGCAGCAGAAATTACCGATACATAAAGCCAATGTTTTGCGTATCCATGTTGGTACGAGCGCAGAGTATCGTCGTTTTCGCTAAATTATTATACCGACCGGATGGTTTCTAATTTTTCTTTGATTTTATATAAAAGGAAATTGTAGCAATTACGCAATTTACTATAAGAATGAAAAATTAATTCACCAATGATTTAAGGTCGCGAATGTTCGTATTATCAAAGTACACGTTAAACATTTAACACACCGAGATTTCGATTGGCTTATTATTTTTATAACCTACTTATTTCATCAGACGCGTTGTGTATAAAAAATAGAAATTGCGTATCCAATGCGTAATTTCCGATTTCAAGGTTTTCCAAGTCTTTGTTCGACTCTTATTCGGCAATCGAGATCGAAAGCGTTGAAATTGTAAGTGAATCGAAGACACGGGCTCGGCAACCCCAAAGAAAAGCAGACCCGAATATTTCGAATCTCCCCCATCAAAGCCGAAATCTTTGTACTTCCGTGCGTGGTCCGATTCCTCATCCTCTCGCGAATCGGCAGATCCGAGGTCGGATTTCGCGAGCCACGCCCTGAGACGTTCGCCTGCACCTGCTCGAGATATTGACTCGCGTTGCGGCCAGTGCAGAGATTAGATTAGAAAGGAGGATGTTAGGAAAAAATGTATGTAGCCCGCGTCCGACGCCGATATTCCGCTCTGCGAGGATTTATTGTTTCGAAACTGCGATGCGAGCGTGAGCTTAACACTGGCTGATCGACTCCTCGATAATGTAACGTAAGGCTCGAGTGTAGTCGTTTTTTTTTTCATTGGCTCTCCAAGGAGTAATTCTATATACGTGGATACATATGTATATGTATATATATATATATATTGGCTTCTTATTTTCTATTTTCTGAAGTTTTGTTATTTAAATCAGCGATTTCTTTTCACGATAAAATCTAGTGTATCCAAACTTACATCATTCATAAATTTATCTTGCTTGTAAATAGATCCTTCAATTTATTTACATCTATCTACGGCTAATCAGTAGTTATAATGCTTATCGTTGATAAAAGAGGATCGTTAAAAGCTCCGGCTTCGTTGGGTCGTTATGGAATCCAAGAGGGACCATTAGACTTTTCCTTATATTTTTCATGGAATGTCCAAGGCGGATGCGCAAGTTCGTGAAAGCAGTCCGAGGAGCCCAACGAGATGCTGACCTATTTTTCTCGAGGCTCGAAACGATTGCTTCCGTCGCAGCTGCACTTGTTTGAATACGTGTCCTCGGATTTATTCATTTTATGCGGACGCTGTTTATATTTTTGAGCCTAAATTCGCGAATGCCGGACGTCCCTTTCGTACAGTTACGCTTCTGGTCATTCGGAGCTCTTGAGCTGTTACATTTTCTTTTTTAATATTGCCGGAGGAATTAATTTGCTTAAATTAAAATAGATTATTTAGATTATTTTAACGCATTTATTGTGGATATTACGAGTCATTAGAATGTACTTAAAACGGAGTAAACCTCAATTTTTTTCTAAATATAAAATATATTTTAAACAACGTAATTTTTAATAAAAAATATAAATTAAAATTCTGAATTTATAGAGTTTGTTGCGTAAAGAATTTATTAAAACTTTTACGTCTCTGACAAGGATTTTAGGTTTTCTAATTATTTTTGAGAGTTTATTTATTAACGACAAATATTTAAGATTCGTAACGATAGTATTATTTATAAATTTTCTTTCTACTTTAAGCCATTATTTAAAATGACGATTAAAATTTTCTATTCGATTCTATTGTCTACGACATCCTTCTGACCTTTAATCAGACAGATTTTTTTTTAAACGATCGTTAGGAATACAATCTTTTTCTCCATCTTGATTTTCACTATACCATTAATTTCATTATCGTAAATCAACGAAAGTATAAAGCACATTATCATGATTCAATGAACAAAAAATTACAATTGACAATAAAATCTTGCTTGAATGGTAATTGTTTTCAACTCGAAAGAAGAAATTAGAAAATACTTTGGTTGTAATTTATTACAGAGTAATATCTCTAATACGCCAAATCAAGAATTTCGAATTGTCGTTCAAATAATTAAAATATAATTTAAGTTTGTTAGCACGTTAATAATGAATAATTCGTACAACATTGCATTCATATACCATGTCAAGAGTTCTTTCAATTGTACCAATTAAACGAAAAATAATATGTGAGCCTACTTACCGTCAATCCCGTCAACCCGAACTTTCATTCTAATGAAAAGAAGATATAGGCACAGTAAGCAATGCAATACAGTCCACAATTAATCGAAAAACACCGCGGAATGATCGGGACACTTGCACTTTCCATTTTCTTGTTTGCATAACGTCGCGATATCGGCTTTATTCGCGAGAGAAAATTCGTTTAAATCGCGTTTTTACTTACATCAAGGCTTATATCGATAGCAATGTCGATTTCGTGCCAACGACATCGATGCGATTTTCAATACATACGCGAATGTTCACTTTCCCCGAAAGCATACCTGGTTTTCTCGTTGTCTCGTTGCGCTCTTATTTCTTCAGATACAAAAGTTGACGGTCACGTCGTGGCTTCTTCTTTCGTTTCTTACCTAAACAATGGATTTATTACTTCACTGAGAGATTTTTGATAGCGAAAAAGTATTTAGGAAATCGAGGTATTAAAATACTTGCATTTGTTTTACTGCTTTATTTTACAATACAATGTGAAATCACGAGAATCGGTAAATCTAAATGAAAATTTTTATTCTTATTTAACGAGGTTCTTAATATTTATTAGCATTGTTTAATTTGTATAGAAATGATACTTTTACTATTAATATTAATCAATGAACTATAAAATATATATTTACTTTTAAAACAATAGTTGCGGGAATTTATTACAGAATTATAAATGTTAGTGTATTAAATTTAAAAAAGTTAGTAAAAAACATGAAATGAAATTCATTTTTTTTTAATTTTAATATGTTTCATTTGTAATACAGTAATATATATAATTCTTTTAATACTTTATAAAATAATGTAATATTAAACTTTCTATAATAAATATTAATTATTATTTAAATATTTTTCAATGTGATCTTTATATGTATATCAGAATTTAGTATGTAATAACTTTTGAACGAATTTCTTATCTAGAAATTATATATGTTCTAATTTTGATAAATTTTATGTTTTAAATTGTATAAATATTCATTATTAAACATCTTCATTCGATAACTAGAAGAAAGAATATTTACGCTTAGGTTCTACTCTAGTGATTATATATTTTAAATTATATATTTTTAATTGATTTAATATATTACAATGATTATTATATCAATAATTAAGTTTCATTTTATTTTATAATTATTCTATGATAATATTACATTTTTTATATTAAAAAAAGTGCAAATTAACCCTAAACCCGTTTTTTTTAAATTTAATTGAAAAAATATTGATAACAATCGCATCGATGAAACATTATTCACATTTTTTATAAAGTTTTAAAAACATAAATTACTTTAATTATAATATAATTTTTTACACTACCTTTGAACATGCATTCATAAATTTATTACCGAACTTTATTTTCATAAATTCACAGTTATCTAAGTGTTTTATGTATTTCATATGATTTACTTGATTTTTTAAGTGTACTATAACTTTCAAATAGGTCGCGAAACTGAAACATGAAAATCAGACGGCTTATCATTTTTTATTTACAAGCATCGATGACTTGTATATACGTAAATGTAAAACGTAAAAATATTTAAATTAACATTTCATAATTTAATGTTAAATTTAAAATAAATAAAAAATTTATACATTCGATTTTTCTCTATAAAAGTAGAACCTATAAAAACATATAATTGATCGTGGATAATTATATTATACCTTTCATGTTCAAAAGCAGCAGCTTTAATGAGAGAGAGAGAGAGAGAGAGAGTGTGTGTGAGAGAGGGAGAGAGGAGAGATTTTGACGTCATATGAATATTATGTTTTGAAATATGTCGGTCGTGCTGTTCACTGATTTACGACAAGATCTTCGAACTTTAAAAGGATTTAAATCATAACATTTTCTTATCTACAAGAATATAATTATGAGGAAATAGTTTCTTACAATAATTTCTTGAGTGATGAAATGCTCAATGATCTACATTTTAACTTTACTCTTATGATTAATTATTCCGAGCGTGAAATTGAACTCTGCATCTCAAGATCACGAAGTAGGCCAAAGTGCTACTTTACTTATTTGATATATAAGTGTTTGATAAGATTTCACGAGAATCAATTTACATCTTTAATCAATGTCTTTATATTAATAGAAATTATAGCAAAGTGATTGATGAACGCATTAATTTTAGTTATAAATATTTATTGCGCTAAAATAGAATTTATTATTCTTAACTTAATATTATTTTAATCAGTTAAGCAAATTAAAGGCTTATTTTATAGTTTTAAGTTGAAGTAAACGAGTCGCCGTTTTTTATTATAATTTTTTGGATAATTCTGAATATGTAAAAAAGTAAACTTATATAAAAAATGATGATGCATTTTCAATAAATATTTGAAAATAAAAATATCTTTCTCTTAATTTTAATGATATTAAAACGGAGTCATTATTACGTTATATCGACATTTTTTGAGATCCAAATTACTTCTTTTTATATAAATTTTTATATTTAAATTATTTTAATTCTTTACGTTTATATTACGTGTAGTTAAATTAAAGTTGTAACGTATAATCATGTTTCGACTTATAAACAATAGAAAAACTAACGCTCAATCATACAAATATAATACCGTTTATACACGCCCTTAATTAAAAGGAATAAATCTCAATATTAATAATGCGATTAATCTTTACTCGACTCTCGTAAATAAATTTAGATATTTGTAAAGATAAAATTGCCTTGGTAAAAATTAACTATTATATTTTAGGTACCGTATAAAGTTTCTTCCGTATCAATTAATCTTTTCGCTAGTAATGTCTCGAAGACGATATATTTCTAAATTATCCGCGAGCCGTCAAGGCCGAATAGCCGAGTCTCGTTATTTTCAACCTAAACTCCTCCGATCCAGATACCATTAAGTTTAATTAACGAACCCAGCGACTCGATCGGAAAGATGAATCAGTAACCCAAATACCCGTTTTTCATCTTCTCGCAGGGCTACGAGACGCTGAGCAAGGGAAAGAAATCGTGGAGCGTCCGATTGGGGTTGTCGCGCGCCTCCCAATCACCTCGCCAGGACGTCGTCCACTCGTCGAGCAAGCACCATCCCGGATGGGGTACCGTCTCCGGGGGAAGCGTCCTCGCCCAGCAGATGATTTACGGCGACCCCTGGCTCTACGGCACCGTACGCGGCACGAGTTCGAGGCCGCCGCTCGGACCCGGACACTTGCCCCAGTTGGCTCATCACCACGGGGCTCAGGTGCTCTTCGTCTGCTCGTGTCCGGACTTCCTGAGCGGTACGGTGCGTGACATCGGGAGCAACTGCAGAAAATGTGGGGGGCATCGACTCGCCGGCCTTGCGATCGGCGGTACCTGCAGGATGCCGACCACGGCCATCAGGACGAGGCCCAGTTTGGCAGGTTGGTATACCTTTTTCTAAACATCCGAGTGGGGAGTTTTCGTGAGTTGTACCATGTGCCGTTTACGCTGGTTGAATAGTGACTATTTAACAAACTGGCGAATTTACTTGGGCGTATGAAGCAAATAAATTAATTACCTCGATCCAATTTTAAATTTTATTCAATCTTTCGTTACGATCGCTTTCCATCTTATGCAAATTATGCAATATTGTCACTCACTATTGGATAGAATAGCCTTGGCTCTTTCGATTCGTTAATTAAATGAATTTTAACTAAAGTTGTTACGTGGTCGATTAGTAGCTAAAGACGAATGGTTTTTCAAATTACGCAGTTTGAATTTTACGGAGGAAAATGTAAATGTCTTTCGAGTTGCTAGAAATGGAATAAAATATTGAATTTAATAAATATGGACCGAATATTATAATTCAAATATCCAAACGTGTAATCAACTGTTCTTCAAAATTTTTAGGGTGAAAAAAAATTCCTCTCGTAAAGTCACCATATAAATCAAAATTTTAACGAAGTATTTTATTTTCCTGTGATACCTAAAATTTTTGTCTTTTTTTCAAATTTATTGCTTCGAAAAACACGAAATTATGCATAAAATAAATAAAAATAAACGAAAGTTTATAAATAACTAATAACGACTGGTGAATATAACGATCGTTACCTTTTTGTTGTAAATAATGAAATAATAAATTTAAAATTCAAAAATTATTATTCATTTGATGTATCTAAGACATGCCGCATAATTCAATTAAATTTATTATGCAAGAAATGTAATCAAATTGTCAAAGAATAATTTAAAATGGTACGACCATAAATCGTACGCCTATTTTTAGCAATAACGATTAAAAACTATATCGACGCATAAAAATAATCACATAATTATGTATAATTTCTACTGTTAAATCTTATACTTGTTAATAAATAATTAATGGCTGACTATTCCTTCAACCTAACGTCTCTCCTGCCCACGTATCCAACATCCGTAACATTTCGAATAACAACGCTTCGAGTGCAATCGAAGAAAGTCTTTCATTGAATTTTCACCGCTTCCCCACGATGTATATAAAATAAACATTTATTCCAGAGGCGAATTCACAGCTAGCAAACTGTATGTAAGCAACGCTGCTGTTACTTTCACCGACTCTGGCTACCGCTATCACAAGCGGAAACAAAAAAATCTCTATATATCTACGTTTAATCGTGATTAGTACGAGCTATAAGCCACTTTTAACGCTTCCATCTTTTTTATCCATTTAATGGTATATGTAAATACCGTATAATTTGAAAATTGATAGCCAATAAAAAATTTAGATACAAATTTTATTTTGTTATTAAACCAAGAATATTAAAAAAAATATACTATAATTTTTTAAAGTATCCTTTTAACGTGGAAATTACAAATAATCCAAATTTTTTTAAATATGAAGAACTTGTATATTATTCTCTCTTTTTTTTTGTAAACGTAAAGTAAATGTTTAAACATTATTTTAAGTAGTAAATTTATATAATATGAAATTTTTTATAAATTACATATTTTATACACGTGAAGTATTCGCTATAAAATATTTCAAATTCAAATTGCTTCCACAAATATTTGTAGAATTATACGTTACTTCGTAATTCAGGAAATAAAGTCAATGGCTTTTATTTTAAACATCGGTAATTTAGGACGAATTTTTAGATTATCGAGTAAATTAAACGATAGCGAAGATTCTAGTGTAATTAACAAACGAGTATCTCTCAAATAGAATTTATTATTAGAATTTTTATTACGATAATAGTTTCAGTTTATTTTTAGCACAAAATGCAAAAGCATCTCTCTTCGAGACGTTTTTATAATATCGCTTCTTTAATCAATAACTTATTCGTTTATTAAATGATAAAGTCTAGTTTTATGGACGCAACGATATTTGAATATTATATAAATCAATTGACATAAATCGCGTATCAATGCATAATCGAAGTGGTAAAATACGTGGTGAAATTCCTCGTTGCATAGCTCATAAAGCGACCGAGCAATTTACGTTAATGCATAAGTATTATAAATTTCATCAAATTACTTTATTCAAACATTTAGATAGATTTTTTAAACCGTTCAATTCAGAATTCCGTATAATTAACAATTTAATATTCTACGCGAGCTATGTTTGAATTAATATCAATAATTTTTGAAGAGCCAAATAAATGCGTAAAATTGAAAGATATCGGGTAGTAGAAGTAAGTAAATCCAAAAAAACATCGCACACCAGTTTAGTAAGCGAATTCCCTCGGGAAATCCAAACTAACTTAACAAGTTAACACAACTACAAACCCGTGGTAATCCACCGTAAAAATTTTCGGCGGAACGAACATTCCTACCTTATAAATTAGTCTACCTCGAGTGAAAGTTAACTCCACCTTGTAAGCGAATCCCTTCCAAATCCAAAAACGAAAGAGAACGAAAGAACGACTCGATGCTTAATCCACCGCTGACACCGCGTTTCAGGCATGTTGAAACCGAGCGTCGATGACCCCTACGACCTGATGCGTAGGAGTCGGCTGGTGGAGCCTCGGTCAAGGGCGCGCAGCATCTCACCCTTGCGTCAGGCGAATCAACGCGACGTCCGCAGTCAGAGTGTCGTTCGCTGCAGTCCGAGCAAGGAGAGAGGAGTCGTGAAGGTGGCGACCGTCGAGCCCATGTCCAGGAGCGAATGGTTCGACTGCACGACCTCGAGTCCGAACTCGGCTTCGGGTCTCGGAGATATATCCAATTGCTTGCACGAAGATATATCCAACCAATCGGTGAGTATTATTTCCTAGCGCTTCAATTCACCGGATGGCGTTGCTATTATATATTGTTGTATGAAAAACGGATTTTTATTGCGTTGTAAATACGTGTATCGTGTCTCCGTCGTATCGTCGATCGCGCTTCGAATTTGTCCGTAGGTTTAAGTACGGTAAGCAAACACTCGTTGGCCGGGTAAACTATTGTATCGAAGATAAATTAAGTGTGAATTTACCGTAAGCTGAAAATTTATCGTATAAGTAGTTAATTTGTAATGGAAATATCGACAAAAGTTATTTATTACTCCAACGCTTTTAATTTCTCGAGTATCGAACGAGCGGATTGAAATTTAATTTAAACGATACCTTTAAAAAAAAAGTATAAAAAATTACAGCCGGTGTTAAAATGGAAGTGTTAAAATTTACGCGTGCGGTATAAATAAGTTGAAATATGGATGTTGAAATGTCAGAAGCGACCATTTTTTTTATAAATAAACTAAAAATAGGCGGAGTCGAAAGAGAGCGATTGGACTTCAAAAATGACCTTGACCTCTCAGGATCTGTCGGGTCTGCGTTCATCGTCCGGGCGCATAATCCGCGTGGCCAATCACAACAACAAATCGAGAAGCTGGCAATCTTCGTCCTTGCAGTCGAAACAAGAAGAGGAAACGAGTAGCACTACGACTTCCATGAGCAGCGATTCGCGCAAAAGTATTCTCGAATGCGACGTGAACCCGTACCTTCTTCTGAAGAACCAGCAACAGCGATGTCCTTCCAACAAGGACGAAGACGACCTGAGCGACGATTTGTCGGACAACGCCTTGGAACGCGAACTCCAACAGTCGATCCACGATTCCTCCTCGAACCTATTCGATCCCTCCAAGGTCAAGTCCATTGAGAGAACGCCGAACAGGAGCTCCGTTGCCGCGATCGGGGGTCAAAGGATTAGGGTCTTCAACGAGACGAGAGAACCGAGCGACGAAGAGGACGGACACATGCCTCTTCAGCCCACGCTTACCAGGATACCTATTCCAAAGATATCGCCCAAGAGACCTCCGAGGAGGCTCAAGGAAGCCAAGAATGCGCTGAAAAGTATATTGAAGCGAGCCGATAAATCTCTGTTTGCAGAACCCAAGCGTAAAACTGTGCTATTTAACGTGGACAATATAATTCTTGCACCTGAAAAACCGGCAGATATGTGCCCAAGGTAGTGTATCGCTATTTTCAATTGCTTTTAAAGAGGAGATTATATAACTATTTTTCGCGTATTATTGAGGATAAAAAGTCAGTTGATTAGACCAATATTTAATTCATGCATTCCTTATAAAATTTAATCGCTTTACTTGCTCTTTCTTTAACCATTCATCGATTCTGTTATTTAATAATATAATTTACTATCAAAATTTATAATCATAGTTTGCAGCTTTTAAAATTAAAATTAATCTACATCTATCAATTTTTATAACGGCAATATCGATAAATAAACGAATATAAATGTTAAATATTAAAAGCAAATTATAGGAAATTGATATAAAAGTAGTTCACGCATTAGAAAGAATTAATTTATATATATTTCATGTACTGAATGATTTCTAAGAAGTTATTTATTTTATTTTTATCTTTATTAATTTGTACCAGATTCATTTTTTTTTGTAATTAAATTATTATTATAAATAATGTATATCTTAATTAAAGTTTTACTATTAAAGCCGTTCAAATTAAACCTTCTTACGAATGTAAATAACGACGTTAATAATGACAAATGAATATTAAAGCAACATTATTCGTTACAAGTATTCAAATACTTTCGAATTTATAGATATTTTATAAAGTTTTATAAAATTGGTAACTCGAACTCTTCGTTTAAAAAATATTTTACTTTTTTATCGCAGTTCCCAAAGAAAGTCCAACAAACCAGTAATGCCTTTAATCAAGGATTCGTCATCTTCGAACGATGCAAAAATCTCGGACGTTGATCCTGTTGTAAGCGAGACACCGATAGTACCAGAGGAAGTACAAGTAGAAAGGCCTCACCGGTTCATCACGATACCAAACATCAAGAGTTTCAAACAACCTCAACCGTCGCAGCAAGCGATGCAAGATCGATCCAATAGACAAGTACCGGAAGCCAAAATCGTGCCGAGGGTCAAAACTATTCCTCCGATCGATAAGATAAAAATAGACAAGTTCGTACCTTCGAAAAAGCAACAACTGCAGGATCAGCATCATCAGCAAAATCGCTTGAGCCAGGATCTAAATATGCAGCAGAGGAATGCGGAGGATGCGGAGAAGAGAGTTTCAGCGAAGGCGAGCAACGCGAACTTCGAGGAGTCGGAGAAGAGTAAACCAGTGTATACGCAAACGAGCGCTTTGCCTCAACCGGAAATGGAGATGGAGAAAGTTGATGTTACAGTGGATTCGAAGTCGAGAAACATTAAAGCCATTGCGGTTGATGAGAAGGACATGATCGACAAGTGCGAGGGTAAGCAGTATTTTATGATAATTATTGTACTTATCTACGTGGTTGCATATATATATATAGATATATATAGATATAGATATATCTTTTTCTGAAAAAAGAGAAATGAATTTCGCATTACGAAATCGATTATTTTATTTAACTGTAGAAAATTTAATATTTATTGTGCAGCCTTTTAAATGTAAGTAAATTAAAATTAGTTTGAAGTAATTTTCGATAATTAGACTATTAAACACGAATAAATAAATTTCTAAAATTATCAACTGTGAACTTTCTAGACAAATATTTATTTATTTTAAATGGAAATTTCATATGACTTTTCTTTGAACCCAAAATAAAGGTTTTCTTCGTTTATTTTTATTTAATATAAATTATAAATAAATTTTATCGTTTCATACTTCTATATATTTATAGGTGTATAAATAAAAGTGAAAGTTAGATACGGAGCGAATAATTTTAATTTTTTTATTACCGAAATTAGTATCTTATTATTGCTGTAAAAATATATCTTTATAAAATAGTTAATATAATACTGCACAAAAAATGAAATAAAAAATGAGTTGTTTTAAAAAACGCTCTTCTTTAATGGCATTTACTATTTATATTGGCTTTTGTATAAAGCAACGATACACTCAGCCGAGAACTTTTATGTGCGAAACTCGATCAAACTTTATTAATATCCCAGCTTTCTAGTTTAAATTTATTTATGGATTGCAAAGATATGGAAATTTAAGATCGAGTTTCCAAACGCAATATTTTGATATTGCCATCATCGAAAAATCAAGTTTATAAATGCATGTTAGTAAAACTTTTGAAAAACAAGCAAAAGAAGAAAGCGCCATTGCCTCTTGTCGTCAACAGCTATGCTAATTCCTAGGATAAACGAACCGTTAACTGCTACAAGTCCGTTATCAAGGTCTTTGGACTTTTCAAAAAGAAAAATTACTTAATCGCCAAGGATAGCAACTTTTGCTGCACGTATATAGTTCGCAAACTTTTTATATACCTTTATTTAATACCGAAGTGTAACGACTTTATAACTTGGGTTTCGCAGCCTTAATCAAGAGGAATAAATACTTTGCTAAATAATTTTTATTTGTAACTTTGAATCGATAACGTAGATAATAATGATACGATGAAAATGCAAAAATGCAAAAATAACGTATAGATTTTAGAGTCGACTATTTTTTTTATAATATCCAAACGTTTTTTCACGACTTGATTAATAAATACTCGAGAGATTTAAAGCTCTCTTAGTTGGTAGATATATTTTTTATAACGTTGATGTAAATAGCGATATAAACGAATAAAGCTATAAATTTTACGAGTATTGGAAATCACGTATTTCAAAAATTAGTAGCAAAAACGAAGGTTGTAACGTAAACATTTTTCGAATATCGTTTACATGTTACGAATACGTTGGACGATAATCCTAAAAGTTTTTTAAATCGATATTAGCTACTTGCTGTAGATGCAAATTAATACGAGGTTCGTTCTAATAGCGGAAAAATTAGTAAGAGTCGATATTAAAAAAGTATTTTCCGGATAAAGCAATAGAAAATTAAGTGAAAACTATATTTATCAAAAATAGAATATCCAATAATTTTGATCGAGCGTGTATAAATTTTTGAATTTATTTTTTTGGCATTGTTAATTTAAAATTTATGCACATGATAAATTACGTACTTAACTCAACAAAAAATCTAAATTTTAAATTATAATAGCGGTATTCGATTCGCATAAATATATCCGAACCAAGTTCAAATAAGGTACAAATTCGTCTAAGGCTAATTTAAAATTGGATGTACTTTAACTCGAGATCAAACGTAAATAAAACCAGTATGCTGCATGTAAATTTTACCATAGGTACTTAGCACGAGCATTGCAACTACGAATTTATACGACACGTCGATTTATACGGCAGTCGTATAAAGATCGATGAAAATTCTTGTAGATCTTTCTCTCTAATCTCGGAAGTCGAATACGTAAGAGCGAATAGCAGCGGATATCACGAGGTCAGGGTCAATGAGTTCATTTCTCCCTTGAAAGGGACGTAGATCCATGGGTCCGATAACAAGCATAAAAGATAGATACGTACGTGGCCGCTCCTATAAAAGGCATAAATCTCCCGACTGCACATGAATTAACCCGTCTTTCCCATACTTATTCGAACATCGGTTCGCTGGATCGAAAGCTGCAGGTGGTGGAGCTGCGGGGGGATGACGGGGAGGAGGAGTTCTTTGGGAATTCACGGAGTGTTCGAATGCGAGTCGATGGTAATACGAACGTAGGTGTGCGCCTAGGCACGAGAAAGGATTCGCGAGTTCCTCGGCACTACAAATATTGAGATCGCACGACTTGTAACGGCGCGTTATCTACGATGTTAAGCTCGTACTTTTTATTTCTAAATACTAGAATTCGTCTGGGATTAAATTACTTTTATTGGGGACTTTTATTTCGAAAAATACGGACTTTTAAATTTCCTTTAGATTCCAACGAATTTTTACGAATTTATACAAATCCGTAATATACATAATTTGTATAAAAATTGAAATTTTATTTTTAATTTCACTTTCAAATGTGCGATGACAAAATATATTTTTCATTTTATTTCTACAAACATCCAAGTTATTTGATTGCGTTACATGAATTTTTTTTTTAATTTTACGAAATATAATAAACATTACGTGTTTCTAAATTATATGCAATTAATAACGAGATTAATTCACAAAGTATTTAATGTACACAATATCGTTCAAAGAATAATTAATGAACGAGAAAGTTTCGATCGATCGAGAGAGAAAAAGAAGATATAAGTTATAGACAATGATAACTTTTCTCGCTCCATCTTATTTTTCGTGTTTCCAGAAGTTGATCTTTTATTATTTATATTTCAATATCGATTAAAGATACTTTTATAATAACGCGTTAAATGATTTTTACGATTAAAAGAGTTATCGATAATTTAAATCGTTACTAATCAATTCGAACGAGAAGAATTATATCGAATCTAACTCGAATTCGATTTCTTGTAGCTTTCCTTTAAGTTGTATGTAACGCGAGTCGAAAATACAAAATGTCACTTCCGGAAAGCGAACCGTGCGTTAATGGAAAAGCACTTTAAGATTGGTCATATCGAATATTTCGCAGAAGGATCACGTAGTACTTTTGAGCACTACAATTTATCACGAAGCGATTGACTCTCCCCTTCTAATTTCTCATTACGTATGCATTCGCGTATTTTCGAAACAAATGCAGCATCGGTGCAAACGTACATCCGTGGCTTATGCATGTCTCTGTTTGAATTTACGTTTGAACTATCATATTTTTTATTTTATTTTTACCACATACGTTTCAAATAGTTAAAGGATAAATAGCTTTGAAACCGTAATAATTAAAAATTCTACAAACGTTTCGTTTCTATTTAAATAATTATTAAATTTGCAAGACTAAATTTTAATATTTACCGTGAAGTAATATGTACAATTACTTTAATACTAAGGTTAATACTATCTCTGAAGAAAATACATATTATAAAATTTATGTACACGGCATAGAGCATAGATGCAATCTCAAAAGTTAATAATAAGACGATTAAAATAACTGTTTTAGAATTATATTTTTAACTCGTAATTTAAAAAATTATAGAATAAACGTGAGTGTTTACTTATTTATTAACGTGAGACGAGTTTTAACGTTTTTAGTTTTAAGTTTAAAGTTACATACATTTTTAATATTAAAAAATGATGTCCTCAATGTTAGCAATTAAGAAACCATGAATATTAAATCGACCATAATTAAAAACTGTTAAACAGAAATAAATGGTATTAAAGTTCAAGAAGGAACTGCGTTCGAAGGGATTAAATTAAAAACATTTTTGTAGCCACTCGGAATAAAAATAGCGCGGTATAAAAATCCACGGCCATTTAGGACTTTAAAAGCCGAGTAGAAAAAAATCATTACCGTATTCCGACTTAAAATTCAAAGCTCACACGCGCACACGAATAAACAGCGAAACCTTCCAATTAAAAAAAGACAGGAATGTTGGAAATTGGATGCAGGATGATCGATGCTCCTGATTAATAATAAATTGAATTTCGCTACGAACTCTCGCCGTTCGTACGTGTGCAATCTCACCGATGTTTATATGTGTGCGCATCCGAGATGTTACCTCCACGGTTGCTCGCACGTGTATCGACAAGATGCACCGACAAGATGCACCGACAAGATGCACCGACTTATGGTCTTACGGCACAAGGAGAATCCCGACGTCCGCGAGGTTCGACAGTCCGTTTATTAAATGATATCTGATACGCGAGCGGAAAAAGCGAGAGGTTAACGACTCAATCGCACGCGATAATGTAGTATTGTGCGCATCGATCCCGAGGTTTTATTCCTTATTTCTAGCGGAGCAGCGGAGCAGCGGAGCAGCGGAGGCATACGCCACTTTATTGGATCATGGAGGCAGTTGTTGGAGTCGTGCGTTGTCAGTTTAGTATCTCCGGGCTTGTTTAGAAATGGAAATATCGTAAATTGCGCTCTTGTAAGGCTCGTTCGTGGTCGCGAGACTCTGGAGGATTGTCTCGATCGTTACCGGAGGAAGTCGCGTGTTAAAGATGTTCAACTGTGAAATATCATGCCGATAGTTCTACTCTCGATTTTTGTTTTTTCTTACTTTTTTCCGTACGCGTTACGTCGCTGTTCCCTTGCATAAGTTTAATAGACGTTTTAAACGCCGATTTTAATCGTGACCAAAGAAATTTCTGTTTTTATTTTTATATTTTCGTTGCTGTTCGTGTAAACATCTGAGAAGCGAATACGGAATTTTTTATTACTTTACACGTTTCACAGGTATTAAGAATGACTGTATAGAAAGTTTTATACGAATCTATTCAATGCAAAGAACAACGTTAAAATCTTTCCTACATTCGACTTGCGCTCACTTTCCAAAATATTGTTTTAAAATTCTTTGACGCACCGAAATCACGACACCACTTGCAGTTATAAGTGTACGTGAGATTTTCATGGAAAGAAACCTTTCTTTATAAAACCTAATTAACCAGAAGTAGGTTAATTCTCAATAAATTTTTGTCCTTAAAATTACGGTATTTACAAAGAACTGCACCGTTAAAGATAATTATTCCGGCATTTCTTATACAATTATCATTAAAATTTAAATAAAATTAAAAAATATAAACGTTGAAATTTTTGTGTTTAAATTTAGAAATTAATCGTTCGATTCGGTCTTATGCTTTATACAAACGTAGCATCCATTTTTAATATTTAATATTTAATTTTTATTCAATACATAATTACGTATACTCAAAGAATTGTTTGGCAATTTCAATTTTCGATTTCGAAATAAAATATTATTTCTCGGAAAACATTAATATATGCATCGTAAGAAATTGAAGGTTTCAAATTTACCAATTGTAAATAAATTAAAATTATCTGGTAAAAATAAAAATTTGAATCAATTTTTAAATTACTAATATATTCATCTTTATCGTAGATATTTCTTTATTATTATTATATGAAAACTGGAGTAAAAACATATATTTATTTAATTAGTTAATTAGAGCAATGGAAACAATGGTTTAATTGTAATTATATATTTTCACTTACAATTTTCTGATACGTGTTACAGTATTATCATAAAAGAAAAAACCAATTCGATAATTATTTCTTTTTTTTTCACCTCACTTTTATTCCACGTTCGTTGTCTTTCCGAAAAAATCGAAAACAGGTTTCGAGCAAGTAATCATTTACGATAGAAAACGCAAATCCATAATCCATTAGCCTTTTGTATTCGAAAATAGCGCATTTTCCCCAATACGATCAGTTGCTTCAATTATACACCGGTAAAATATTTTTTCTTCATTTTTCCGTAATACTCGGTATCGTTGTATTCATTTGTAATTTCCACGAGTCTCGCACGCATGTCGTCGCGACGGACGCAAATGCGTCGCGCGGAAAGCAAACCCTGTCTGATGACTTCCGTTCGAGCTTCCGGTGTAAATGCACTTACTATCTTCCAGCCACAATTGAGTGCACTAACAAACGTAATTTACATTCGCTGGGCGAGTGTCTTTTCGCAATTTGTTTCAGTTGGAATTCTTGGGCGTTTATTATTCCGACGAATAATTCCTTGCATTCGGATGAACATTCGAATTCAAACATTTTGCTTCTTCGCATCTCTCTAATATTTATGTAACTATTTTTTAAATTTTAAAATGTGTTTTGTTTATGAATATATTTAAACGATAATAATGTGTAAATAATACAGTGTATTTAAAATTTTAAACGTCGATAATAAATAAGCTACATTATAAATACTGGTGTAATAATTATATTGTGCTTTTTTATGAAGCCAATTTGAAAGAACTATTAAAATATTAAAGAATGCAAAAATTATAAGATGTTACGTTGGCTCATAGAATCGTCTATTACAATAACGCTTTACATACATAATTTTAAATGATAAATGTATTATTAATTATGACTTCAACAATTACAATTCTAGTTCGTATTACAATGTATTTATCTTAGCTATAACTTTCGTACATCGTCAAATACTTCTCTCTCTCTCTCTTTGCGTATATTTTAACGCCATATAATTATAAGTTTTAAAAATTCTTTTCACTTTTCTTTCTTTTGCATATTTTGATATATTTGATTAATTATCTTTTTATTTCTAGAATTGTCTTTGAATCATTATATATATTACAAATTATAAAACAATTATGAATAATTGAAAACATTTTCAAAATTTTTAAAGACGGTTTTATAATAAGCATTTAATTGATTATCGTGTTGTTAAATATTTTCATACGAATAATAAAAATTTTTAAATGTTCGATAAAACTCATTATTAATGTATTTGATCGTATAAATGTTATAAATAAAATAATTTCATTGAAATATAATTAATTATAGAAACGTCAGATTTGGTATTACTATAAATATCCTACGATAAATCTAAACGATGGGAGAATCAATTAGAAGTAAATGAAAGTTACGAGACTCTAATAGCATTTTAATATTAATTCAAATTACTGTATAATGCTTGAATAGTCTCATTATTTCACCAGTTGAAATTTATGGTATTGATATAGATATTTTTTGGAAAATAAAATTGACGAATAAAATAAAATTAAGTTTGTAAATTTATGTTACAATTATATTGAATTAAAAATCTAAAAGAAAGGCATTAAAACCGAATGATTTTACTTAGTTTCTCTTGCGATAATAAATAAAAGTGTAAGCAATTGTGTGTTTTTAATGATCAAGCGAACTACGCGTATTCGTGTTTTCATACTAATTCGAATACTCTTTGTTTCTCATTGTCAATTATAAAGATACATGCGTGAGTGAGGTTTAATGAAATGAAGAAAGAAGTTTCTTTTGCTTTATTGACACATCGAAAAGAATTTTCTCTCGCTGTAATTTCGCAGCACCTCTCCGCCTACAATTTTAAAAATTTTCCCTCTATTGTTCCTAATATGGGACAAAAAATTTTGTATGAAATGTCATACCTCGTAAAGTTAAATTATTATTCAATTGAGAACGCTTTAACTTAATTTATGCTAACTATTTTCAAACCATCGTTTTCAAAACATTTGCATGAAGATTATAGGATTATTAATAATATTTGTATACAATACCATTAGAAAAATAAAAATACTTTTTTTTTCAACGAGCATTAATATTTAAACTTCCGTTTAAATTACAGATATATAAAATACATTATACGATTATACCGTATTTTATATAAATCATGAAATTTTAACTTAATTTAAAAGTTTTTTAAATAACTTTTTATTTCGAGTCATAATCTTTAATTACTCATCCATAATTGGTTATTTTTTCAAATATATCATTCATTGAAAATTACGGCTTACAGAAAATAATATGAAATATCTGCAATCATTTTGTTATCTCGTTAGCGTATTGTTATTCAATAATAAATCTTATTCAATAATTTCCTTCTTATTTAAAAATTAAAATTTATACACATATTATACAAAAATATTACGAGACGTTAATAGTTTTTTGTGTTATATATCTATGTACAACAATCGGTACGTGATTACTTTTATGTCGTAGTGATTTCATTTGCCCCAACTTCATTTTCCTCATTGTATCACTAAATTTATGACTATTCTTACAAGTTCTTTTTTTTTATTTTCCGAAGAAATGGGTAAGCCTTGAACAATCATTTATTTCTTGATTTAAAATAAAATATATGTTTGAAACTGAAAAGATATCCACTTAATATGTTCTATCTTCCAATGTCTGTAAAATTATAAAAATATAAAGTCGTAACGAATACTTGCCCAATTAACATTTATAAAAAGGATCTATGAAATAAAAATCTTTTAAAATATTATAAATCTGCTTTTATATGTATTTAAGCATACAATAACAATAACTTGTTATATAATATTAAAAGTCAGTTCTAGCAGAAATAATTTACGTACCTTTTTCAATATCACATTTAAAAAACGGTTTACGACATAAAACATTCAATTCTGTACATTCGAAGAAGAATGCAAGTAACACAAATAAACTCTAACGACTCGTATTTATATATCAAAGTGCAAGGATATTCAACTTTTAACGGGAGTGTTCGTTCGAATCTACACAATATCCACTATGTTATTAAAAAGTGTCACAAATCGTAATCCTCCCAACCGAATATAAGACTAAAAGAATAAAAGAAAGGAAAATCACTGCGTAGGATATAAAAGAACGATCCTTATTCACCGTCCCACGAAAAAGGCGTATCTATTTAATTTTTTTCTCAACGGCGCATCAATATCCCTTTATACTCGGAGTCACAGAGACAGACTCGAGCGACGCGATGGAGAATTGAAAGTCCGCGCCGTGTTCGAGTTGTGCCACTTTGAAATACATAGGCAAGCGCTAGTGCTCGAGAATTTCTGGAATGCACGCAAATGACTTATGGTGAACCGCCACGGCACGATTGCGTAAATTCCGAGTGTACGCGTACTTTGCATTACTTATTTTCTCCTCTCGCAACTTCTTCATCGTCGTTCTACAGCTGCTCATTTTTTTCCCCGGGGTATTATTCTTATCTGGACGGAAATTTTCTTTCTTTTATGCGAACGATTACGCGGTGAAAGAAGGAATCGAAGGTGTTAGAATGGAAAAGGAGTAGAAAAGGAGTAGAAAAGGAGTCGGTGTAAGTTAATTGTGAAAATGAAATTTCGTACAATTTGTATTAAGTTAATTGCATCGACTAATAATGTTAAGGTAGAAAATTGACTTTACACTCAAAATGTGCATTTAAGTTTCGCCATATCGTAATTGAATACGACGCGAATTCAACCTTAAATAAATTTTTAATTGCGATGATGATTACCACGAGCACTGGAATTTAAAATTTTTCCGTTATTGTTTACAAATCTTATCGACGATATTCCCTAATTTCATTTGTTTGTGGGAAACTTTTCAAGCGTATCTTTTTATTCAATGTTGCGTGAAAATAAACGTTTTACTATATTTAAATGCCTTGTAAAAAAATGCATCGCGAAGTTTTCTTTAAAGCAGAAAATTATGTTTTCTTTTACTGTGTGCAATTATAATAAAATTGATTGTAAATAAATAACTGACAATACTTTACAGCTTCTACTTTCTTCTTTTAATCGTAAAAGAAATAATAATTGTTCTCGTGTTCCTCTAAAATATTTTACATAAGATACACTGTATAACCAAAAATAGTGCTATGCTATAAGAATTCTGAATCAATTATCAAACTTAAGAAAACTTCAAATTTCTTTAGAAAAGAAAACTCGAGCCGGGTATAATTCAAACAGTTTATTTTTGCAACAAAACTTTTCTCACTTCGTTATCGGAACTAAAATTTTATTCGATTGCAAAATTATGTTTAATAACTCCAATGACTATTCGAAAAGTAATAGTTACCAACCATAATTTCCATTTTTATGCTTTTAATAATATTGATAATTTTATAAAGTATTTTATTAAATATCTATAGGCAATAAATATATATCGATTATAACGTAACGCAACGAAAATAAAAATTAATAACCAGATCGGATCGAGTGGAACGAACGTTAAATCAAATTTTTTAAATTTTATTTCATCCAATAATTTTCATGAAAAGAAATTTTTTAATCTGCGAATTTACAATTAAATCACTTGAAGGAGGAAGTTTTAATCAAGGAGATATAAATATAACATAATATCAATTATAAATATTAATTAATTTGCTTGTATAAAATTTAAATTCAAAGTTCTCATTTTCCTCGATAATCTTGAAATATATAAAAACATTTAATTGCGACACATACATGATTTATTAAATGGCAATGAAATACATCGATCGGAAAGACTACACGAAAAAAAAACAACATTTATAAGAGCGTATCGCAAAAATTAGTCATCGTTCATAGAAAGTTGTAATATCAAAGTTTAAGATACTCGCATCGAGATAAGTTTCGCGGATTTCAAGATAGAAAAGTCTGAAGTTTGTTCGCATAAATAAAAGAAAATTGAAAAATAATACGAAAAGAGGATCCGTCGTATAATATCACGATGTATCTTTCCGAGTAAAATCCGAAACTACGAACATCCGAGCCGATGTTTCCTCTGTTTCTTTCTCTTGCAAGTGCATCCGCATCGCCGGAAGGGAAACCGCAGATTCGAAGCATTGACCGATTTACCATCCGAGGAAACCGGAGAGCCAAGTATATGTAATGTCTCCTTTTTCTTTTGAGTTTGTATGTGTATTTCGCGCGATTGCGATTTCACGTGCTATGAATTCGAATACGTATGTATTTCACGAGTGTGGGAAAAAAGACCTTTTTAACTACGAATAATCATCGCTCATCTAAAATTTGTGTAAAGACGATAAAAGCTACTTTCGCAGGAATCAGTGAAATTGTTCGTAATGCGGATATATATTTTCAAACATTCCACTTATAAAGATATCTTGTCACTATTAATCAATGCATCCATTAGCTGATATAAGGCTACGTAATATTTTAAAAAAATGATTACATAGTTTATAGCTAAACTTCATGAGCAATATTCAGTTAGCTGGTAAAATAAGTATAATCGGAGTTTAAACTCTGATTTAAGCTATTATAATGTCACAAATAATTTGTTTCACCGTTTTAAATCTAACATATTCTTATGATAAAAAATATAGTTGGACAAGACAAAAGAATGTTCTCTATGTAATAAAAACCAATTTATTTTTGCTTTATATCGTTCGATAAGTTTTAAAACAAAATATTTGGTATTTTTTAAAACATTTTTTATACGTACGTAGTTATATAAAATTACATATAAAATTATATATAAAATTACAAAAATATATATTTTAAAAAGTTTTAATCGCTGTATTTAATAATCGTTTTATTATAATTATTGTAATTTATTAATAATATTATATACTCTTATCTCTAATTATATTAGTTGCATGAATACATATTTTTGTTTCTTCTTCAAATTATTTAAAGCATTATTTTACATATTTAAGTAAAAATATACTACTGATTTTTTAAAAATTTATTTCATATGTAGGTTTGAATGTTACAAAATATTTACATAAATTTGTATTTAAATGCCTCAAGAATCGATACATTTTGTTCTTTTCAGAGATATTGACTTGTCCAAATTACAGTGTACAATTAATACGTGTGTACATTAAATATTTGAATAATCAAACTTTGTAATTGCGTGAATTTCAATAGATAAAACGAAGAAATACTGCTTTTATGTGTACTTATATTTCTCATTAGCTACGAAATCTTGGAGAAATATCCTTCGAATACATATCAAACAAATCACCTTATTCAGCGAGATAATAATTAACCTTAATGAGGGACTTGGATGCATTTTGTGAATTTCTAGTTCCCCAATGTACTATTTCGCATCATTATCATTATCGTCAAATGTCTATAATCGTTTGTACACACGCGTTAAGTTTGCGTCATCAACTGTACGTCTATCTTTATAGAAAAAGAAAGAAGCAGCAATGACCCAGAAACATTCGAGAGTTCGTCCATATAATCACATTAATTAATTCTCATAGATTGAAATATATATATCGATGTATACGGATTGATCCAATATCGGTATCTATGATTAATTGACGAAAATCGCCTTGACATTTTTTCGATAAAAATATTTATAAATGCCCTCCAGTGATCTAAGAAACAGATAATGATTTTTTCTTTTCTAATGGAAAATTTTAATTATACCATAGAAATAATTTTCATAAATAAATTTAAACTATTTATCTGTAATCATGTTCATAATTAATATTATTTTTTAATTAATCGATAAAAAAATTTAAACGCGGTAAATATATTTATAAAAATATACATTTTTTTTTATTTATTTCGTATATCAACGAGACCAGGTATTTTTTACTTTCGGTTAATTAATCAAATAAATAAATTGTGTTAAAGTTAACATCTAAAAGTATATCAAACCTGACTGAATTTTTTTAAATATTCTAACTATAATAGACGAAAATCATTATTAAAAATCAACGCTAGATCTAATCAGCCGTCTGTACGAATAAAATGTTACTATCAAATACTTTTATAATTTACATTTACAGATAAAATTAATATCTGTCTAGTAAAACATGTTATTAAAAAAATTTTCAATATACGACTTTTAATGTATTAATATTTACATATTTAATGTACCAAAAATAACTTGCTTGCATTCTAGAGAGAGACTTTCCACTCTCTAAATTTCTCGGAATGAAACTTAACTTTATCAGTATTTCATTAGATGTTGAATTTGTCAATTATAATTTTTATAATTTTGATGTTTTTTGTTTTTGCATAAGTATATTAAGCGCTATTATAAGAAAAACTTTGATATAATTTCATTTTATGAAATCACGAAACCCATTGAACAAAAAATATAAATTGGCGTATTCGCTTATGCGTTATTAGAGAACGAAAGCTGTTTGAATTTTTTTAAATTAGATTGTATCATACGTTTAATATTTTAAATGTATATCAAGTTCCATTTATTATTATAGCTATACGAATTGGATATATATGATTTCAACAGTGATTAAAATTTGTAAATAATAGCTTTAATATACTTATTCTAGCGAAAGTGTCGATATTTCGAATAATAGTAAAATAAGAAAAGCAAATACACATTGTAAAAATAATGCTTTGAATCATAATAATTTAGAATATTTTTTACCATTAAAAAATATAAAAAATAAAAAATAGAATTCAATTATTAACGATCCTTTCTTTAAACACAATTTTTTTATATTTATATCGTTAAACAAATAATAAAATTTCGCGTATTTTATAAATTTTTATGTTTATACCTTTCGATATTAAATATTTTCTAATATTCACTATTTTCCGATATTGGATGTCCTAAATATTATTAATAAGAATATTATGAATTCTCAAGACAAAGGAAACGTTTTTTATAAAGTATAATAGAACCGTAAGTTAGTCGCGATTAATAAATCCGACCTCGCGTCAATCTCACTTCCTCGTTCGCATCTCAGCTCTCCATTTCCCTGGAAATGAGTTCTTGTCCAGAAAATAAATTCCACATTATTTCCGCGAATAATTTCACGCTGCGCAAGCCGATAACTACAACTACGATAGAATGGTAACATTATCACGGTACACTTCATGGGAAGCGATTTTTGCCGAACCTAGATGAAAAAGTGTCGCAGCGCATCAACGCTCGGACAAGATCACAGGGAGAGGAAGGAAAACGGGATTGCATCTTGCGAGTAACCGTGCAAGTGTCTACTCTTGCGAGACAGTTTATTCGAGTGTGCGGTGTCTCATGGAAATGATAATTTATATTCTTTCTAGTCTGAAACTTTTACCATTCCTCCGCACCAATCGTTTCGTTCTTCATTTCGAATGGATAATTTACATTTTTTACTTTAATTCTACCAAGTTGATTATATTTTATTACTAAGATTCTTAAAATTGTGACCGGATTCGTACAAGACTTGGTGAACACGACAAAAGCAAAAGATAAATATGTGTGGATTCGGATAAGTGGAGCGAGGGCAAAGTCTAGTTAGACACCTGCAATTATGGTTCGTTAGTACAATGTATCGAATATAATTTATCGATCGGAAAACATAAGTATCGATGGTAAAGATATTATTTATCGCATTGCATGTATAAAAAATTTATCAATACATTTATACCATCGGTTATCAAGATCGAAAATAAAACTTAGTTGTAGATATTCTTGAGTTTAATTTTAAAAAAAATCAAGGCTTTTACGAACTAAACGAGATCGGTATATTAATCGGTAAATAAATTAACGTCGTTCTAAACATTTAAAAAGTATACGATTTTATATTTTTGAAATTTGAAATTTTTATTTGAAGAGAAAAGTGTTAACGACAAAAATTATAAATTTAAGTAAGTATTTTAAATAAAATATATACCGTAGAATAAAAAATTAAGATTTCGCGATATTGGTTTGCTATTTATATAAAAAATTATTTACTCGTATCGTGTCTACTTGTGTGCAAAAACCACTTTCTAATATAATCTAAACTAGAACTAAATCTCAAATGTTAAATTACAACTAAAGATTTTTATTTATTTAAAACTCGATATTTTATTCTATAATATTTATACCACCGAGATTTGTATATTGTACCGTTATTTACTCTATACCGATGGAATATTTGGATAGATTCTATACCGGGATAAAATATTTTAGCTTCAAGATGCCTTCCTACCAAAAATAAAAATAAATATGCAAATAAAACGAGCCGCTACGTGCTTTAGAAATATTTGCACGCACCGCATAAACGCACGGTGAAAATAGCTTGATTTAAAAACAAAATTTTTATATAAAAAATATAAAAAGTGCTTTTCCCAATCGGTCGAACTCTTGCGCCGCAGCTTCGAACATCGTCTCTCGCTTCCTGAAATATTTATCGATATTTCCAATCGTCGAACGTCGAAACGTACTAAGTTACATTAGGATGCATATATATATATATATATAAGTATATAAGTATATAGATCCCTTTCACTCGCGATGAGATGAAATTATTAAGGTCGTTGTCGTGCCAAAGACTTTCTTGCGAATCCACTTGAACCTGAGGCGCATGTACCGATAATGTATCGCTAATCCATAATTACTAGAAAATTGTCGGTCATCGGACAACCGAAACATCGCCTTTAACATATTTATTTATAATACACAATACGTAATAAGCAACCTGAGTAAATTTTTAATCGAATATTATTGTCCGATCGATTTAATACGCCGCGTACTATCAACCCATGAATAATTCAAGAATTTATTGAAACGAGAATTAAATTTAGCATTCATGGGTGTATTTATTCATATTTCTATGCATCCGTGCGGATTACAGGTTGCAATGCGGTCCTTAAACCAACGACGTGTCTGATGCGTAGTCAGAGCGAAAGATCTACGGTACGTCCAGGAATGTCGGCGGCTGATGTGAGTTTCGTGGACACGATGCGACTGAGTCTCTGTCGCCGTATCAAGGACGAGGACGCAGCAGTATCCCTCGGATCCGAGGAGGTCAGGAGAAAGATGAGCTTCGAGGAGGCGAAAAGAAGAGTGACGTTGAAGGTACTCGTCTCTTTGCTCGTTTTCCTTGTCTTTTTTCATTCTTTCGAGTCGGTTGCACTCGGTTAAGTATTCTCGTTTAAAGTATTCGAACAACGCTTATTGCGCAATACATCGAGCGATTTAAAAATTTAATAAATTCGTTCGATCGCGATTCGCTTTATTCCCGTTAAATGTCGAAAATGTACCGTTTTCTTTTATTCAAGTTTCAGTCGAAGAGTAAGGAATCGAGCTCGATGTCCGCCTTTATAGAGGAACAGAACGAAAATCTTGAGACGAAGGACGAAACGAAAAACGTAAACGAAGGAAAAGTGGAAGATGCGGTGACGATGAAAAATAACGAAGAGCACTTCAGGAGTATGCGACCAACGAGTTGGTCTCCACCACCGGGCAAAATAGATACCAATCAAAAGCAGCGCCAATACAACTCTAATATTTGTAAAATCACCGTCGCTCCAAAACTGACACCGACATCCGTAATGATTCACCGACTACAGGTGAGACTAGTTTTATATTTCATCGACGTATCGTCCGCGTGTGTTAACTTTTCATGTTTCTTTTTGTTATTTCGATGCGATTGCTTTACTTTTTGCAATGAATTATAATTCGTTATTATCCGTTACTGTAAAATCTCGATTGTTTCGATGACTGTTCGAAATAGTTATTAGAGATTTACATCAAAATTCGTGTATATCTTTTAAACGAAAGCAAATTTTATTAAGTACTCGTTTATAAGATATTGCAATTTAATATTTGTAGGTACTTTGATGTACTAAAAGTGAATATTGCAGAATCAAAAGTAATACTTTTCATTCGCTTGCACGTTTATGCACATTTTTTTGTAGATCGGTTCGAGTGCGTCATCGAAGGGATCGCGCAGTACATCGATCATGATCAATAGCGAACAGCAGATGAGAGGAACGGAAACAACCTCGGACTCGGACAATAAAGTGACTATTAGCGTCGGCGGTGAAGATAGCATTTGCAATCCCACTGTTATATCGGTAAACAATAACGCGCTTGAAACGCCAACCAATATTCAGACATCCGGCGATCAAAAGCGAACTCTCGTTATTCTGGACAATTATTGTTCCAACATCGTTATTAGCGGAGAAAAACAAGATCAACAACAATTACAGGTAACGATATGTAATAATTGATTATTTTATTTAAACATTATTTAACTTAAACATTTCGCGGTGATGTTACGCGTTTTTTGAAAATGTTCGAATAAATCAAAATTGCGAAATGGATAAGTGTACATGAAAATAATTGATAAATTTAAAAAATTGAAAGTAAAAAATAAGAAATTTAATTAATTTGACCGATTAGAAAATATAACTGTGAATTATTTTTTTTTGCACAGCTATGAGACTACGTTCGATTAAAAAATGCTTAATTATACAAAATATTTAAAAATTTTTTATAAAGTTTATCTTTGATTAAAATAGCAAAAACACTTACTATCCGTTTTTAATGAAAATTATACGAGAGAATGAACTTACATATAAATATATACGTATATATTATTGAAATATTATAAAATATTGTTTTTTATGGATATTATTAGGATTCGAATGTAAACGAAACGAAGATCCAAACGTATCAAAGTAGACCGATAGAAATTAAATCCTCCTCGAAATTCAAAGAAACCGACGAGTCCCCCGATAGTTCACCCAGATGGCAACAAATAATCGATACTCCGAAATCTTCTGAAAAAGAAAAAATGATATCTAAGCTTCTCGAAGATTCTTTGCGTAAAGCTCGAGAAAACGGCGAAATTCTAGACGAGAGTAGCGGTGAAGCAATACTCAAAATTCTCAAACAAAACTTACTCAAGAGTTCTCAGTCGACTAACGAAGCTGAGCCCGAATACTTTACGCCATCTTGTAATTTGAATGCAAGTGCATTAGATAGTGATTTGATTGCTACCAACATGTTCCTTGAAGAAAACACGTACGAGGTGATTAAGGAGCCAATCTATGAAGAGATACCGGATGAACCTCCGCCATTACCTCTTAGCCCACCTCCGACGGAAGACTTTTTGAAAGGTAGAATCTTCTTCGGAGATGAATACAAGGAGAGTTTTAGAGGTGAGTTGGTGATAAGATAAAAACTTTTTAAGAATAAATAAGTGTTTGCTGATTTTCTTTTCCTACCGAGTACTTTAATTGTATAAATTGTAAAAACGTATCGAAACTTACATTTAAATGCTTTCGTACTGATTTCACCTCTTAGATAAAATTATCTAAGATAATATAATCTAATCTTATGGAATATTTAAATAAGAATATATAAATAACATTTATTGTATTTATTGGATTAAAAAAAGCAACTGTGTTACTATTTACAGACTTGAATGGTGGGATTACGCAGTCACTGGATACCTTCTATAAGCCTCTAAATAATAATTCGGGACCGTATCTCGATTGTTCATATTTATCAAAAAGTCCAGATGAGTCTTTCAAGAAAACCTCGAGTTCCTCGATAACGGACAAAGATAATTTGTCCAGTAAATTTGAACTTTTGAATTTCATTATGGATTCAAAGGAACGGACGCGAGTTGGAAACGTTGCGTTGGATCAGGAAGAGGAAGCAGATGAAGATGAAGAAGAGGAGGAGGAGGAGGAGGAAGAAGATCCAGAGCGAGATTTGGAAGCACTGTACGAACAAAAAGAAACGAGCTTGGGAGACTTGAGTTCAAAGAGCTCGCAAATTTCAAATGTGTCCGACAGCAGTGAAGAGTGTAACATCATCCTCACCAATTCACCAGAAGCACTTAAGGTAATGCTCTCGTAATAAATCTAAAACTCTAATTGTGTGGTAATATTCGTGATTAAAGTATTATCTAGTAAAAAGAAATGAATAAAATTTTCCAGATCTTAAATCATACTCGCATTATTAATTACAGTTGCTTAATTATTTTCTTAACATAAATTGACGGGTTGTATTATAATTTTATTTAATTAGTATGATATGAGTAATTTATGTAACTGTATTGTAATATCTTATTACGAAATCTTGTTAAAACAGTTTTTCAATTATCAGAATTTTTTAAATGTCAAGATACAAGATAAAGAAACTTTACGATAGATTTTTCTCTATTTTTTACATACTTAATAAAAAATATATTAAATTATTTATGATTAACAATATTCTTTCGATATAACGGAATAATAAAGTAGACGGATAAAAACTATAAACATTGCTTTAAATACGCGTTAATAAAAAGTTTGATAGAGTTGAAAGTCGAAAGTTTATAAAAAAAAAAATATCGATATCCGAGTAATTTAATAATAAAACATTTATATCTGATATGTATTAAAATCATAGTAGACAGTTGAAAAAAAATCTCACGAATTGACTTTGTAATTATAACGTCATTTAGCGAAACACGAATAGATTATATTACATGTAAATGCAAGCGCTAATGGAAATTCTGAACAACAAAAACGATTTTTATGAATAATAAATAAAGTAAACGAGATTTTAACATTTCTAAAAAAAGAGAGAGATATATTTTCACAAATATGTGGAATGGCACTCAGCGGTATAATAAACAATCTATTACTACAGATAAGACCTTATTTGCACTTGTAAAAATATGCCACCCGTTCCTTTCATAAGCAAATCTGTGCACGTGTTTATTAAGCTGTGAAATCTAATGTTCCTGAATATTCATAGGCGTTAGGACTAGGCGTTCGATTCAAGCCTTAAACAGTTCAAATAATACAAAACGAACGTCGATTTCTATTGGATCGACCGTAATTTTTATTCGATCAAAACGATAAAAATTGCATCACAAATTCTCCCAGGAACGCTCCAACTCTCAAAATTTTCTCCACTCCAACGAAAATAATCGCCTCGATCGATCAGCGATAAAACAAAAGCAATCGAAACGAAAGTATCTCGAGTTTCCGAGGTGAAAAACTCTAAGTGAAAATGAGGCAAAGAGAAAATCCTCCCGGCAATTGTTCCCAGCGTATAATATAATCGTTTACGTTTGCTCTTGTCGCCACAGACGAGGACCGTCGACATCGAGAGGACCGACAGTGGCGTAGGTTCCGAGAGTAGTCAGGCGAGCAGCGGACGTGGCATCGGGAGACGATGGCGTACCGGAAGTGCCGGCAACAACGGCCTCGGCCTCAATGCCTGCGGCACCAGTGCGAATGGCTGCAATGCCATAAAGACGACGGCGACCACGAGCATACCTCACAAGCCGGACGTCAAGCACTGCGAGGACTGCGAGCAGAGGCTCGAGCCCCTCATCATCGACAGGTGATTAATTATCGTTTGTCCATTGTTTCCCAGAGGCTCTTTATCTTTCGATCCTTTTATCTCCGTGGCGCCTTCGAGGATTACCGGTAGGGGCTATCCGATGGCGCTAAGAACGACGTTTTTAACAATGGATTTCGCTAATGTACGATCCTCGTAAAATTAAAGCTTTCGCACCTTAAGCATCGGCAAGATTTATTTTATTTTCGCTTACTTAAAAGTAAGCGTTTAAAAACGCTGTTGCTTTCTGCGCGCTCGAGAAACTGGAAACGATACGGATTAACTTTGTCGAGTTGCTTGCAATGGATTTTATGCAACGAAATTAAGAGTTGTAAATACCGCGTAATAATAATTAATGATCTTCGATGTAAATTAATGTACTTTATCAATTATATTACATATTAAATTAATTAAATGAAAATTCTTATATAAACCATTAATTTTTTACGAAATGTAAAATCTGCAAAAGTACGCTTAATTCTTAATTAACGATAAATTAGATAAGTTGTTAAAAATTCAGAAAATCTAAGGCTTTATGGTATTATAAGACAAAATTTTAGATATCGTACTAGACTTAAATTCGTGTCAGCATTTTAAATAGCGCGTATTATACATTGCATTGGAAGGAAACAGAAATACCATTTTTTTTCATCTTTATCTTCTTTATCTGATTTGTAGTACGTTAATTTCATCATCAACGCATATATTAGAAAATTTATCAGACACGAAGGAGATAATAAGCAAACGAGTTTCTTGCAGTCTTTACTCTTGTTTTTATTTGCGGTCCGTATAATCTTTCCCGGAGTGTGACAAAACGATCGTTATGTTCGAGGATCGATTTTTCGTCCATAATTGCTTCGAACCTCTCGTTGCTTGTGTTTTTGCAGCAGACGGCATATGAACGCGGACGCGATAGAAATCGATAGTAGTCGTTGCTCAACCTCTAATCTAACGTTAGGATCGATGAGTATATCCGCCGCTAAGTAACCGCAAATTAAGGGCACTTTATATTTTTGATGCGTTTGAGAATTTTATTATGTTTATTTTGATCGCTGGTTAAATATACGTTGGATGTTCGTAAAACAAAGGGATTTTTAAAAAGAAAGTGGGAAAACGTGGTTCGTAGGATTTAAGATTGGATCGAATCGAAAAATTCGTGTACTCGAGAAAAGGTATCAGCGAAGAGAAAATAAATTTTTCGAAACTTTTTTTTCTAAAACTCTTACTATATTTCGTATATGCATTGGTCGAGTTACGTCTCTTGTAATTATAGCATTGATTATAACCGTAATTATATTCTTATTTACGCCGATATTTATAGTAGTAATAAGTACATCGTTAAGTTTCGTTTAAGTTCGTTTAAGTAATAATCAGAGTTGACGCTCGATGCATTCTGATTTTTCAAATTAATTAATAAACTGCTAGAAAGTTTTTCGTTCGATATATTGAAAATAAATTGATTTTGATTGGAAGCGAAGTAATGAAACGGCATTGGAAAACTCGCGCACGAAATTCTTTTCTCGGCTCTCTTGTCGGAGTCTTCCACATTTTTCCACGGTATCGCAACGATATCTTATCCGCCTCGATTTTCACCGTAATTAATGCGTTTCTATCCCCGGTCTGCGCTCGGAGAAGGTGGAAGGCGTCAAAACAGAGACAGAGAATCAACCGATTTATCAGGCGCCGTACATGGCTGGCAAAACGCGCGGCTTTTCTCCGATGCAAGTAGAATAATCGTTGACATACTTCAGCCGCTCGCACCGCTGCTGATGTGGTGTAGGCCTCGGGCTATTACGTAACGAGCTGCTACTTTGAGCGTACGTGTACGGAGAACAGACTGGAAGGGAAGGTGATCCTGCAACAGTGTCACGTATCCTTATTGAATTTCGCAAAGTCGACAGGAGCGGAGCCAAGTTTTAAGGAGTCGATAATTTTTCTTTCTCTCAACGTTTCCTGCATTCCGTTACTTTCCTTTGAATATTTTTACAACGCTGCAATTAACTATGGAAAGAACTAAGCCCGCCACTTCGCGTCCCAACGAGGCGATAGATTTTTTATCCGCGTATCGAAACCAAAGAAAGAATAAAGCTAATAAAGCGTTATTTTCGGTTTCGACACCTGCGAACGATTATTTTTAAAATTATTATGAAATTTTTGGCTTCGAATTATACATAAGAAATATTACACTTTTTTAACCGCGCGGAGTAAACGTCAATTATTTTACCAATGTTACCTTGGATAACGTTCGCTTAAAAATTATTGCGATCGCTTGTTTTTTCGACAAAAATAAACCGGTACCTCCGATAAATCAATAAAATAAATAAAACTCAAATTTCTGGCCTTTGGAAAACAGTTCGCGATCTTCACCTGCGTTTGAAGTTCAGCGAAATATTTAATTATTTATATAAATCTCTGCGTTTATGTTTATTATGCAATTTTTAAGAAGCAAATTTTTAGGTATTCAAAGCTTTCGGAAATAAAATAATTAAAATAAAGATTCTCAAATTACCGAAAGAGAATTTTCAAACGTTATTTATCGAACGTATCGTCCATTCAAATTTTGTTACGAAAAGTGTTTTATCGACAGCTTTAATCAATCGTATCGTATCGGTTTATAGAGATTTTCTCGCGACAGTAACGTCAGAGTATAACAATAGACCGGGCAAATAAAACGAAGAAGAAAAACGCAATGCAATTCTTTCAACCGTTTTTGATTAATGACACGACAGATAAATTATTATCTCTAGGTTACGATTACAAACGAATTTCGCATTGTTTATCGCCTGCGGAGAATTTTCGATCGGTCGACTAAAACCTTTTAACTCACAGAAGAGAACGTCACACGGTAACGAATTTAATTTCCGATTCAGTGAGCAAAATCCGAGTCGTGCGCACATACGCGACAAGTGTCCAAATCTCCCTGTGGAAGTTTACCTATGTTCCGCAAACTTTCACTCGCTATCGATTCCCGAGCGTATGTTTTTACGATATGTACGTATAAGTTTGAACGGAGTCTAAGAAACGAAAGCCGTGCTGTTATCGCACACTAATTTTGATTTGTTTAATTTTTAACACCTTTTTTTATGATTGGGAAAGCTTGTACTCGTACCGATTTGAAAATCTGTTTCCTCCGATGTTCGATGTTTACGTGCGGATAATTCGATCTCGATCGCGATATCTTCCCGATGAGGCGAAATTTCGATACGAATTTCATAAATTTTACAAATACGTTGCATCGATATGTATTTTAATAAGTCTAACTGTATCGATGGTTTATTTTTGTGATATAATTTGAACTAGAAAAAGAACCATTCGAAACAATTAATATGGATAATAAAATTTCATTTCTCAATTTTATACGATTGCGTACGATTTCTAAGACGAGGCCTAAATCGTACGGTTAATTTCATTCGTATCGAATAAAGCTGTTATCGTATCATCTACTTTGCACATTACATTTAGTAAATAACGAAAAAGAATCTAAAATTTTATTAAAATTTCTAATCGCCTCTATAAACGATGTTTAAACGAAACGTAATAAAAAGTTAAGATTAGACAAATTTGAAAAAATGAAAATTTCTAATGTTAAAGATTAAAGAAAGGAAGGCCTTTACTTATTTATTTCGTTGATAATTTACAGCGGATGCATTTACTCGCCATTGGTGTGTCGAAAATGTGGTAAGAAACGCGCGGAGCGGAAAGAAATTATCACCGAGATCGTAGAGACGGAGCAAAAGTATGGCCGCGATCTTCAAATCATCTTGGAAGAATTTCATCGACCGATGCTCAGAGCCGGGCTTCTAACCCAAGAACAACTCTCCGCGATATTTCTCAACGTCGAGGAATTGCTCGAGCATAATCAGATTCTCGCTGAAAAACTCAAGGATGCCGTCGATATCGCACAGGTGCTTACATCTTATATTTAACCAAATAACTCTGGTGCTCGAATCTTAAATCGATAAATAATAAGTCGATTTTACGTATACGAAAGAAATTTTTTAATTCCGATGTTAAATGTTAATTTATAATAATCATTTTTCAGTTTTGTAATAATTAAAGTAATCAAGGTTGATCGCAAATTTTTGTATTTCATATTTAATTTTACAAAATATAAGAAATATTTCGTATACTGCGATTCGTGGTCAGAGGCGAAGAAAAAATCCGTATTTAGCGGGAGTGACTAATGAAAAATAAAAACTTATTGCTCTGCAGGAATCTGGCGACGAGGATCTGGTCACGGTTGATTTAGGAAAAATTTTTCTCGAATCCGAGAGAATGTTGCATGCTTTTGAAAGTTATTGCACTCGACAAGGAGGTGCGAGTCTCCTCTTACAAAATTTAGAAAAAGAAAAGGAACTCTTGAGGATATTCCTTAAAGTTTCACAAATGGAGAATACCGTCCTACGAAGAATGAATCTTAATTCTTTCTTAATGGTATGAATCGATGTGCATTTTTTAATTCTTTGTTTTTTTTTGGAGAAACATAAATTCGGATACATAAATATATCTATAATGGGAATTTTAATATTTTAAATACCTCGAGGTTCAAACTTCATATATTTAACTCGTAAAATTTAAATTCGCAATAAAGTTTAATGATAAAAATTAAACAGATTGCTTTTGTTTAATATTGGTAAAAAGAACTTATTGTTAAAAGTAAAGCGTATAAAATATTAATTATTTATGTTAAATTTTCAAAAGGTTCCAGTGCAAAGGGTCACGAAATATCCGCTTCTTCTGGCACGTTTATTGAAAGCAACACCTTCGGGAAGAACGGAGATGCAAGAATTAAAGAAAAGACTCAAACAGGCTCAGACTAATATAGAATTACATTTGGAACACATGAACGCTGTAAGCGAAATTCTTTCTTATGCTAAAAAATTATAAAATGCTTTATACAACCAAGATTTTGATAATTTCAACGAAGAGAATATTTATAAATTTTTTAAAAACAATTTTAATAATACTTTTTGGAAACTTTTTTAATAGGAGGCCAAAGATATTACGTCGACGAAACTCTGGCGACGAATTTCAATTATACAAAATGGTAGAAGACCAACCAGCGAACAAGATATGGTCAATATTAAACTACGAAAGGTGTGTATTGTTTCTACAAAATACAATTAAGGCAGGCATTCGAAATAAATAAAATAAACTCAAATGAAAATATAACTTTCAGATGGCTCTAGAAGTATTAGAGTGGGCGCACGAAGATTCGAGGTTTGTATTGGAGGGTCGATTATTGGTTGCTCAACCAACCGATAATAACTGGAGGCGAGGAAGGACTGTCAAACTTGCGCCTATAACTGCGATGCTGGTCACTAATGGCAAGGTACAACGAAAGCACATTGTTATAGAACATTCCCCGTGTATTATCGATATTGCGTATATTTAATCTTCGGAATTTGAACCCTTACAGCCAAATAGTGAATTCCTTGATTACTCGGACGACTGTCTGTTTCCAAGGCGAACTGGTATTAAGGATGCGACTCTTCTTCTTGTTAAGGAAAAATTGGGACGGTATTCATTATTAAGAGTAAGTATTTTATTATCGAAGAAATTGGATCGTATACGAGAGTTTCTCGGTAATCGTCTTATGCCACCAATTATTAAGTGATTATTAAGTACCTTCCTAAATATCTTCAAGTTTATTTTTTCGAGTGCTATTTATTTAAGGGTAGTCGAATGGTAATTATTTATTTAAATAAAAAAAATGAAAAAATTTTATAATATAAAATTAAAGTTTTCATAATAAAAATGCAAATATTTTTAAATTATTCAAACATTTTTTAGGAACCACTTTATCTTGACAAGTGTATAGTATGCTGTGAAACAGATCTTGAAGATTATTTTGAAGTTCAAGAATTGTATTCTAGGGAGACTTTCATTTTTAAGGTACAAGTATAAAAATTTATTAAAACTAATTTCGCGTTAGATACATTTTTTGCATTTACTTGGCGTCAACTTTTATTTGTTACCGACTTCGATAGACACAATGGATAATAGTTACATTATCATCAAATTAATTCTTAAAATTTGTGCTTCACAGGCTGAGGACGGCGCCAGGACGAAAAGATGGTGTCGGACCTTACAGACTCATGCACAGTCACTTGGAGCTTGGCGTCGACGTCGCGGTGCCTTGCCAAATATTATGATTTGTGGTGTCGCACGTAATTAAATAGTAAAGAGATCTTCGTTGAATCTTTGAGTGAGAAAGAGCAATAGAAAGAGAGGGACTGGGAGAGGGAGAGGGAGAGGGAGAGAAAGAAAGAGAGAGAGAAAAACAGACATACAGAGTAGCATCATCAAGAATATAAAATATTATAGTGCGTCGCAGAAACGGGAGTTTCCTACGTAACTGTATCGATGAAAAAGGGATAAAATGAGGCACCTCCGAACGATTGAATATTAACACGAATAATTCTTAATTCTTTGAACAATCTGTGAGAAATTCAATGAGAATATGCTTCGTTATCTCATTTATTTCATTACTCAAACGCATAATGATTATTATTCTTATAACTATTACGCGAACAGTCGTATGCATTATATTATACATACCAGCCTATATGATAATCATCTTCTTTGTCCTCTATCGTTAAATAATAATAATTTTATTTCATTTAGAGATATAAATATTTAATTGTGAATTTCTTGTATTTTTCTCGAGACACGATCAGTAGCTGTGATATCGACCCGGTGTATTGGGATACATAATAATTTTCTAATTCTTAATTTCATCTCGCTGCAACTACTATGTGCATTTCACATACATGATTTGATGTTGATTACGAACGTCAAAACTTTAACGAGTGTATGATGTCAAACGATGATAGCTTGTACATTGTATCATAGTTTCAGCCATTTGTATATATTTTAAATGTATAAAAATCGCTATCAACACATTATTGTGTATAACTCGAGATGTCACTATGGTGACTATAATTAAATAACGTTTTTTCTATTAATTATTAAAAGAAACAAAAATTTGTAACAACGTATAAAAGTAGAAATTGCAATTAGTAATGAAATTGATATTCTTGCAATTGAAAATATGATTTTTAACTATTTATTATAAGCGAAACAGCAAAGCAAGTTTCTTGGATAAATTTTATACGTGTATAAAATGAATCTTTTAATTTTTGCGTTTTAACGTCCAAACAAATATTACTTACAGTACGTATGACAATAAAATATGATAATATTTAAAGTTGTTTATTTAATTATTAACCAACCTTCATTTAATATAATAAATAAATAAATAAATAAATAAATTTCATCGTAAAAATATTTTTGAATTATTTCATACTTCGAAAATTTTTACGGCAAGTACATATCAATGTTTTTCAGATTTCATTAAAAATATTACGAATAATATTTTTATAAGAATATTTTAATTGAAATATCTGAAAAGATACAATTACATCTTAATATAAAAATGGTTTTACTAATATAATTAAGAATTTAATAATATAAATTATATTTTGTAATATAAAGGAAGCCTCAAAGTCTGAAATATAATAAAGTAGTAAGTATTATTTATTAAAGTTATTTATTTTATTTTCAAATTATATATTGAATTAAATAATAATGTATAGATGAAATCTGTAAACGAATGGAAATATAAGTTTTAGATATACTGAAATTAAAAAAATTTTATAAACTTTTGAAGTTTAAGAGAGATTGTTTTTTTCATTTCAATTAGTATATTCCCGGATTGATGATGAAACTCGTTATTTCCTTCTCATAAACAATAATCGTCTATCGTGTATTTATGATATATTAAGGCGATTATGAATTTGGTATATATTGATTTAAAAATTGAACAGAATGTTATTTTTTAACGTAAATGTTCACGATAAATTTTTAAAAAACTATAGTTCATAAAATTCCACAAGTATGAGTATTTACTTTTTTATCCATTATATATATAAGATTTTTTTTAATTATTCTAATACCTAAAATTAAATTATATATATAATAGTTAAACTAAAAATATTCAAAAAAGTTTGAATATATTTAAAAATAATCTAGTTATGAATAAATGGAAACAGAAATGTCTATTTTTTATTTACTTAATAATTAATATAAATATTAATAAAAATATATAGACAATATATTAGCATATTTAATCAAGAAATTGATCCATAATTAAATTAAAATGCTATGACAGTTGACAGTTAATAAAACATTTATGAATAAATTACATATTTTATAGTTACGTGTACTCTTTAAAATAATTTGTTTTCGGTTTGAATTAACTTAATAAAAAATAAGAATATTTCACAATTATGAATTATAATTTAAAATAAATTTTCTCACAATCAAGAAACAATATTTTATGAAGAATTTAAGAAATAATTTTCTTCTATCTCGTTTAAATTTAATTATGATATTGAAAATTAAAGTAAAATCTTGTACCGAAAATGAAAAATCAAGATCGATCGATATGCCTTTACAAAATATAAATTATCGTAATTTTATAATTTAATAAAGTTATTATTCCAACGGAGTATATTACAAAATTATCGATGTTTGAAAATTTGAATAAATTATTTAATATTTTTATCCATCGCTCAAAGAATCAAATTTAAATAAATTACTCGTATTACGAAATCAAACAACAGTTAATCGAGTTGCATATTATTACAATCATTCTACATTTCAAAACAGTAAACAGAAATCATTGTAAAACCATTCAACAAATACCTTTTCTGACACAGAGAAACGAAAGAGTTAAAAGCGTGCGAAAATATTTAAGTATTTATAAATAAACTATAATCTAATCAACTAAAACCAATAAAGTCATTCAAAGATAAAAATCAGTGTACACGAACAAAGAATTGTTGCGGGAAAAAATACCTGTGACCCAATATTTATTGGATCTAATGATGCGATAGCGATACAATCAATACCGTGAGATCAATGAGAAAGAGCGAGAGAGATAATCGCAGAAATATATCTTTGAAAATAAAGATAGTCACGATCGCAGTGCAGGTAATGAAAGTTTCATTTGCATTGAGTAATTAAGTAAATAACGATAATCTCTTTGATAAGATTTTCGTAATTAAATTTTTGAAAGTTTAATTTACTTAAATATTTACCCGTATTTACGGATGCTAAGAAAATTCGTGTCATCTTAAAAAGTTCCGAGTCCTGATTAAAATTGTTATTTGTACCAAGGCCTAAGTTTAATTTTCATAAATCAGCCATTGTTTGCTCTTTAAAAATATTAATTCGGAAGGTATTACAATCGAATTACACAAGCAAAGATTACGATAAGTTTATTTAGCGATATCAAAAGTCTAATATAATTATATATCAATTAAGTTTGTTTGGTTTATTCGTGGTTCTTCTCCTTTGTGTTTATTTTTTAACTATTTTATTATACTGAAATTTATAAAAATAATATTTTGAATTCAAATATCCCTATAATTTGACTAATCGTGTCAAAATCATTTAATTTTAATCAACGATTTTGATCATTCTTTATAACTAATCAAAAAAACTTTTGGTATTTTACGCATAGTTATTATCAATACTTTCATTTATGAACGGTCTGACGTAATCTATATTTTATGTTTTACTATACAGTTACGGTATTTTTTGCAACGATCTTAATACAACCGGATTCAAGGTCGTTCGTTTATGCGGAGAAAGATCTTTAGAATAAGTTAAAAATTCTATGGAAATGTTCACACTATTTAAGTGATTGAATTCAATAAAAATACTTAAGGAATTGAAAAAAAATTAGGTCGGTAAATACAAGTTAAAATTACCAGCAATATACAAGGAAAATCCAACATCGTTCACTAGACGTTCAATTAAAAATAACAAATCAAAAATGCGTGTAATACGTATACGTATACCAAAGTAAATAATTTTTTGTTAAAAAACATGTTTAAAATTCTCTTTATAATAAGAAATAATACGCATACGACAATAGACGAATACACGAGTGACTATTTGAATTTGGATAATAACGATAACAGTTAACGTTTAAAATGAATTTAATAAAGTTTACCGAATTACTAAACTGCAGTTAAATAATTTTTCAATCGACTTACAACAACCAGCGCGATAAAAATAAAAAATGTATGTATTACTTCCAAAATGTATCGTTTAACGTTACTCTGCCTTCGACTTTCGTTGGACAACTTTAGTTTGAATTACGGCGGTTCGAGGAATAAAAACAGACTCGAGCGCTACGAAATTTATTTCTCCGAACGTTAGTGGCGCTAGTAATCAGAGTTCCGAATTTTGTAGAAATAGTAGCAGTGCTCGGGACACCGTTGTAAAATACGTTTTAGCGGTGTCGTTATTTGTGATTTTGTTGCCGCTCGTTATAAGTGACTTCCAAGCATAATACCACGAGTACACAGACCTTTTGAAAATGGCGCTTAACCTCTTAGTTAAAGTTCATCCAGTTGTTTTATTTCAAATTGTTGACGCGTACGAACGTCGAAGTGCCGAAGCTCATCGAGTCATCGGTACTATGTTAGGTAAAGACTCGATTTAAAAAATTCAGAGTTAATAATTTCGTTTGGAAGGTTCGATACCGATGAGGTATTGGATGACACAGTAGCCGATTGCACACATAATAATCGTAAAACATATTTTACAGGAACCGTGGAGAAAGGTGTCGTCGAAGTAACGAATTGTTTTTGTGTACCGCATAAGGAATACGAGGATCAGGTAGATGCAGAATTGAATTATGCGATGGACTTGTACGAGCTCAATCGACGAGTGAACGCGCAAGAAAGTATCGTTGGTTGGTGGGCTACCGGAAACGAAGTACGAGAATGGAATTTTACGCGAATAATAATAATAATCGATAATAATAATAATAATAAGGAGAATAATCGTGTATTTTTTCGTAGGTAACCAATCATTCCTTTGTAATTCACGAGTATTATGCCAGAGAATGCAACAACCCTATTCATTTAACGGTGGATACGACTTTACAAGAGACTACGAGGATGGGTATCAGAGCTTACGTTTGCGTGAGATTGGGAGTTCCGAACGGTAAAACAGGATGTATGTTTACACCGGCCAAAGTACAGGTAAAGAGATTATTTTAATTCGTGTAACGATGAATCCGTCGCGTGTACAAAAATTTGTAACGAAATATTTATCCTGTGACTTAACGTATGTCTCCAAATCAAGATCGATAACGTTATTTTAGATTCAGTGCTACAATCCGGAAATTGTAGGATTGCAATTGTGCGCCAAAACTATTCATCAATCTCAGGGAAGTAAATTGGACGCGGTTGTAGAACCCATGATGGATCTTGCTCAAATAGCCGAAGCTAGTTCGAAACTCGCCGTCATGTTGGAAAGCGTTTTACAATACGTCGACGATGTATTGGCTGGAAAACAACCTCCCGATAATCAGGTACGAGCTTTTTAAGATGCTTAAAGTTATCCAAAATTATAAAACTTAAGAATTCAAATTATAAATAAATGATAATTTTGTAGGTGGGAAGAGCTCTTCTGGATATGGTTAACTCTGTACCAAAGATGACCAGTGATCAATTCGATAATATGTTTAGTAGTAATGTAAAAGATCTTCTCATGGTTGTTGCACTGTCGCAGCTCATTAAAACACAGTTACAACTTAACGAAAAACTCACGTTACTCACAACGTTTTGAATAAAAATTTATTTTATCGCTCGAAACAAAATCTGGAAGCATAAGCATAAAGAAAGAATTTTAAAAGTTGTTTGTAAAACGATAGTATTTATTACTTTGATATAAGAAAGAAAAATTGTAACAGCTATAGAAAATTATAAAAAAATAATACGAATCATACAAGATTGATTATACATATAAAGATTGTGCATATATAATTTTATACCATAAGAAGCCTATTTTATTATTCAAGAGAATTTTTAAAATAAATGTTAATTTCATTGCTAAATACTATTCGAGGTTTCCTCCTTTAAGTTATCGTTAAAATTAACCCAATCGAGCAATCGGTTTGATTTAAGTTAATTTTTTTAAGATACATTACAATATTGTGTAATTTGATTTACTAGGTGCTGTATAGAATTTAAACGTTCTACTTTGAATTTTTCTGCGTAAAGTTCATTGTTAACTAAATATAAAAGTTGCTCTTTTAATCTGCTTGTAAAACCTTTAACTATTATCGTACCACCGATGAGCAAAATATTCTCCGCAAATTGATTAGAGCATCTAAAATCATGATTGATACACCAAGATTATCGTTATTTTTTTCGCATAAAATTTCGTGAGCTTCTTCTCTTACTTTTGCAGAAACTTTAAACGCTCTTGTGGTATAAATTTTACATCCGGAGGTCGTTTAAATGAATCTTTGGTTTCGAGTTTAATAGAGCGCTCTATAGTTATCACAAAACACGTTTGAATCTTAATATTTTCGTTTCATCATTTCATTAATTCATTTTTGATAGAATATCTTTCATTTCCATTTTAATACTTCTACAAAAGAAAAATTTCCAATAAATTCGATCGATTCAATAATAATAATATTAATATTAATATTAATATTAATTATTTTAAAGTTCAAGGGAAAAACTTACCATGCTTTGAGAACCGGTTCACCCCCGAATACACAAACTCCATTTCTAAAGTACAAATTGATACTATCATCAGTGATCCAACTTCAAAATGTCGAAATAAAACTTTTGCCAAAGTATTTCTAAATTTTGAGGGAATTAGAGGCGACTCCAAAATAACTATTCTGATATCTTTCGGACTTATAACTACGCATCTGTTGAATAAACGGAAGAAAAATTAGTACGGTTGAACTTAAATCCTTACAAATGGCATAAACATGAAAATATAATTACTTAAAGAATATCATGTGTAAAAATTCAACCAGCAATTGATAAAGATCATCTTCATCTTTGTAATCGTAGATCTTTCTAATCTCCTTTTTATCGGAACATTTAACTTCGGTTTTTATGATACCACGTGGTGCATGTTCCCCGGCATAGCCGTACCTGATAAATATAAATAATAAAAGATTATTACGATTGCAAATCAACGATTTTCCAAACATGACTCACTTTGTGTAAGCACATCCAATGTCGAAAGCAATAACTTACATTTGCGAAAAGGAAGGTATTCCTTAGTAGCTTCGAAACATTTTGACTTAGATTTCAGTTACCGATACTTAAATAACACCTTTTATCGTGTTTTTTTAAAATACTTTAAGATATTATTGACAAGTAGTAAGTCGAAGCAGCTTACAACTGCGGAGAGGAATATTTTGTATCTCAAGTAATACTGGATTAAATTCTGATCGTATACGGGCTAATTTAGATCTTATGCGAGAACTTTTAGATGAAATTAATACTTTTTTTAGAATGGTGACCTATTAGTGTAGTTGATAAAAGATAAAGGTACAATTGTAATTAATGTATCGTTATTCAACACATAAAAGTATGTTTTATATCTATCGGTTTCGCACTAATTTTATCTTTTATTTCTGCGGTCATGAAAGTAGTTAATAATTGTTTGATTAGTATAAAAATATAAAGAATAAATATTACATAATTTATGTTTTTATTGTTGGGGATAAAAACAAGCACTTTTGATGTTTATCACAATATATATAGTTTAAGATGCGTCTATATCGGTCGCGTACAATTTTGTCTCACTCGTCAGCTCGAAAGCGCCGCTCGAGGAAGGAAAATTTGTCCGTCCTCCGATTAACACACATACATATATATATCCTCGTATCCTCTTGTTCCTTTTGAACTTGCCCCTTTTGTTTATCGCGAGTGTTCTTTTATTTTCTCCAGAAAGTCGAGCTCGAACAAGGCAATCATTTTCCCCGATATTGGACCCCCGGATTTTTGCGATCTCTCCTGTGTTTGCCACGTGACAGTTCCTCCAGTTTACACGTCCTCTTTGAGAAGTTCTCCCACAGCGACGCGCACCAGGTTAGCATTGCGCACCGTTGCGAGAAGAACCCCTCGAGTGTCTTCCGTTTCATCTCGCCTCTTCGAGCTCCGAGAAGCGAGTTTGCCCTTACGACCTTACCCGAACTATGGGCATCCCCGCACCGTTAATTTGTAGACCCATAGCGAATAAGCCGACGTGTTGGAGATCGACACGGTCCAGGTATTTTAAATCGCGTCCTTTGATTCGTCGTTTTCTTTCGCATTGTTGCCCCAGGACACTTCCCTCGCGAACTTCATTTTTCCGCGGAGTTTTCCGAACGTAACTATATTAAATTATAATGAAATAGTACGAGTGACACAAGATTGATTATACTTATACATAAGATTGTGCATATATAATTTTATATCATAAGAAGCCTATTTTATTAGTCCATAGCATTTTAAAAATAAATATTAATTTCACTGCTAAGTAGTATTCGAGACTTCCTCCTTTACGTTATCTTTAAGACTAACCCAATCGGGCAATCGATTTGATTCAAGGTAATTTTCTTTAGAAATACACCGTGAAGGCACATCGGTTACTCCATAAATTGCACCGCTCAGCCATGCGGTGTAATTTGCTTTACTAGGTGCTGTATGGAATTTAAACGTTCTTACTTTTAATTTTTCTGCGTAAAGTTCACTGTTAACTAAATATAAAAGTTCCTCTTTTAATCTGCTTGCAAAACCTTTAGCCATTACCGTACCACCGATGAGCAAAATATTTTCGGCTAATTGTCGTCTTGTATCGATGGGACACTAACAAAATTTATATTACTTAAGAAAATAATTCTTAAACTTAGTAATAAAATTAAAAATAAATTCATTTATAAAATATTTCTCGCTACCTTGATTAGAGCATCTAAAATCATTGTTGGAACACTAAGATTATCGTTATCTCTTTCCCATAAAACTTCGAAAGCCTTTTCTCTTACTTTTCCAGGAATTTCAAACGCTCTTGTGGTATAAAATTTTACATCCGGAGGTGGTTTAAATGCATCTTTGGTTTCTAATTTAATAGAGCGCTCCATAGTTGTCACAAAACACGTTTGAACCTTAATATTTTCGATTAATCTTTCCGTTAATTCATTTTCTGACAGAACATCTTTCATCTCCCTTATAATACTTCTACAAAAGAAAAATTTGAGTAAATGATTAGATTATTCGATCGAATCAATAATATTAATATTACTTATTTAAAAACTTACTCGTGTACAGCTCGACCGGCTAAGGGAAGAGCTTGCCATGCTTTGAGAATTGGTACACCCTCGAATATGGGTATAAGCGTAGCTTCTTGATAACCAACATCTAATACTAATACAGTCTCTGTTCCTAAACAAGAAATAGTGACTAAATGAGTTGGTACTATCATCAGTGATCCAACTTCAAAATGTCGAAATAAAACTTTTGCCAAAGTATTTCTAAACTTTGAGGGAATTAGAGGCGACTCCAAAATAACTATTCTGATATCTTTCGGACTTATAACTACGCATCTGTTGAATAAACGGAAGAAAAATTAGTACGGTTGAACTTAAATCCTTACAAATGGAATAAACATGAAAATATAATTACTTAAAGAATATCATATGTAAAAATTCAACCAGTAATTGATAAAGATCATCTTCATCTTTGTAATCGTAGATCTTTCTAATCTCCTTTTTATCGGAACATTTAACTTCGGTTTTTATGATACCACGTGGTGCATGTTCCCCGGCATAGCCGTACCTGATAAATATAAGTAAAAAAAGATTATTACGATTGCAAATCAACGATTTTCCAAACATGACTTACTTTGTGTAAGCACATCCAATGTCGATAACTATAACTTGCTTTTCCGAAATGTATGGCGTTCCTTCGTAGCCTCTCAACATTTTGACTTAGATTTCAGTTACCGATACTTAAATAACACCTTTTATCGTGTTTATTTTTTAAATACTTTAAAATATTATTGAGAACGAGTAAACCGGCTCATTCTACAACTGCGGAGTGAGATATTTCATATCTCAAATGATACTGGATCTATACGGGCTAACTTGAACTTTATGCAAGAACTAGAAGAAATCGAAAAGTTTTTAAAAATGGAGACCGATTTGTGTCGTTGATCAAAGGTAGCGGTGAAATTGTAATTAATGTATCGTTATTCAACACATAAAAGTATGTTTTATATCTATCGGTTTCGCACTAATTTTATCTTTTGTAATCGCAGTTATGGAAGTACTTAATAATTGCTTCCACAGTATAGAATAATAAAGAATAAGTATTACACGTGGAATGTAGGTTATATTTTTATCAAGCGTTATAAAATGATTTTTTCAAAGTGTAAAAAGACATTGAGGTTTATTAAAATTTTATTAAAGAATCCAAAATACTGTAAAAATGATAAACTGCAAAGTTATTGCACGAAAACAGCATCTTCCCCAGCGATATTTGGTTCATCTTCGAACGATGATGCCGAGAAAAATAGCCGTATTCAAACACAAAAAAATAAAAATCTTACAGATACAATTGATTTAAATGATAAATATTTTAAAACTTCGGATGATATTAAAAGAAAGCTAGTAATTAACAGTCAGCAAATAGAAGCATCCGATAAAAATAGTCGATACGAAAGCTTTAATAACATTGATGAAGAAAATGTACAGGTTTTATCACCTAAAGATCATGAAATTATTAATACGAATGCAACTTCTGAAAATATTATGTCTTTAAATAATACAAATATAGAAAGTTATAATAAAAATGCAAATTATGGACTACCGAGCGATGATTTAAATGATGAATTCCTACATAATCTGATGAAAAAGAAGGTAAATCCTTTTGATACGTGTACAGAAAATATTTCAGATTTTGGTCCAGGATTAGGTCCGACGTTTAATTTTGCTGCTTACGCGGATAAATCTGAACTGATACAAACATATATAAAACTTGGAGTTAAATTGCATCTAGTTGAGAAGAATATGAAGCAAATGCATAAACTTCTTACTGTAGATTTGAAAAATGATCTACCGGTATATATACAATTTTTTCATGACTGTGGGGTACCAGCTCAATCTTTAGGAGATATTATAACAAAAGATCCATATATTTTAAAGACAGACCTCGACGATATGAAAACTAGGATACGATATCTAAGAGCTCATGAATTTACACAAGACAGTATAGCAAGAATCATTACCAAGAATCCATCATGGATTAGATGGTCGACAAAGAATATAGACGAAAGATTGGGTCATTTTCAAAATGAATTTACACTCTCTGGACCCCAAGTGAGATTTCTAGCAACCAAACAGCCAGATCTTATTACATACAAAAGAATGCATATTCACGAGAATACATTTGCAGTCAGAGAACAAATGGGATTTAATGCGAGCGAAATAAGAACTTTGATACTTGCAAAACCACGCCTTTGGATGAATAGTAGGTTTTATTAATAAATAAAAATATAAATCAAATATAATAATACTTTTTATTTACATTAAATTTCATACATTTTCAGATCGAACGAAAATTCTTCAAAGTTTTGACTATATTCATAATTCTATGAACTTGTCACACGATGTTATAGTTTTAAATCCTAATATTCTAACTTTTCGCCAAAGCCGCTTAAAAAATAGACACGAATTTCTTGTAGAGTTAAACAAAGTACAATACGATCCAAAGAAACCTGGATATATAAATCCATTACAAGTAGTGAGTGGTACGGATGTAGAATTTTGTAGAGATGTCGCAAAAGTATCGATATATACTTATAATCTTTTTCTAAGAACACGCTAATATATTTTTAATACAATAAAGACTGTTATACTATGTAATTTTTTAATTTCATATTTTATTTTCCTAATACACTTAATTTTGCTTCAATTTATAAAGGGGATACTTTGTATTATACAAACGACATTTTCTTTTTTTAGCATGATTGAAAATATTTAATTTTACTACTATAAATTTGTGATTAGAAAACAGATATTTGTGCAAAAGATAGTATAAATTTTATGGAAGACTAAATTATTATAAAACTCGATTAAAATTAAAAAAGAAATGAATTTCGTAAGCAGTTTTCAGGCGTAGACAAGTTTATGAAAAATTATTACAAATTTGCCAAGCATAAAAACTTATTTTATTATATAAATAATGTAGAAATACAAAAATTATTTTATTATTAAAAAATATGAACATTTTAATTTTGACTAGCTTAAATTAGTTAAATTTCCCTAGTTCTATTTTCTTGTGTATTGCTCGGATAGAATGATATAGAAAAGCATCGAAAATACTGGCAACGGTAAAAGTACCACCAATGATGGCACACGTGTTTGTCAGTAGATGACCAACAGATTTTACAGTTTGCGTGTATTTTACCATCAAGGGACTAAGTTCATAGTTAAAAAAAATTCCTGGTACTCCAAGATCTTCGGAAAGCGAAACACTTCGAAAATGTCTTGTGACGGAAAATTGATTTGTTTGTAGAATTGATCCATCCAACCTCATAAACGTAGTAGGAACTATTTTCATATAATGATAAAATGTCATAGCTCCTAAAAAATAAAACGATTGAATTACCAATTTATCAAAATTATTATTAACAACGATTTAAAACATTATTTAATCATTATTTAATATAAATTGCACAAACTTCATTTTATTTACTTTATTCATTCATTTTATTTAAAAAAATTACCCGTTTAAATATCGAAGCGCGTAATCGTCAATTCTTAATATTTAAAAAATAAATTATCAATTCCTATTATTTGAAAATGCGCACGAAATTTCTGCGCATCATCTTTCATCTCTTATGCATGCGGTAATCAATATGGCCGACTTTCCGATTTTAGAAGAGAATTTTGTATGATAGCTCGAATAGTATACAATCAAATACTTTAGTGAATTCAAATATAAAACGTTAGTAACATAAAAAATTTATTTAAGGTTGAGAAATAGTTTTTTAAAAACTTATTTTAGATAACAATGGTGGTTATTCCCATGAATTCGTATCATACTGGACCATCGTGTTTCGATAAAATGAAACTGGGTTTTATGACTGGATTTTGTGTTGGATTAGCCTCTGGAGTACTTTTTGGAGGATTCACGGCTTTTCGGTATGCATAATTAGCCAAAAATTATTTGAGTAAAATTTTATAATTTTCAAATTTTTTTGTCAAAAAAATTTATGTTAATAAAATTAATAAAAACTAAATCGAACCGGTAAATAATAAACAATAATATATTAGGTACGGTCTACGAGGACGAGAACTGATAAGTAACGTTGCAAGAGCTATGGTACAAGGAGGAGGAACTTTTGGTGTGTTTATGGCCATTGGTACAGGAATTCGATGCTAGCATACGGAAGATAATGTACATATGTTTTAGATAATCTTGGAATTGTAATATTATAGTATATATAACTGTTTTTTAAATAAAATAATTTTAAGGAAAAAGTTTTCACCTTCCGAAGCAATGATTGTAGAATTGTCAATGGGATTTGTTTTCCCAGGAATATTTGTTCCAAAACTTAAATGTCGAATTTTATGTGTTAAATTGAATTGGGAAATTGAGAATGGTTGAACATCATGTACTAAAATAAAAGAATTATTGATTACATTTTTAAAAATTCTGATTACAAAATGCTATTTTACTTTTTTATTTTTATATATACTAAGATCTTACCGTGCAAGTGATTGCTTAAAAAACTCTCACCCGGTGCTATATGGAAACTTCCTCCTACTCTATTAACTTCTATATAACCATAAATTTGACATCCTTCCGTAAACGCATGTTTTATTTTCTCGGCAGATTTATCATTTTTACATTGTATAAAACTAGAAGGATCGTGGATCGCCCATTTTTTAATTCTGTACGCAGTTTTAACATCTTCGCAAGTATTACAACACCTAAAAATTTGATAAAATTAGTTTTAATTAATTTTATTATAAAAATGTATAGATTTTATTTATTATATTTACTAACTTTAAGCCTTGCTCTTCGTTAGCTGCTCCGTAGCAATCGCCGCATTGTACCGCCGTTGAATTATCTGCAGGCTGATTTTAATCTTATATTTAGTATATAAACTTTATCAAAAAAATATTAAATTCAATACAATATCACGATATACCTTTTCGACAGATTTTTTATTATCGGCAATATCTGATCGAGAAACAGATAAATAATGAAATAGAAATAAGTGGATCGTAAAACACATAAATCGGACGAAGGTTACTTATAAAATATACCTGTTTTTTTGGGGTCTTCGATAGGTTTCCCGTTAAGATCTAATCTTCTCTTATAAATATTATGATCTATATGCAAATGTTGCTCACCCGTCATATCCATAGCATCTATCAACAATACTAAAGGGAACCTTGTTATTTAACTACTTTTTAATTATACAAATAGTTTTTAATAAATTAAAATGCTTACAATCACAAGCTATGGAATGAACGATAATATCCAAATTAATCTTTAATTTAGATCCTCTGGAGGTATCGACGAACAATTCTTCCTTCAAATGAGGAGTCAAGAAGTCATGAACTTCGGAGAAAAAAAGTAGCATCATAATAATCGAACTAATTATCGTTACTGAAAATAATTATTTTTTCAATGAATTTAGATTGCGCTCGCTTCGTTTGCCTTGGACTAGTTGTGCATATTGGGTAAGATAAACTCATGAACTAGATTAAATCATGATTTTATCATTATTCGGTTAAAAATACAATACTCGTCTTTATTAAATAATTTGAAGATTATAAATGAACAAAGTACGAAACGAAAGTTTATAAACATCTCAAAGTAAAGGTCTCCACAAACGATAAACTTAAATGAATAAAGTACAAAAAATTTGATGTTAATAGTTGAATTGTCTAACTATTTACCAATAGCGCCTCCATAAGTCTTAATACGCAAATCTTCGAGAGTTTTCGGGTACGCATCGAATTGCCGCAGTTTCTCCGAGATATTCATTTTCGACGTCGTCGTATTCCTTACAATTATCTTAAGACAAGCATCTGACGCTTTCGTATCGACTCTTCGGTTAAATTGACTTCTGCTCCAGCGAAAATAATCATAGGTGGCTAATCTGTAATTGGATAAACATCATCCCTTCCTGATAAACACGCGGATAATTTGTCTCCTGTATCTACACTGTTGTTGCGTGGCATATGACAGCCGGCAAGTAGTCGCACGCGAAAAATTATATTGCCAACTACATGGCAGTTGGTTCGACGTCATTGACATGCGTAAGAGGGGAGAAAGAGCCAAAGAGAATAAAAAAGAAGAGAGAGGATAGCCTCATTATTCTTTTCATTTCTACTCTACTGATCCATCAATTTTCTGCTCCAGACTTGCGCAAAATGACGATTTGTTCTTGATTCTACAACAATCGGAAACGGAGTCTCTTTATTTATGTAGATATATTATATACATAAATATTATGTACATAAATATGGATACGTGAGTAGATTAAGATGAGCGTTGAATCGAACGAACGCGTGAAAAATAAGTAAACAAGTTTCACCTATATTTTTATAAATGATTGTAATTGGGTGTAAAATATTTTTATTTAATATAGAATTATTAAGACTCGTTTCTGCACGAGTCGTCAATGTAATTTTTTTAAACGCTAAATAAATAATACATCGGAGTAGCGACGGTGGGAAAGTGAAATTAATTTGATTGAAAAATTGGACATCAACTCGACTTAATTATATTTAATATATCAGTATTACAAATCTAGCTAATCTTAATTTCATAAATTATATTAATTTGTAAGATTTCAAAAGTTAACTTATGAAAAAATAACACTGCGAGTAATAAAATTTTATTTTTTATTAAATATAAAACTTTGAAAACGGTTTTTTTATTGTAAAATTTTATTATAATATTTGTATTTGATTTTTGCGTATAATACAATAATTTGTTTATTTTATCAAATATTATCATCTCCTGCGAATTATCTGCATACAAAATAAATACTTGAAAAGGAAATAAATACTCGGATAGGGTATTGAAAAAATTAAACTAAATTTTCATATAAAAACGATATTAAAAATTTTATTCATCGAGTCTTACATTTAAAATTTTTTTTTTAAGTTTAATTTACAGTTTTGTTACTTTTCACTATAGTAATGTGACATTTTAATTATACTTTTCATTCGTCGTTATTCAATCGATTCCTTTGAGATAATACGTATAATTTCTTTTATATTGAAGCGAAATTTTGTTTTTGATACTTATAAGTGAATTTTAAGCGAATTGTTATTGCATAAAAAGACCAATACTGACACAACTTTTTAAATGTTAATATTAAAATATTATTATCAAAACGAGAATTAATGGATTATTTTATGACTTTTGGTCTACTAATCAAATTTTTAATTGAAATATTTTACAATAACACGTTTAGTTTCACAAAACTACAAAACAACCGATAAATGGAAAATATTTTAAATTTAAACGATATTTTTGATAGTTGTTTTTAGTCATTTATACTTTAATTATTAAAGAAAAATTAGGAAAAAAAGTTTTTCTAAGACTATAATAGTACATATAAATAAACTCGAATAACTTTAATTCAGGTTTAATAAAATATATTTTTAATCCTTTATATTTTACATTATTTAATATAAAGCGATGTTCAACACAATACAGATACTTATATTTGAAATTTTTTACATAAATAAATTCAAAATATAGTACATTCTATGTTCATTTAATATAAAATATGTTAATAAAATAATTTCTAGCAAACAAACATTAACAAAAATATTAAATCCAATAAAATAGAATAATTTTGAAAATATCATTAATGGGTAATACATTTTTAGACACTTTGTGTCATGCCTGTGATTAGTATCATTTCGTGTTACACAATCGAAAACTAAATTTAAAAACAAATATATATATATATATATATATATATATATATATATAATAATAATAATAATAATAATAATGTCAATAAATTGATATTTATTTGACTTGCACAATCATGGAGAAACTTATAATTAATAAATGGACGGCGTTCTGATTAAAAAAATAATAATAATCTTCAAAAAATGATCAGGATCAAGTAAGAAGATAAATGACAATAACGTATAAGCTAAATGACTTAAAATTCAATTCTAAGCTTGTACTTGGTAAGTGCGTAAAGTGCGCAATCGACTAAGAAACATATAACATATCATAATGAGATTCTTAAGAAATAATCTAATTTTTTTAAATTGTTATATCATGTCGGTGATGTAAAAGATTAATTTTAAAAATTATTTATTTCTTCATTGCATAATAATACGAGCAAAGAAGAAGCGGTAAAAGTTTGTTACAATATTATTAATTGTATCAAAAGTTTTCTTGAACTTGTAAATGCGGAATGCCTGCTTCTGCTTATCAGATTTATTTCCTTCTATTTACAAGTTGATAAAAAATTTAGGCTTCGTTTTTTCGATGAATTTTTTTAATAAATCCAATTAACTGGAACCCATTGATCCTCGCTCGCAAGGGCATCGAGAGCAGCTACAACTTGCCGGAAAGTGTCATCGAAGTCCTCGTTAACGATCACAAGATCGATATACTTTTCGTACGCTCGTTGAAGAGCTGCAGATTCTTCGACGGTTGATTTCAGATCATCCTCCTAAATACGCAAATTTTTGATAATTAATTTTTTTGTTTCCAATGGCAAATATTTTAAAACAAGATAAAAGATACTTTAATTTTTTTGTGAATAATTTGTTTTACATTACATCAAAGCAGTGTTTAAATAAATTAAACAAAAAAAAACATTTTGAACTGTGTTACAAAAAAGGGTTCATAAATGTATATTTATATTGAACGAAATGACTTGTGAATAACTTTATAAATAATATTATTCATCGGCAATTGAACTTAGATTCGATAAAATACAGAAATAAAAAAAGTGCACGTAATCAAATTTCTTCTCGGAGGAATATTTTTAAAGGTGCAGTATCTTTTATCCTATTTTGTACAAAAATTTGATTAGCAACTCTACATAAAACGGAAAGATAATAAAATCCAAGCTGAAGTATTACTTGGAAAGGAAAATATAATAAAAGATCTAACGTGCAGTATACAAACCTCGTACAGAGATGCCAAAGATTCCAGGGTTCTGGCGCGTCTTGAGCTATATCTGATGGAACTCTGGCGATCAAACTAGCAAGGCCAACAATAAACGACATTACGTAATAACAAAAAATCATACGCAAAAGTATTACAAAATAAATGAATCAAACTTTATGACAATCTATCGACTACAAATAAATTTCATTTAATATTACCATTTTTTATACGAAGATAAATTAAAATTTACATAATAAATTAAATAAAATATTGCCAATTTTTAAATAGCAGTTTTAATAATACAATAATTGCGTCGTTAATTTATAAAACAAGATAAATATGTTGATTTTTTACTTTTCATCCGATAAATCCTTTTATTTTATTTCTTGGTGGTAAAATCGTTTAAAATTTAAACCAAGTGCTTTTGTAATTTATTTTTACTTTACTATAACGATTATTTAGATGAATTTAAATATTTGCATTATTATGTATAAAAAAAATAATTTTCTAATTTTTTTCAATTTTGTAATTAGTTCTTTAAGATTTTAAATATCCAAATACGATACTTCGGAATCTTGTTGTATAATTTAACTCTATCAATACCCATTAATATTTTACAATTTAAAACATTATCTACGCGAAACTCTTAAAAGTTCAAAGTTAAAAACTTTATCGAATGCTTCAATCATTTCAGTAAAATAATTTATCATAAAATAAAAACACGAATTACATATTAAAAAAGCAAACATTAAATTTTGTATCCGTTTAAGAATCAATTACTCCTATTTACGCAAATACGCTTAAAATATATCAGCAACTAAAGATTAAAGTATTATGTAGAATGTACATAAGTACGAATCGAATATCGGGCATTACATCATAGTATAATAAAATTGATCTTGAGATAACAATCACAGCGTATAGTTACCGTAAGGTTTCGATTGCTAGCACCCGTAGACCTCCCAAAATCATACAACGACTTAAGCTGTTCCATTCCTGGCGCTGCAATAAATATAACGTACGGCATGAACTCGGTGCTGTTGTGGAGTATCTTCAAAGCAGCTGGACTGCAGTCGAGGACGCACATTTTTCCGGCGCGTATGAGCTCTCGAACCGAGTCGAGTTTTGTACCGTACAAGTGACCTCCGTGTTCGCCGTGTTCCAGGTAACGATGTTCGCGGACGTCCGTCTCCATGGAGTCCCGGTCCGTGAACCAGTAACTCTTACCGTTTTCCTCGAGCACTCGTGGAGGACGCGATGTAACTGTACAATGGTGTAAACGGTTAATTCAATGCACGAGTCGGATCATTGTTATTTTAACCCTAATTGCTGTGCTCGATACGAATAAAAATGCGAATCTTACTTTGTACGGTTACTAAATTGTAGGTTCATTATTTTACAAGTTTTATCATTAAGTGTTGTTTCATTTTAAACGACGTTTTCGATACTTTGTACAATATTGTTTTTATAAGAATAAATTTGTTAAAATAAAAAATGATCGTTTTTAAAGTTTAATTTATTCCAAGGTTCACCTGCAATCGAACACGCGTATTTATACGATATTAAATTCTGGTTTATATTGAAATATATTCTTCGCGTAACGAATCGATATAATTAGTAGTCTATTGTAATGTATTAATTCCTTCATTATCATAAATGAAACGTGATTGTCATTGTGTTAGCGAGTATGATCAATATATGGAAAACATTATATGAAATTTCAATAAAGCTCCAATTATTTCGAATTCTTTGAATTAATCAACGTAGAATAAATAATTAGTTTAAAATAAAAATCTTGACAGAAGAAAAAAAGAAATAAAATTTTTATCAAACCAATCAATGTTTAAAAATTTAATTATTAAGTTTAGTACATTTATCGCATAAGAAATGAATTCAAATTAATTAGTTTATTCGTCTCGTATAAACTAATAACGGAAACATTTTGATATTTGAATAGTGTATAATGAATACTCAAAATATTTCCACAGTAAACTTCGATTTTGTTCTCTCGCATCGAGACGAGTAAATTATATTCTACCGTTTACTTTTTAAAGTACACTCACAAGGTACAATGGTTCCAAATTTATCAGGATCGCTATTGATGAGTCGATTCTTCAAGGTCCTACGGCCAACACCTCTCGGACCTACCAGTGCTAAAGTCTTACGCCTAAACGGCGGCATCCTCGCGACTTCCTCGTAAAGCAGCAACTCCGCACCGTCGAATTCACCATTGGACTTGGATTGATACATTTTACGCTTTTTCTTCTTCGAGATGCGCGTACCGCAGATGCTGATTTTGTGAACGAAGTCTGCCTCGGGTGGTACGAACGCCTTACGCCGTTCCTCGAGTTCTAGAGAAGGTACGAGTCCCGGAGGCCCGAGATTGTCGCTTTCGATGCGTCGCGCTTGCCACCAATTTGGATCCGCCTGATCCACGATTTGCAGGATGTCGCCCTTTTGAAAGGGTAATCCGATCTCGCGGCAGGGTAGAAGCGTATCTTCCGACGGCTCGTAATCGAATAGTGCACGCATGTAACACTGCAAATGATTATAGATCGATTTTTTAATTTGATTTTCCTTCCTGAGGTATTTGAGGTATTTGGACCAATTATTTAAAATCTTTGCGATTGAAAAATGAATCATTTTTTAATCTTAATTTGATAAAAATACGAGTACGAAAGATTTGTACGTTGAGAAAATTAAGGACGGAAATTTTTTGTACCCAAGTATTTTATTTTTATTCAAGACGAGTTGTTGGTTTTCTTACAAATAATAATATATTAAGAATTATAATAATTGGACCATTTACCCTTTTTCAAATATATATAAAAAACAGTATTGAAAGATGATTTACCCCATTAAAATAGAAGAAATTAAAACATAAAAATTTTAAAATAGAAAGAGAATTTTTATCATAGAATATAAAATTAGCTTTATCAAATGATTATATAGTTTTGTAAGTTATTAATCAATAAAGATGTTTGATGGGATCGTACCGAGCCAATATAAAAAATTACCAAAATTGAACCGATAAAATTTGATTACTTAATTAATTTAAAGCTTGATAAAAATTTATATTTAACAAATGCAAAGATACAAATAAAAATTTTTGAATACAGTCGTTTCAACAAATATGCATTTCAAGCCATAAAACATTGAATAATAAAAATCTTTGATAGACTTTTTCTTGATAAGATAATATTTTATTTTATATTAAGTAGTTAATATAAATAAATTTAAAACAGACGCAACATCACAAAAAAGTTTCAAATACGATTATGTATAATTTTGACGATGCGAATCTTTTTGCCGAAAAGGTAAAGGTGAAATTTTTAATTTATAATTTATTAAACGTAAAAAATGAATCAACAAATTTGACAATGAACGGACGATTAAATTTTTCATAAATTGACTGAATACCTTATTATCAGTTTCCTTTTGTCGGTAAATCGATAGCCAAGTAAACAAACGTTGGATCATTAATATAGTATATATGAAAAGAGAAGCAATGTATTCAAAATAAAAAAAATATATCTCGTTTAGAAATTACCGTTGATTTGACGGGCCGATTACCATCGGCAGCAATGCCAGGAGCAAGTTTCAAAGAAAGGTTTTCTTTAGCCTCTTGTATAGCTTGCTGAAGCTCGTCAGGATTACGTACCAGTTTACCGTTAACTTCAAGAATCACTTCACCAGGCCTTAAGAGACCCTGACGCGCTGCGGTACTGCCACCCAAAATCCGGGCTATTATAAGATTACCATTTTCATCCACTTGAATCGTTAGACCCTTGAAAAGAAATCATTAGTTTTTTATGAGACATTATTCTAAGTACGCTTAAGTACACGGGCGGGTGTTTCAAATCTACAGTTTGTCCAACTCAACCAGTTTATCGATTAAAAGAACTATCAATTTACAGGTTGTAAATTATAAATCCGAAGAGTGTATAAAACTTGAACGCGTTTCCATCGTTTCACTTCAAACAGTTTATTTCGTAAAGAGAGTCATATTTAATTAAGGAAAAAAGCGTTTCCACATTCATAAACTCGTGAATTACACTAGACATTCGATCGAACGTATGATTCATCAGCTCAAGATATGACATCAACGACTCAAGAGGTCAACGGAAATTAGAAACCAACCAGAGGCTCGTCGGGTTGCCTCCTCAGTCCGACGATCCTGACAGCCTCGGCAGCCCTGTCCTCGTTGCTCGGCATCCTCTCGAAGATCGGCTTACGTTTCGTGCGGGCCTCGAGCTCTCGTGCCTTGATGACGGTGTCGTGGGTCTCCAGGAGCGACCTCAGGTGCCTGCTCCTAAGAAGCAGCAGAAGCTCCCGTGACTCCGGATTCCTCGATGGCTCGAGGGCTCGGCTCACTTGCTGGACCGTCTCGCAGATGGACGAGCAAACGGGTAACGCGTGGGTCGGTGGTCGCTCCAGACGCTGCTGCACCTGAGACGTGTACATTATCGATTAATCGATTACGATTGTGTCATCGAGACGAAGGAGAATAATACTTTTCCCGTATTTCTATTGTTTTGGAAATAGAATGGAGCGCGTATTTTTTATAAAAGGGCGATGAAATTTAAATATGCTTGAAAACTTGAAAGAAGTTTTCATTTTATTTTTAATTTGAATCCTGTTTTAATACACCAATTATCAGAGTCTTATCAAACGGAATATGCATTTATGTAACACAAAAATTTAAAAGTACGATTCTTTTTTGTTATAAGTTTAGGATAACGAAATAAGTGCAATAGCTTTTAATTCAACAAATAATTGGTTTAATCTTTAGCTCAATTACGCAATTGAATGGATCATCGCTTTTTAATCTAATTCCTGAATATACCTTGGACTTTTACCCTGATTAAATGTAAAAGCAGAAAACAAAGTGAAAAATTGACTATGATAGAGATCCACTTTATCAATTCTATTCTAAAATACACAGTGTACTACTTTTTGTAATCATCGAGAAGATAGCGCTAAACTGATCCGCATTAAATAATTGAACTTTAACGTTTCTAAGCAGAAACTTTAAAATAAATAATAACAATTCGATACACGAATAAATGGATACTTGGATAAACATGATTACTCTATCGACGATGCAATTAATTTGTTTTTTAACTTAGATGCACAAATAAGTTTTTAAAGCTAATTATTATGCGCTGAAATACGTGATATAACAAGAGTTTAAAGGTGAATTACTTTTAATTTCTCGATGAGCATGATATCGTTGAAATTATGAAACAAAAATATTTATGAAATTTTTTTAACAATTATAAAACTTGAGAAAAGTTGTACAAAAGATAAATGCGAATAACGCGATAAAATAAATATAATAAAATACCTTTGTTTAAAAACAAAGACGAATTATTTATTTCCAAAAGAAGTTATGAATTACAGCATCAATAACGACCTGAAAACGATACGTAATCGCTCAATGTGCTGCGAATGGATAATAAAATGATGTATGTCACAGCTAAATGTATTATTGGATATTCGAATGATTAATTAATGCACAGTTCGATGGTTGTTTTAAAATACATACCAAAGGATTACAACATTTTACTCGCGGCAAAAACAGTGCGCTCGCACTAACTATAAACAACCAATGGCAAACACGCGAACGTTACATTTTTTTAAATAAATCTTTGGAAGCTCGAATCTCGAATTATTCCGAGGACGTCTCGCGCGTTTCTCACAATTTCACATTTCGCTGAGTAGCCATATTAACGTCACGGAGAGAAATCGTCCGACGAGCATTATTCCATGAAAACATCTATTGTAATCGGAGGCAAAACGCGAAAATTCTCACGAAAACACGTAGCACAAATAATAAAGAGTAAATAAAATACAAAACGCGATAGAACGGAAACTTTAACTCCGGAATTCACACACCGAGTTTGCATTGTAGGTCAATCGCTTTTAAATACTTCCGATGCTTCATCGTTATAAAGTGATTTCCAAGCAGAGTTTTTATTTCGTAAATAGACGCGAACGAAAGGTCCTCGCTCATTTCCCGCACTCGAGAAACGAAAAAAGTAGGAGCGCAGCGATAAATAACGACGAACGAACCGAAAAGGAACCGAAAAAACCGAAAAGGAACCGAACGAAACGAAACGAAACGAAACGGCCGCGATTCGAGGTTAACAAATACTCGAGAGAAAAATTTCCAGCCGCGGTCGCCCAAGATTTTACTACGTCGCGACGTCGTGTCCCATCGTCACGAAACTCGCGACGTTCCTCGCGTTCCTCCGGATCCACCGAGAACCCAGAAAAACGTCGACGAGTTTGTTTATGCTCTCCGACTCCCGAGCGTCGCCATCTCTCGAAGATCAGGGCGCGACCGTCGACTCACCTGGAGATCACCTCTGGCTCCCGTCTATCGATCCTCCGGGTAAACGCGAACGAGGCTCGCTGAGCTCGGCGTCGGGTCGGGACTGTCCGCCACCGCCGCGCCTATTTTCCTCTCGGGGCCTTTCCAGCGGGAGCCTCGAACAGGTGGGGGACCGGAGTAACAGACGTCGGGCGATGGCCGTCGGGAGGCGTCGGGAGGCGTCGGGCCCCAGGAGCGTACCCACCGAGCGAGCTTCCGACGGCCCTGAGCGTCGGCGCGGGAAAGTCGGATTCTCGATCGCACCTCGGGGAAGTCAACCTCAACCGTCTCAGAGTCTACCGCAACGGGGACGAGGCTACGGAGTCGAGCGGACCGAATCGAGACTCGAAAGGATCTTATTATCGAAGGGGCATATTATCAGAGGAGCTTATTTCGTCTCGTCCGATTCCTTCGCCTAACCGTACGTAGAGAAATTTAGTTTTACCACCGGAGCTGAGCGGCGGAGTCTCTAATGGTGCGCCCCTCGTAAAAATAAAATTGTTACGGGCTCTCTTTACCTTCGAAGGAGCGAATTTTATCGAGGAGCGTATTAAAAATCGTGTCGGTCGCGAGCGTAAAACGAAAGAGCGGGGATAAAAAGCGGGAAAAGACGCTACTGACGTCCGCGCTCTTCTCTCGTTCCGTCTCTCTCGCTCTCGTTAGTTCGTTCGTTCGTTCGTTCTTTCTTTCGTTCGTTGGTTCGTTGATGCCGCCTCCCGCTCCAACGAAGCGCCGACGAAGCGACGACTTCTACTGACTCTCTCTCTCTTTCTCTCTCTCTCTCCCGCGTGCGCGTGTGCGTGACTGAGGGACGTAGCCAAGCTCACACGGACGCGACTGGAAACACGTGCCGCTCGAATCGACGAGCGATTTCGCGAACGCATACCTTCGTCGCGGATCCTGGAACGGAGGTGAATAACGAATTACGTCAAAAATTACGAGGCGGTCGACCTCGTAATTCACGGGCGTTTCACCAGACCGACTCGCTTATTTTTTCGGCGTTCGCGCTCCAGTTATTTCTATCTGTTCTTCTTTTACCTCGTCACTTTCGTTTTTCGCCCGCGCCAAGTCCGCGTTTGGATTATTTGCGAGTTTTTAACGATTTTACCCTTGCGACGCTGCGATTGGATGGATTTTATAAAACGCTTCGTCCATCTTGTATCTCTCTTGTAAATTTGCATGCGAGACTTTTATTTGCGATGAAAGGGAGATCGTTTTTATTCGCGTTTTTGGGAAAGGGAACCGACCGACCAACCGACCGACCGACTCGTACATTCCACCTAAATTACGATTCGTAAATATTTATTTTTTCGTACGAAAAGACTACTCGGCTTATTTTTACGTTCGAAACTAAGCGAAGAAATAAAATTTATCATCGTAGCGATTATTAAGTATACTCGTTTTTTTATCGCGGAAGTCTGAAATTTTACCACTTTCTTCGCGTGATAAATAAATTTATTTACTCCTTGTCCCGACTGCGATGGAATTCCATCGATCGATATCGTTTAGCCTAATCTTGAGCGAATTCAAATGTTCGATTGTCTATCCGCGTTCGGATTACTAGTACCGTAGTTACGAATCCGTGATCTCGTGATTCGGCACGAGCTCAACAATTTTTTTAACTGGAGTAATTTCGCGATTGAACTCTGTTTGCCGAAGACACGAAACCATAGATTTCGTTATTGACAAATAATGATTCTTCGTAAAACATTTATACCTTGATTTCCTCGAAAGATGATTACGCGAAACTATTGTAAAGTTTGTTTGTAAACTCTTTCGTTTGTTTGAACCATCGTAAAATTTATTATCTTTGCTATTATCTCAAAAGATTATCACTTTGTTATAAAATTGTTTCGCTTGAAATCGAATAATACCTTTAATTTGTAACGTTATCGTTACGCAATCAAAAATATTATTGTTACGAAAAAGACACAAAAATTAGATTATTTATGCAACTTAATCTTTACAGCTGTTAAATAATCCAATATCGCGTATTGAGTAACGTTTGCTTTTGACATTTTTAAAGTGTTTACCGTGTTCCACTAATAATGTCGCATAATGGAGTCGATATCTAAGCTGAACTCGATTCAAATTGAGCAACATCTGTTGATGATTTTAACGTATTTACCTTACCCGGAACATTAACGTCGTTATGTAATGGAGGTGATATCTTAAACGATCCAGTAAAACGTTTTATCATTTACTACGATATTTATTACGCGAGCAAAATATTCGACTAAATAAATATAATACGTCACGAATACACGGTTTCATAATTAGCATATTCTCAATTTCTCTTAATTACCTCGAATAAAGTACAGCTATAAAAACTCTCCTTTATAAATATAAATTAGTAAACGTGGAAATCTTTTATTTTTGACATCGTATTTTTCAAACGAACGCTCGTAAACATTTTAAATTCATTTACGAGACTTTGAATCTAGGGAAGCTTAGTTTAAATATTTTAATTGCTATTACGTTACCGCATTCGTACGGCTTAGTCTTCAAAATTACATCTCAAAATAAAAGAAATATTCACGTAGAAACGCGTTCCCAGTTTTAAGCATCTCGGACGTAAATCTCTGTATTGTACAGTTTGCAAGTTAAAATACGTTTAACGCTTGTAATTACCCATAGAACGTCTAAGCAGGAACTTATTTCGGTGACTCCCTCGCGCTACATGACCTCGTAATTAACCGAGTTCACGCGGTCAAACACAATTGTCGATGTAACGATTACCACCAGGGCCTCGTACGAACGTCAGTGTGGCGGAGTTTCGAGTTAATTGTCTCAATTTTCAGACTCGCTTAGGTACTTTATTTACTTCTGGCTTTTTTTAGAGTAATTTTGTTTATCCGGGGCGATTAAGAAGAGAACACTGACGAATAAGCATCGAAAGAGGATAACGTTTTTAATTCTTAATTCGTGGGAAACGTATTTACGAAACGATTGGTACGAGGTCGCATCGTGCAAAAGGTAGGAAAAGAAACACAGGATGAAAAAGGATGAAAAGATTCTCTCTATCGCGAAGGGGGAAAAGAAGGGGAAAAGAAGGGGAAAACCAAGCACGATTCGATTCAAAGAAGAAATCGGACGCAGTCGAAAACCCGAGTCGGGAACTGGTCGCAGCTAACTTTTCTACCAAGGGGTTTAGTTTCGCTTTATTACTTACTCCCGAGCCATTGGTTAACGGAACGCGGTCTTCGTTTTACCGTAGGTAACTCCGATGTCTAGGTACAACTGCTAGTATCGCGGTTTCGAAGAGAAACACGAGTAACGCGAAACCGCGGTCGTAAACAAACGAACTTTCTCTCGATGATTATTATTTTTTTATTTCGACGTCATTAGATTTTGATATTAATTTTCAAATTTTCCCTCCGCGTTTTGTAACGACGAGCGTTATTTCCGTTCGCGAATGATTACCGAGCGTTACGGCTCTCTTCCATCAAAGACTAATTATCTTTTGCACAGTTAATTCCTACTTTGATACTATTTCGGACGTTATATTTTAACGTTGTATGTATGTTACGTAGTTATGAAGTTACGTACCATAAATCTTGTTATTTATGCATTCCTCGCCTAACGAACGCGATTCCGCGATATTTTAAACACATAAATAGACCACCACGATAAAACATCGTTTTTTGTTTTTAAGGGAAATTCGTTCAATTATCTCGAGCGATAATGGATATTTCGTTACTTGGTATAAATCAGCGACCAGCATTTTGTAACACCCTCGTCGTGGCTTAATTGGCTACGGGCGATCTCAGGAAAAACTTTTAATAACGCGAATATCGAATGGACGCGAGAGGAGAGAAATAGGTTAAAGCTATCGACCGTATTCGTGGCAAACAAAGTATAAAATTCAAATTTGGAAAATTGCTGGAAGGGCAGGGCGTCGATAACCGCGGCTCGCGTGTGCTCCAGCCAAAAATTCGGATCTGGAACAATGTACCTCGTTAGTCACGGCTTTCCTTCTTTCCTTCTTTCCTTCTTTCCTTAAAAAGCTTCTCCGACATCCTTTTCCCGAACTATAGTCTCCCAAACTGTGTCGCGACGGAAATAAACCTCCCGCGGTTTAAAGCGAGAATGTGCGAAAAATCGCTCGCGTAAACTTTCGAGAAACTTTTTTTAGCGGAAGGTCGTCCGCTGCCGTTGGACGAATGTTCCGGGGACAGCGTCGACTTCGGGGCTCGGGGAGAAAATCTTGCTCCCGTGTTTGCGACACGCGATCGCGGTTAAATACGTGTACGGGGGAAGAGCTTACATTTAAGTAAGCTGCCTTTACTTACGTTCGCTCGAGTCTTACTTTAACTAGGCTGAATTACGTAGATCGTATCGATGGAACCCTGGTTCTAATTACGTTTATTAATCGGAAGCGGACAAGCTGTTGACAAGCGTGAACTACGACGCGGTTACCGAGACACGGATTTAACGTTGAACGAGTTTTTTTCTTTCTTTCGAGATACTGTAGTCTACGAGATTTCTATCTTCGAACTTAGTCCAAGCGTTCGATAAGACTAATGCGATATTTTCTTTTAATTTACGGTGAACTACTTTTTTATACGCTCTTTCAATTTAAGGTACAACTAAAAATGTACTTTTGAAAGATCCGCTTTCTGTATTTTGTAATCAAAGAAAAGGAAGTAAATATTTGAATTCGAAAACTATGTACGAATGTATTTACGGTGTATTAGCTGCTTACAAAATCATTTATTCGAAAGTTGGGAATACGTGACGTGAGATATTCATATTTTAAGAAAAGAATAATTATTTTCGAGGTCTTAAATATTTTAAAGAACGATTGTATTAAAACTATAAATATTATTATTACTTGAGACAAATGTCTGCTTCTTTTAATTAAAAAAGTCTTTACGAAACTTTGAGAAACTAATTGATAAGAATTATTTGAAGATATCGGAGAACAGGATTTATAATTATAGTAATAATATCATTAAACGAGTCTTTCTTTTTAATTATAGTATGGATGTAGGTTTCACTTTAAGTACTATTACAAATATAATATTCCAAATAAGTTTAATTTATAATGAATATTTATTAAAAATATACAAATCGATAAATAAAACTTTAGAAATTTTATTTTTTTTATCTACATCGTATATTTGTTAAATTAATTATTAATATATTATTTCATAATTTTTAGTTTTTAATTCAATTATTTTTGATAAAATAAAATTTAGCTTATCGTTTTGATTTTTTAAAAAGTTGTAAAAAACTATTGTAAACTTTATCGGTAAATGAATTCTTTTTCTATTTTAAAAATTCTATTTTAAATACGTATATAATTAATATTATATTTTATAAATTATGCAAACTGTTAATATCAATTAAATTGCATGTCTAAAACGTTAAATTACTCTTAGAATATTTAAAATATATTTTTGCATTCTATCGAAATAAATTTCAAGTTATTCTTAAAATTATATATTTAAGCGTTCCGGATAAGTTTATTTTCTTTTGTGAATTAAATTTCAAAAATAACGTTTTATATAATTAAAATATTTAAAGATACGTGAATGATTCCAGGATTCAACTTTAAAATATTCAATTTTCAAAGATAAATTAATCTTGACTATTATTTCTCAACGATAACGCATATAAATTTTTACGAATTATGTAGAAAAATAATTAAATCTATTGAATTTGAGAGATATAATAAATATTATCATGGATATTATTGATCCGTATTTAAAATATAATAAAAACGAACATATTTTAATTTGAAGATTATTATGAGCTATTAACGAAGGTATTTGTAGATATTACTCGCTACTAAATTTATTTGGATAAGCACAGGCAAACCTATAACTTAGGCGATCTATGGTTATATTATTTGAGCATCGTCGGATTTATATATTGGGCTCGCAAATGATTGTTTCGCTTGCACTACAAATAGTATAGAGTTTCGTGTGCGTATCAACGTGATTTTCATGTTTGTAATCTTGTACATATATCATCACTGTTTTACGAGTTATTTTAGGTACTACAACGAAAGGTTTGAATATAATTGATTTTCTTAAAAGTACATCGCATTTTAATTCTTCAAATGCACTTTGCGCTTTAATTCTCTATTTTAACATATTTTTACACGCTGTTAAAACTTCGCTTGCGGACCGTTATCGTTATAAACTTGAGCAGGAGAAGGAAATTCCACCGTCGCTTGGCTATAAATATATAGAAAAAAGGTTGCTCCGAACGTCACGGGTGGAGAAATTTTTATTTCGGACATATGCGTGACGTCACAAATTTTCGATTGCGTGTCGTTTAACAGTCTGCGTCACTAAGGTGATTGCCATTCTTGTCAAAAACGATTAAAATACCTTTTTTTTTTATTTTCCTTCAAAGCAAGAATAGATGTTTCTCTATTTATATAATATCCGTGAACTAGCCTTTAAAAATCTATTCTAGCTTATCTTGGGAACTTTTCGTAAATCCTATGAAAAGATTTTTGCTGTATCAAGTTCGAGTTTAATAATTACTTTTACAATCAAGGTTTGTAACTTAAAAGAACAGTTTTAATTGACAAGGGTAATTTTTCGTTTTACTTTTATTATTTTTTTTACATACCTATAAAAGTTATCGCAAAGAAAAATATCACTGAACAAAACATACTTCGATATACTTAATTATAATCTAATCGAGAATAGTTTATATCCTGTCAAATTTTATATTTGAAAATTTAATTTTAAAAATTCATTGCAAGAAATATTTCAAAACGATAAAACGATGTCGCAGAATTTGGCGAATAAGTTTTTCGATCCTTATTATAATATATACAATGAGAATCAAATATTTGCACGAATAAATAAATTTTGTTTAATTTTCTGTGGAATTTTCCCTTAAGCCGCTCAATATTGTAGCGCGTTACATTTTCACATAACGTATTTTACACAAGTTTACGAGCATAGCAGCAGAAGCAGTAACAGCTAATTCTTGGTGGAGATTTTCGTTCTAATGGATTTTTTTATGGAGATTGATGAACTAGTAAATCAGCGAAGGATTAGCAAATTCAAGCTAGAGTAATTTATTATTATCAGTTTTTGATTTTTCGAGTTTAGCAATTAGTTTTGTGATACTGATTAATTATGGATTTTATTACTATATAAAATATAAGATTATTTTACCTACTTTATTGAATTTTTATTTTTATAATCGTTACAGTGACCTATTTTATATAAATTATGTGAAAGTAAACTTCTAAGACTTTACTCTGAATTTTTTTCCATCTATATATTTTAATTAGTAATGTGTTAACGTCGGAAATAAATGAAAATAAAATAAAACATTCTGTAAATATCATTCGTTTTATTTTTCTCAATGAAAAATAAAATTTTTTAATATTTCATTTAATTGAAATTAATATTAATTAAAAACAAGAAATTCATAAATATTAGCATTAATTAATTTCATGAATTATTTAATAGAAGAAATTCAAAAGAAATTTAAAGTACTTTAATAAATAAAAATACATTTTGATAAATTGTTGATAAATCAATATGAAGTTTAGCACTTAAATTATGAAAATACTTGGATTAACTAATCGGAAACTGTAAAGTACGAAGAATAATTAATTTTAAAGCATCGTCGAATAATTAAACATTGTCGTGTTTTATTTACGAATTATTTACTCTAGTTTATTAACATATTTTTTATTTTATAAATATATATATATAATTTGAAGGAATTATTTGTTTGCTCATTACATAATAACAAAATTAATTGTTTAATAATAAAACATTGTTACATAAATATTTAACGTTCAAAAAATTTATGTAAAATTTTTCTTACTCTTAGAAATAATAAAGCTTATTATTTAATTATAATTATTTCATTAAAAATATACTTTTAATTTATAATTATTTGTATATATATATTGTATTTTTTAAATAATTATATTTCAAGCAGCCATTAAATTTTAATTTTTAAGTAGAATAGATTAAAATTCCAAATATAATTTAAAGATAAATATATATGTTAATCCAACGCTTACAGGAAAAAATCAACCAGGTACGAAAATATAAATATACTTTATTGTTCTTGCTTTAAATTTATGACATTAATGATGGATCTATAACTACTGATAATATTTTTTTAATGCTTCAAAAACTTCCTTTTGATTTATATACAGTCAGATATAGTTTTTAAGTAAAATTAAATTTTTACACGTCATTTTGAAATATACTAATCTGTAATTTATTATTATACATTTTGTATATAATAAATTGTTTTTTAAAATAAATTTTTATTCATGTTCAGGATTGTTAAGTGATTTTTATATATACATTTGTTGTTATACGTATGTATATGTATATGTATACAATAGAAAATCACATTGAAATAATATGCGTATATATTATCCTTTGTATTTTTAAATGTTAATTGTACATAAATGTTTTTAACATAATTATTATTACAATTGTTTTTTTACTGTGCAAGTAATTCAAAAAAATATTTTTAATATTAGTATACGAAGAAAAATCATTTGAATTTTTCCTTGTAATAAATATTAAAATTTTATTATTGTAATTTATTTAACGAACAGAAAATTACTTGATCTACTTTGTCAAGGAATACTTATGCGTTTAAATAATTCTACTCTAAAATATTAAAAAATCAATATTTTTTATATTAAATTCAAGTATATATTTTAAAGCTTACATAGTTTTTTCATGACAATAATATAATATTATTATAATATATCATAAATTTATACCGAATAATATATAACATATAATATTATACAAAATATATTATATAATCGATACAAATAATTTATATCATTTTATATGAAAATATATTACAAATTAAAAATATAGCCTTTTCATACGGATAAATGTTTACAAAGATTTATTTTCAATATATTCATATTTTACTAAATACTGTGACTGATTAATATTTGTTGTATTAAAATTGTTTGTATGTGAATTCTAATTATACAAAATATTATAGAATATTGATCTTCTATTCAAAGCCTCATATTATATTCTAAATATTTGGCTTTAATAGCTAATAATTTATAATTTAAATATTGTAATGAATTGTTTGATCTTTGATCGAATATTTCTTTTAAGAATTTTAGATCACTATATATTTATAGTTATTGATATTAATTAATAATATAAAACTAAAATATATAGAATTTTTCGAGCTATTATAAATGAAGATCACTTTTCATTTAGTTGGTATAATTTCATGTTAGGAACTAGAATTAGTTATAAAAAAATCGAAGTAACAAATATCATAACTTACCAGCTCAAATATAAATGCGAAACATACTATAAATATGAAAGATTATCTCACCTGAACGAGTGATCTAACAAGGGGATCACCGATAAATGCATCCAAAAACAGCAAATCCGTATCATGTGCCTTAGAATTTTCTTGTACGCATTCATCTTCATTAATATCATCTGTACTATCTCGACCTTGAACGAAGGCAGCTGTAACATTGATACGACAATATCATTATTAACCACAGTTGTTTTAAAAATTGCGCTTATTTTACCGGTTTTTGTAATAGGAGAAAAATAAAAAAAAGTGAGAAAAAAGACAATTATAGAACACTTGGTTTGGGCGTGGTAATTATCATTGTATACATGCAGGTGAATCAATAATCAGCTAAATAGATAACTACAGTTGGATGCACTAAAATTTTATTTTGAAAATAAAAACTTGTTCGTATAATAGTTCTTTCATTTTTCAGATTATTGGAACTTAATTATACCTATTATTGATTGCTTAGAATATCATTATCAATTTTACTCTGAAGGTTATGCGACAAATTAACCGTTGCAAGATTAAATTTCGATAACAAAATTTCGAAAAAAGTATTACGGAATACAGAGAAATTTCTATTTTCAAAATTACTGTTACAGAAAGAAGAATTATTATTAATTCATTTATTATATGACAAATTCAAAGTCAACATAATAAATAGTAGATTTGAATTCGATACATATAATTAGAAAAATTCTATTTTGGTAGATCTTATTAAAAAAAATCTGTCTATTTTAGTACCTTCTCATATATTACACCTTCAAAAATAGTTTGTAATAAATTATGTTAATTTTAGATATTTTAACTTTAAATAATTCCAATAAAAATTTGATCGGTTATTTTTTATGATTTTAAAAATATTTACGTTTAAATCTTATTTTAAACGACCGTTATTTTAATAATAAATATAAAAAAAATTCGGTTTCAAAAGTTTAATAAACAAAAATATTTTTCGCTTATAGATTTATAAATATTACTATATTAAAAAACACGATGTATTCGTTTTTTAATTTATATTGCTTCTATTTTTTCTATCTTAATAATAAATTTTCATGAAAATGATATTTTACATTTGGTATTAAAAATTATTCATTTTTTTCTGTTAACTTCAGATACTTCAAAGTTTTACTTATATTGTAAAAATAATAAGTTTTACTGATTTATTTTGACAATTATGAATAGTATACATAATATATCTATCTATTTAATATCTATAACAAATTTTTCTAAATTTCAAATTATTTACATTCAATTTATTTAAAATTTAAATATATAATCAAACAGATGTAATGTATAAAATTCTTAGAACAGTTTTTCATGAATAATACATCATTAATTTTTTCTATGTTTTATTTTTATAAATAAAATTGAATTTTAATTTATTTCACTATATTTTAATTAACTTAAGTTTCAGAAGTTAAAAGTATATCATGTACTGAAAATAATGAGAACAATGAAAATAATTTTATTGTATAAAGTAATCAATATAGGTAACGTTTTATATTGAGTTAACGAGAATATATCTAATTTCATTTCTTAGTAATTTTGGAATTATTACTTATTTATATTTTGGAAACAGGTTTTAAAACGTTGGATTTTATTTCGAAATTAAGAAAAAATGTAGTAAAAGAATCATCTACATCAAAGAGTTTGAAGACGCTTAGAAAGAGCTCAATTTTTTCGCTTTGAAATCTTATTTTAGAATTTTGTAGTTTATTGGTTACATAAATTATCGTGAAAGATATTGATAAATAAAATTCTAGATTTATAACTCGATAAAAATATTTTATACATTTTAAACATTGCAGAAAATCTCACTATGGTTAATCTGATCAAACTTTTGGAAATAAAGTTTGAGGTAAAATTAATTAATAATATTTTAATATTCATAGGTCAATAATAATAAATTAATTTTGATGTCATGTTTAAATACATACTAATCTTTTTATATGGAATAATTTAAAAATAAAACGAAATCAAAATATTTGTTCGATGTTTTTACGACTTTTACGATAAAACAATTATGTACTCGTGTTTGTATATTCATACAATATTTAATTAATAAACATAATTTTAGTTACGAAAATAGCTTTGGTTCATTTAAAATTCAATTTACTTTATCACCGATAGTAGAAGCGCGAAAGTTCATCATCTTATTAAAACAAGAATTTTACTTTTTCTAATTTTATTTTATTCTAGTATAAACTAATATGTGATCGATATAACTTTTGAAACAAAATTCATGTACGAAAAAAGTTATATTTTCAATAAGCTGGAAAATAAAATTAAACAAATTTTATATTATCCATGTATACCAAGTTTGTACCATTATTACGAATTAATTCAATTGTACATCGAATAACAGCATTTTTAATATCGTAAATGTAAAGCATTTTATTCTCATGTAAAAATAATATGCATTAAAGAAAACATTGCTTTTCGAACTTAATGATTTAATATTATAGATAGTATTTTTAATCTTAGAATTATAATATTATTCCTAACTTACACCATCTAAATATTTTTAAAAGAAAATATTATATCGAATAATACAATGTAACAAAATAAGTCCAAGACCTATTTACAATTAGCAAGTTGCAAGTTATTAACATGCAAGGATCACACGTATATTGTTGTGTTAATGATATTGGCGTTTGTTGGCTAATTGACTTAAAGGTGGAGTCAATATTTTACATGCGGTATACGACAAGAAATATCCGCCCGAGTTTCACGCAAAAAAAATTGTATAACCATCGGAAAAGGAATATTTTGTATTTTCATTAATATTCGTAAAAACATCGTAGTTTCGTATCTAATCTTAATGCACGAGATACCGTTAATAAATACTATATTAAAAACTATAATTATTATCGAAATAAAGTCAAAGAATAATTTTTCTTTTTTATGCAACAACGATGGAAAAAATTAAATGGTTACGTTTAACCTTTCGATGCTTGTAATTTATTTTTTAATAATACTCCGACGTACACGCGTAAATTTTATTACGAAATTCCCACCGAGCGAAGAATTCCCAAGGAAAAAGAATTCCGAAAGTACAGAGTAGAATAACTTTGAGATCTAAACGTACGAGAGCGAAAACACAGCACGAATCTCACGATCCGCTATTAAGCAAGTCCAAAATTAGTAAGAAAAAAAAACGTTCACACAAAAAACCTCGACCAAAGCCAATGTCTCGGATTCCATAGAAATCGAGAGGGAAACGGTTCTCCACCTTGTACCAGGTTAAAGCAGGTTCACACCGACGGCAAGGCTCATACGCACACGCACGCACACGCACGGACACACATGTACACACAGATGCAGAGAGAGAGAGAGTCAAATGCACGCTCAAAGCAGTAAATACCGTTATCGTAGTGCGCGACTTTGTTGACGTCCCGCTGCACAGCGTCCATGCTCGCGAGGAGCCGGCGATCCCGATCGCGTTTCTCCTTTCTCCCGAGGAACACCATCGTTCCGTCTCTCTCAGTCTCCACGGACAGGTGAATCCCGCGCGAACCCGGCCGACCGTTGGCTACGTCATCGGAGCGCGAAGCACCTCGATGATCTCGACCAAGCCGAGTCCTCCCGACTCTTCCTCCCAACTCCCGAATCCCCGAACCCGAACTCTTGATAAAAAATCTCCCCGTCTCGGGCGCATCACTCGGAAGAGACGCGGTGCGAACAACGACGCCGGGTTAACGCGACGGATGCACCTCCCTCGGGTATTCCAGCTCGAGTGCGCTCGAGACTCTCGCTACCTGTCGCCGTTCGTTCCGCTGGCCGCGTTTCCTTGCTTCTCCACCGACTACCTGTCGCTCCGGGCCTCACGCGCGACGACCCCGAGAAAGCGACACCACGCGGTTGCGCTCGAGAACGAGTTTTACGAGCCGCGGTGCGATCGCGAGACCGATGCCTGCGGATTAGGAGGGTAGAGTCGTTTCTCGATGCGCTTCGCTCTTTCGCGCCTTTTGGATCGCGCTCCTCGATCGTTTTATCGCCCTTCGACCCAAATTTTCCTCTCCGGCCTTTCTATCCACACCCAGCCGAGTATCTCCGGGGATATTTCCCGAGATATCTCCGGGGATATCTCCGGGGATATCGGATATCTCCGCCAACCACGCGCTTCGCACTTTTCAAACCTCCACTTTCACGCTTTTTATTGCACTTGTGGATTATTTCCGTCCTTTCCGCCTACTTTTCTCTCGCTCCCCGAGCTCCATTTTTATACATTCGATCGCGGAATTCGCCGAACTTTCGGATTAGCGTTCGTTATCCTAGCCGATCGATCGACTTTTACCAACGGCCAACGGCCAACTTACCGTTCCTAAGCTGCGTTTTAAAACCGTTTTATAAACACGTTGCTACGAATAATATTTATAACAATCGCTTCTGCATCTCTTTATTTAAGCTTAGATACAACTTTTATCGTCGTCTCGGAGATCGCGTCGATTGAGCGTTCGTCGTTTCAATTTAGACGATTTTAATTTCCACGATCGGTGTATTGAAGATTACGCGTAAAGGTATCAGCGATTCCACCAAGTTTTCACGCTCGGAGACGGAAGACGGAAGACGAGTTCGAGGCGACGACGCGTGAAAATTCGAAGCGCGCTGACGACTAAAACCGAAGCGTTGACTCGTGGACGACGACTCGAGGCAACGGAGTCGAGACATTTCACGCGTCGACAGCGGTGGAGGAGGAGGAGGAGGAGGAGAGACGGGAACAGGAATGGAATTGGAAAAAGCCCGCCAAGGGGACGGGAAGTTTTGCGGTACGGGTGCTCGTGGAAATCGATCGCGCGATGCGATATGAAAACTGCGGTGCTGTTTGGAAAGATACGATTGTTGATAATTTTGATATAAGCAAGAATAATACAGCGCGGTAAGTCCGTCTGTTTTATACAATATTTATTCTCGGACTTTTGTATATTAATAGTCTCCTCTCGCGTAAGCGTATCGATATTATTGAGATTTTATCGTACAATGCGTTTAATTAGTTTATCGAATACGGTTTGTAAGATACAAAAGGTATTTTCCTTTTTTATTCATTGATTGTAATTTTAAGTATAAATTATACTATGCTTTTGATGAAACATTTTATTTACAATAGTTCATTCTTAAATATCGACCAGTAATATTTTTATGATACAAATTTTAAACGTATACAAAATTAACTGAAAAATGAATGATTTGTAAACTCGATGGTAAGTTGAAACGCTTCCTTAGTATAGATAAAAAGTATTATCGATTAGAAATTAAAAATAAAGCAAAATTTAAAGTGTTATTATTAAATGGATTTTGCTTGTATCGTTTTTAGATTTTTAATATTTAACGTATGTCTTAATTAAAAATTGATGTATATTTTTTTTACATTTGATTGATTTCGTATAAAAAATTTTTTTTCGATAGTTACAATAGATATTTATCGATTATCGTATAAATTAAATTTCTATATTAATAACAGTAGATTTATCGGTTACCGAAGATTATTAACTTATGGAATTTTATTAACACCAAATGCATGAAAAACTTAGTATCTAATTCAGCACTGGTGAACAGTTGGCCAGAGTTAAAAAGATCTGTGCTGAATTTCAACGCTAAGTGACACTTTAATTTAGAACGAAAATATTACACAAGCTTCTGTTTGCGATTCTGGCTTTTATTTAACCTGAGAAATTTTTACAGCATAATAAATATACGTGGTTGATCGTGATTAATTAAAAAAGTGTTTATAATCATTAGCGTTGTAGCGTTAAATAAAATTGTAGTTATCCAAAACGTTAGATAAATTTGAAAAAGTTTTCACAAGCATTTTTAACGTACTAGAGCAACCGTTAAAAATAATATCTTTTTGGAATATCGAGTACGACATTTAAACTTATTTTTAATAACAGCATTCATACTATTATTTTTGTATTTTGAAACCGAAAAAATATTTTTTTTACCATTTAAATATAGAACAAGATACTCTAGAATGGATCTAGTTTTATAATTTATAAATTATTTCATAAAATAACGAATCAGTTTTATATTACGTACAAAATTGTATAATAATAATAATAATAATCATAACGTGGTAGAAAAGTAATTTCTTTATAAAGAAACGCGAGATGGATCTAATTATCCATATTTAGTGTGTTCGTATGTAGTTAATTATCATAATATTTTTATAGTTTAAAAAATAAAATAAAAATATATTTTATTAATCTATAAAATTTATACCTCGTATAAAATTTTATTTTTCAGAATATTTAAGTATACGGTTACAACTTTGTTATATTTACTTTTGAATTATTTTAAATTAAAACTTTATTAATATTTAAAGAGTTCACACTTTAATACATATTTTTTTATTTGTAACTATGCAAAGTCGTTTAATAAATATTAGAAAAATATTGCAAATTTCTTGATTTGTTAAGAAATATACTACAATAACAAAAAAGGAGAAATCACGTCAAATATTCGTTTAACGCTAACGTTAAAAATAATGAATAAATACATGATTCTATTTATAAATAATAACTTAAATGTTAATTGCTTTTATCGCGTGCTTTTCACGAATGAATAATATTCAATAATCGGTCTATGTAAATAATCTATTACGTATCCACGTCTTTTACAATAATTAGAATATTTTCTTTTATGCAGATGATTGAAATAACATTTTTTAATTATATACGACGTCAAGGATTTCGATGTTATATTAACTCGAGTAATCGTATTACCGATCGAATTACCTAGACATACTTCTTTATTTTACCTTTTAATTTATAATACATGATATTTAGATCATTTAACCTCAAGAAATACATAAGCATTAAAAAAGTTGTTTCATATTCTCTGGTGTTCGGGCACTTAAGAAAGGAAGAAATAAAATGCTTACCAGTAGCTGAATCCAAAGATCTACCGAAAGCCATGGAGCTTCTGGGGACGAGAGAGGAATGAGTTATTCCGCTCATAGAGTAGTAGTTGCATAATTTATTATTTCTCGGTCTCCTTCGGGCTTCAACTTGATCCGTCCAGCAAACGCTTTTACGTCGCAAGCTGTCCGAAAATTCGGAGCTTCTCGTTCGTCTTGCCATGTCACTTTTTTTTTCGTTCACTTCACGTGAAATTAAGGTTGCGTTTCCAAATTGTAATTAAATAACTCTACGTAGCTTTTCCTAATTTTTTTCGGACATTCGCGAGCACCTCGTATCTAAATTTTTTTTAGTTTACTTACGTATTATCGAATGTAATTATTTCATTATAGAATTCACTTTAGGATCGATAAATATTTACCAAAAAATTATTCCTAGAGAAATGTTATTTATTATTTATAAAATATGTACTTCTATTTCCGACTTTTCTTTTTAAATTAAAAATGTGTTTTGTCGGTAAAAATACTTGTTATACATAGTTTTAATCGTTTCAAACTTTTCTTTAAATTGTTTTTTATAAGCCCGAGCCAAAGAAGTTGAATTTTTTTTTCATAAATTCTTTTTAAAATACTTTTAAGGTAGAGCGTTGCTATTTTAGTAAATTAAATAGACAACCATAAAAATTATGCTTAGAATTTTTCTCACAGCTTTTAAATTGCGAGCAACTTTTATTTAATTTCGCTATTTCATCGCGTTAATTACTTTTCGAAGTTCATTATAAAGATCGAGACGGAGAAAGAGGCAAATGAAAATCTTGTTTCATCTCCTTTACAGCCTCATTCGTACACGCGACACTAGAGTTTTAGTTCTTAAAAAATGATCTTTAGATTTTCTGCCTGGATTACGATAACACACTAGGTTACACCGAAAAATCGCATATCACGCGTTAAAAAATAAACTTCCACTCGCACCCCTTTCATTTTTATTTCGATTTCATAAAGCATCGACACGTACGAGACATGCGAAAGTAAGAAAGTCCATTACATTCCATACCGAAGATCCCGCAGAAAAAAAACGCGGACGGCTAAGCTCCGATAAGCCGAGCCGAGCCAAGAGCGCAACCGCGCAGGTGAAAAGAAAACACCTGGTGCACTGGACGGCGAATCGCGGAATCTCCCGCGATCAGCCGCTAGCGAAAACCATCGGCTTTCCGACCGCACCCCGCAATTATATGCTCCTGCGTATAAGTTTCATCCGCTTGGCGCTCGATACTCACGGCGAGCGACTAAATTCGCGTTTCCGGCTCGAAGGCTCGGTTCGCGTGCGGAAGCTCAAAGCGGCTCCTCTCCATGGAAACGCGGGCAACCGAGTGCTCGATGAGCAGTGCACGCGACATTTCCGATTTTCCCCGGAACGTTCACCCCTGGGCTTGCGTTACTGGTACCGCCGCCCTCGAGGAATCCCAAGGGGAAGTTTCGGTCTGGGCTCCATTTGCGTGAAAAAGCTCCATTATATGCGTGGGTTTGCGCTTCGGGGATTCGGTTTGCCTTTTTGTTTTTTTTTATGCTTTTTTTTAGATTCGCGATGCACTCGTTGGAGGATAAACGCGATTTTCTTCTTCTTCTCAATTATTTTTTGTGCGAAAGCTTTCGTTGGCCGATCTTTTGCAACGTAAGCGATGGGCGTTAATTTCGTCGGTATCGTTGGACTTTGCACGGGATTTTTCATTTTTAGCAATTTCTTCGGTTTTTTATCGACGTCATTTCATTCCAGTCGACGTTTCCGTTGCTTTCGATATTCGTGAAAAATATTTTTTATGGATATTTTTCAATCGCAACGAACGATATTTAAATACGTACTTAACGTTTCTATTGATTCATCGATCCATTATACGTTATACGTGTACGTTTGATAATATTCGACGAGGAAATATTTATAGAATTAGATTTATAAAATAGAGGTATCGATAACGAGTATCTTCGAAGACAATTTCTATAAACGCACGCTTTTTATCGACGAAACATGTCGCTTTAATTCTTCAATATTAAAATTTATCGTTTCAAAAATAAGCAAAAGCAATAAAGAATCGCAACGATCGCGTAATCAAAAGCTTATACCTGATATCGTGTGTATTTGCATATTTGAAATTCTGGATCTAGTAAGATTACAACTCGGATTACGGGCGAAGCGCAGGCAGAAAAGGCAGTTAATCAAAATCTCCCGAATAACACATGCATTTCAAACGCTATGCTACAGTAGTTATTTACAGATTTTTTAGTTACGCGAAAGCAACGTTGAATCGATGAATTTTGGAATGTTTTACAAGATTCGATGTATTTAACGTTATCTGTTATCTTAATGATAATATAACTTCTCTATTACATAAATAACGCATCGATTTCCAAATGTATTAAAAAAGTAACGAGTAACGTAAAAAATTTTATACCCGTTTAAGTACGCGAATACGAATATAAACGATGATCAATCGTATAATGGCTGTGCTATACGATGCCAATTTTTTTTTCTGCAAATTGCCTCTTTTTATAGAGGCGAGCGATACGATATCTCACCTGCGAGAGATGAAAAATGAATCGACATCGAACGAGGCAAAGGCTTGTAAAGTATTTGGATATGCGACGGTAAAGTAGAAATCTACCATTTATTACTATCACTTTATTTTCTTTAGACGTTTCCTACCTACGGCAATAGATGTCGGTACTCTTAATTAAAAAAATTAATTTTAAGATGCCGGTATAATATTTATAAGATCGTTTAAATTTAAAAAACCAGATACAAGCGATACAAGTGATCACAGTTATGGTAATTTAGCAAAATATGATCAAATTAGTTGTATCGTTTCTTTAACGGATATTCGATCGCTTCGTTCAAACTATAATAAAATACGATTTTTCGTAAGAAATTTTAAACAATTCCTACGGTGTGAGCGTGGATCGATATTCGCTTGGTATTTTTTAATTACCTTTAAAGATTTTTATGTGGAGCACTCAACAATGGAAATCGTAACCGTGACAATAAATTGATTTGCGAAGAAATTGTGACGTACTCGGAAATGGTAATAATCGAAACATTAGTCAGGATCGGTCCGAGAATGCGGTACGTAATAATAGCAAGTAGCGATTGAGAGAAATAGAAATAAGTGAGAGGGATACTATATAACTTCATGGCTCATAAAGTATGTATTACTATACTCCGGGCGAGAGCTGAAACTAACAAACCGCCCGTCACCTACATTCAGTCGTCGCACAACACTTGTCTTGTCAACGTCCTTATCCTGTTCGGTTATTTGGTTCTTTCACACGCTTATTTGACAACGCGTAACTAAAACAGTTTTTCGTTGAGGTAATCGGTTTTGCCTTGTCTTCAATTTAGTCGTACTCGAATGTGCTTCTCGACTACATAACTTAACTAGCTCTGACATAATCTTTTCGTAAAATCTAATTATTTGAATGTGTTGAAACATAGTCTATTCTATCCACTACTGTATAATAGTTAAATCATAATATTTCAGATTCAGTTAATAATTTTATTTAGTGATGCGAGAATCAGTAAGAGCACTTTGATACATTGATACGAGTAATATTTCGCTATTACGCTACAATTTTTAAGTCAAAGAAGAAAATCATGCATATTTATGTATAATTGGACGTATTTATCCTTTATAAATATAATTATTTGAATTTTATTCTACGCTTGTATCTAAAAAAAGAAAAGTTTTTGGAAGAGTATTTTTACGCTGAAATTTCGATTTGCATATTTGATAAATATAATATACATTTTTTTAATAAATAGAAAAAATATATGTACGTAGATTAAAATATATGGTTTTGTATAACTAAATATAAATTATCGAAATTCCATAAATTTTTGTAAAATAAAAATCGTTATAAATATTTAATTAAATGTAATAATATTTATTCCAGTTGTAAAAGAAGTTAGATTTATAATTTTAGAATATAAATAATGATAAAATAGAATAAAATCAATAATGGCTAAAAACTATTTTTATTTATAACTTTATTGACTATCAGATAAATATTATTTATTTTATGCTTCATAATATATTGAAATATTCATAATATTTGAACATATGCTTTAGTGTTACTAAATCTTAAAAATTTTCTTAATATAAATTGTAAATATAATATTACGCTGATAATACTTTATGATCATATCAAGTTATTAAAATACTCACATAAAGCAATATATTTTAAACTGTCAAACAAGCATATTTTACATTAAAAATATAATTTTTCCGTTTTTAAAGGAATTTAGTATAAAACGCGTAGTACTAAAAAATTAGTTCTGGATTGAAGCATAAATTTAGGTTAAAACTTCACCTGTGAACATAAAACGTGAACGTATTAATTTTCAAAAAATATTTATATTGGCGTAAAATTTAGTTATTTTTTTTAACTAAATATAAATAAAATAATTAAGAAAAAATCTATGATAAATTTTGTATCTTTTCAAAGTAATTATTAAATCTATTTAACCAAATCCAATGCTTTAAATTATATTCATTTTGTATAATTTATTCGTTGCTGAATGTATAGACATGCATAAGTTTGAAGAATTCAAAGAAATAAAATTTTTTAAAGTATGAAAAGTATACGTTAATAGGTATTTATATAATTTTCATATAGTAAAAAGACTTTTCAAAATTTTCAAAATTTTGAAAAAAATTATGGATATATTTTTTTTTAATTTGATGTATAATATTTTAATCATAAAATATAGTTATACATTTGCTTTATATGTTAAAAAAATTGATAATTTTAAATACTTTTGTACAAAATATTTATAATTATAAATTTAATTTTTAACCTAAAAACACTTTTAGGCATTTAAAATCCGAATATTTAGAAAGTATGAATGAAAATATGATTTTTTCATTTATATATGACTAAAATACAATTTAAAAATTTTTAAAAATCCTAATGTATATAATTGTTAAATAAGAATATTATAAAATAATATGTAAATCGATAAATTTAATTTTAATTTTTTTTAATATGATCTTATATTTTTAATTTTCAGTAAATTACGATATAATGGTTATATCACACAATGTCGATTAAACAGCTTTAAACATTATATATTACAGTATTTAATATTTTCGTCAAGTACATTACACGTAAAATATTAAAAGATTAGAAAAAATTATAATATTTTGACAAATGTACACGGAAATAGATCTTAAAAAAAATTGCATTAACCGCGGTAGAAAGACAATAAGCTCGAAAAACAAAGTATAAAGTGAAAAGAACTGAGCATATGTCCACAATCACAAAGATAATAAAAAGTCACGAGTGATGATGCTAGATAGTTTCGACGATATAACTGAAATAATATAAAAGACCAGAGCGGCTGTTCGGGAAACCGGTTAGTAAATGTAATCCATGAAACGCCAGTCGCTCGAAGAGAACCTCAGTGGGTCTTAACCATACTGTCCAGTAAAGATGTTTAGTTTAAAGGTAAGTGAAACCATAAATAAGAAATTATTTATTTATAATTTATCACCACTTATAAAGATTACTCATAAGTAAATATTATTTTTAATTGTGAAAGTAAACACGTAAAATTTAAAATGCTTTACTTAAAATGGATGTTTGTACAAAAATTTTACTTTCTAAGTAATTGCATTTATTTGATTTTTATTTTAAGAATTAGAAAACACGTTCCATGTTATATGTATTTAAGTGCACCGAATAAGAATAATTTGAGTGAAAAACTATTAACTTTATTTAATACGATAATTATTTTATAATTTATTTATTTTTAAATCTAAATAAAACAATTAATAATATAATTAATTTTTTATTGAATTTCCTATTATTATTGTAAACTTTTTCAATGTAATGCTAATCCGAATGATTTTCGATTAAATTTTTATAACGATTGGGTATTAAGTATAAATTTAAATTATAATTATTTTCATTTTTAATAAGTATAATAATTATGTATAAATTAGATTTTACTTTATTTTTTAATTAAATGTATATATACAATAATAGAACGTTCATATTATGAAAAAAGAATTATTTTTTAAAAATCAATATGATGTTATTTATTAATGTATTAAAATAAGATTGTTATTACTTTCGGTAAATGTATATTATGTTTGATATAAAAATAAAATTTTAAATATGTTTTCTTTACTATATATAATAATAAATCAAAAAAGCTATTACAAAAATACATATTACAATTTAATATTAATTTAAAAATTAAAATATAATAAATATAATATATTTCTGATATTTTTATTTTATTTTGTATCGAAAACAAAATACTTAGATATTGTAAATCTTTATACAATGCAGATCTTTTAATTGTGATAACGAAACTATATTGAATGTATCGAATATTTTTATAAACGTATTGAATAGGTATTTTTAAAACACACAGAAACGCATAAACACTACACAGAAAACACACGAATTCGTGCAAACATACATATAAGTGTTTTCAATTTGTTTACGCATAATTAAACTCAATATTGATATAATAAAGTAATTATTGTTATGTAAAATAATTTTCACAAAATTTTATTTTTTATTTTTAAGATACTTCAGAAGAAAATTACTTCATAGTGTAATAGTTTTATTTTATTATTTATATTTTAATTGTATATAATATATATTTTTTCTATATATTAAATTTATCTTATCATATGGAATGAAATGTAGAAATAAAATCATCATTAAATTTTCATAATATCTATAGAAATCATAAATTATTAGATAAACGAATTTATTTATTAATAAATATTTTTTCTTTTGTATGTTAATAAAGCTGAAAATTCTAATCTAAACATATTCAAATGTCTTATATTTTATTGATAGTATAAAATTTCTAATACAAGCGCATGTTTTTAAGGTCGCTAAGGCTAATATTAACTTTACAAAATGTCGTTTAAATTTGAATAATTTAATACGTATTCTTAATTGATGTATCAATAATATTATATTCTTGGAGATGAATGATTATAAAACCATTAGAAAACTTTTTTACGATCATTGCATGCTTAGAAAAATTATGGTATGAATTTATCTTAATAATTATTAAGATTATGAAGTAATTATATATTATATTGAATAATATTAAAAAAGTTTAAATGATTTTATACTGATTATTTACATTTTATAAACTTTTGGAACATTAAATTAATTTTTAATAATTCTAACACTAATTTATTGTAATATTGTAACTGATTTTTAGGAATATACATTCATAAAAAAAACCAAATATTTATATAATATGAGTTAATTTATCAAACAATTAAGTTTACCAGATAAATACCATATAAAAAAATTAATTTTATAGATTTTTGATCCTATAAAATCTATTATTTACCATATAAAATAATAAAGTACATGCAAGGATTGCGATCTACTACATAAAATTCTTTTTAAAAATTTCAGTTTTTGCAGCAAAGTATTGAATTTCAGATTGCTAAATTTTTATGCCTTACTTTAATAATTTCAACATGTACTTCAACAATATATAATCCTCAATCAATAAATAAAGGTGACGAGATTGTTAAAAAAGCGTTTACACTCGATGATGTTATTACAAATGCTTATAGTAGCGATGCATTTAATGGTACTTGGATATCAGAAACGGAAATTTTGTACCGAATTGATGAATTGCTTCTTAAATTTGACGTAACAATTCAGAAGAGTGAGATTATTGCGGAAAACAACTTATTTGTAAGTCAATTTAAAATATTTAATAACGATATTAATTTTTTTAATCCCGATAAATATTAGAATTTTTATACGATACAACGACGGTACAATTATATCCTGAAAAAATCATTTTTAAATTTAATAATATAGCAGAATATACAGCATAATATTCTGTAACTTAAACATCAAAGTCGAATTTCGATGTCAATTTTGAGAATTAAATTTCGTTTAAAAATGTTGACACTACGATTAGATTGAATTAAACTTTAAATTTTTTATCGCAAAATTGATTTTATATTTTTCTATGACATAAATCAAGAGGTTTTATCATGACAGCGTGTTTTACATAAAAAATTGCGTTTCGCACCATCACAGTTAAAATTCGTAATTTGATTTACGCCATTTTTCTTATACGTTAACTACGTGTAAAATATAGGCTTCATTTTTTGACACGATAACGTTAAAATCTTGCTTAATGCTTAAATATTATTTGTATTGGTATAAGTATTTAAAAAGATATTTATAATCGTCAAAAATTTTAAATACACTTCCGCAATTTAAAAGTGTCGATACATCGGATACGAAAATATACAAACACCAATAATGTAAAATCCAAACAATAAGAGAGTATCCGTTAAATTTGAACAGGATGGTAAAAAAATATAAGAAATAACAAAAACGTGTAATGGTTATCCCGACAAAAGATCTCTTCGATCCTATCGATTTTTTCTCATTCTGTACGAGTTGCGGTTCGCATCAGGCGCGGAATACCGAACTCAGACTAAAATTCAGGCTTTCGGCTTTATTACGGAGTACCGCCACCGCGAATCGAAAATAAGGGCGAGCCCGAAACATTGGCGCATGAATTCATGCCAATGATTTGTGGCGCGAGGTTTTGGCCATTGCTCCGATTTTAATAACAAATCCTCCACTGTTGCATCGACTCTCGGCGTTTTGTGATCACTGTTGGACTTTTCATATTACTCTTTCGAGCTAAGAGCTATTGCGTGTACTTAAAAATAATGGGATCGATCGATCGATGTTTTTGATTGAAAACATTTATTTAACGTTGGTTACGGTTTTTTTTTCAATTCCTTACGAATCGGTTAAATTGGAAGCGTTTAAAACTTGATTTTATTATTTTTGATCGTAACGTTTGAAATTAAATTTTCATTTGGTTGCAGATTTAGTTTGCGGAAAAGTACTTTTACTTAATGCGGATAACTTTTTCAAGAAAATACATAATTGTGAAAGTTTTTATTTACTATTTGACTGCCTTTATTCAATACTCAATATTTTATCTAAAATTTCTTTATTTAAATTCTATATAAAAAATCGGTACTCGCGATGTGAATTTTTGTCTAATTATCTGTATCAAACAACTATTTTATAAACTTTTATTTCTGCGCATTATTTATATTGTGCATAAGAGAAAACATTTAGAGGATAATAATTGCTTTGAAACAAAGGGTGAACGTTATTATTTAAAAAAAAATGAAATAACTGTTTACAGTTTCTAAAGCATATATATTACGATCGGAAGAAAAAAACTGGGATAGGATTAATTGTATTTGTTTCGAAATCGAAGCAAAAAGCTATAATAAAAATTTGCGAAATGTAAGACGTTAGATTTTATTAAGAAGTTTACGGTAAAACTAACTGAAACTTTCTCGCTTGGCCTCTCGGCAACGTAACGATTCCTTGATGATACGACCCTGCGGTTGCTAATTCATACTAAAGACTATTGGGTCACGGTCATGTGCACAAAGCACGTAATAAATTTAAGTACTCATTTAACTAAAAACATATAATACACTTTTTGTCTATATTCTTTTTAGGAAGAAACAAACGATCTAGAGTTCTTCCTGTCCGAAGACAAGAAATATGTTCTTATTCGTAATATGACCAAAAGCGTAAGCAATGTTCAATTATTTTAATACATTTTATTGGATTTTAAACGCATAAATATTTTTAATTATCGTTTATTTTAGATATATCGACACTCGTCTCTCAGTTACTATAGTATTTATAATTTAAAAAAGAAGTAAGTGTCGTAACGATATTTTTATTAAAAATAAATAATTTATATCATAAAATTAAATGATATTGTTTTATTAGAAATAAACAATATCATTTCAAATTTATAATCGTGCAGCTGTGATAAAATAATAATTATAATACTCGGAAGTTGAGTCAATAAATTGCTTGAAAAACGTTTAATCCAACTTTCTTAATGAATTACAAACATATAATTATATTATTAAAACAGAAGTAAGTTCAAATAACATTTTTACTTGAAATTAATTTAGCAGTTGATTTTTCAACTGAATTTTATAATTAACTATTTTAATTCTGTTAAAATGTTATTAAAATTTAGATTATTTTACGTAATTTTAAAGTCAGAATTTATAAAAAAAATTATCAGGCCTTCCATTTGAAATCTAAATTTAACCTTGTAGAAAGTATAAGAATACCCCAAATTAGTGTATGAAAATAAAATACTTGGAATAATCTTTACATTAAATGAGAGCGAAAGCAAGAAAGAATGTAGAAAATTATGTAATTATAAGATAGAGGAATTTTATATTCCACCCAATATTACGATTGCAATCAAATTCCACAGATCAAAATATATGAATCATGCGACTAAAATAGAAAATAAAAGGGCAATAACATGTAGAGTTTTAGTAAGGAAATAAAATGATAAGACTTTTAGATAGATCAGAGGATAAAATTTGTTTTAATTATATTTCAAATTAAATAGAGATTTTATAACGATAATATCACTTTCTAATTAATATCTAAAAAATACTGCTTTATTTTAACGCGCTGTATAAAAAATTTTCTTTCGACATTCACTGAAATCCATGTTTATTGAATCTGACCGTATAAAATAATTTTTCAATATATCAAACGAATAAATATTAAAGTATGTTAATTAAAAGGTAAATAATTCGATTAAAATTCTACGCTTACGAATGATGTCAAACTCGGTAACCGATTTTTTATGTTTTTTTTTTATAATCCAAATATACTTATGAAAAATAATATTTACATCAAAGTAAGTTTCATTACGACGGTCCCTAATTAAGGCTATTTACTTTGGTTCGAGCCTCTCCCTTTCCACTCGACTAGACAAGCCTCGGCCATTCTAACATCACGTATACTTCCAATCGCGTCCACTGGAAATCGTTATCGCTATTGTTTGTGCAGGTCGATCGTGGCACTGGCCGACAGCCAGTTGCTGTCGACGGCTTTTTGGAGTCCAAAGGGAAGTGCACTTATCTACGTGCTGAACAACGACATCTATTATCACCAGCTAATCGGGGACTCCGTGGAAACGCGAAGGTTGACATTCGATGGAAAGCATCAAACCTTGTACAATGGCGTTCCCGATTGGGTTTACGAAGGTCAGCTATTTATAATGTGTTACTATGTGTGTGTGAAAAAATTGAAAGACTACGATGTCTGTGTGTGTGTGCTTTAATTTAAAACAAACAATTTTATATCGGAGACGCGGTTCTGCTGATTTCCAGGTTGCAATCTAATTTTCAAACTGAAATTCATTGAATTTTTCAAATAGTTTATTTCTTTGCAAATATATTTATTTTATAAAACTACGCGTGAATATTTCAATTTTTTAAGCGCAACGATAATTCGGTTAATCAAGCTTCTGGAAATTTTAAATTTATTCCTATAATAAATCTTTGCGTAGGTTTACCGATTAAAAGTAAATTTAAACCATCGTTATTACAATGAATGAAAAAAATGAAGCACAGAATAATTAATGACTATATAAAAAATATCCAGCGATCGTATAGATATTAACATTGATAATTGTTTGTTTGCCTTGTCAGAGGAAGTCTTGAGTACCGATAGCGCAGCATGGTTTTCACCTACCGGAGAATATCTTGCCTTTGCAACATTCAATGACTCCGAAGTTTTGGAAGCTGTAATTATGAGATACGGTAAACCCGGAGATTTGAACGAACAATACCCGAGCGAAGAAAAATTTCGATATCCAAAGGTAAACTTACGAAATACCCTAAAACATAATTTCAGATAATCGAAGCTCCACTTTCTTATACGAGAACGTGTTTTGCATGCATACGGGTTACAATTGCAAATTCAAGTATTAACAAAATGAATAATCATAGCTGATTATACGTTACATCGCTTATAGAAAACATTAGTTATCGTACAAATTTTAGTTTAATTGTTAACGTACTCTTAATATAATTTCCTTTGAATTTGGATTAGGCATTTTCCTTTATTTCGAGAATAACGTGAAAACGATCTTAAGTAAATCAATTTCCAGCTCGATGGAAAGGCAAAATTAAAAATGAATTGGCAAACACTTATTGCTAACGATAAACTCAAGTTAGAATTTGAAGGTAATAAAACTCGGAAGATATCGCTCTTAATGCAGGGAGCAAGGAAAGTGTACGTATCGAGTGCACAAGTACGGTTAGAAAAAGACACCGGGGAAGAGGAATATGGGTGTCCTGGGGCAATTTGGCGTAGGATCTCGAGTATAGACTTGCTGCTCCGTTGATCCACGATAGAAGAGAACACGACCGCTAGATTAGCGTTCGTCTGCTCATACTTCTCGGACAATGTTAACGGTCCATAAAAGTCTTGGCAAATTCTTCTCTTCTTCCCTCTTTCTTCCCTCTTTCTTCCCTCTTTCTCGGCGTAAAGGGCAAAACGTGCACTTTTATTTTATGCTGTTCCTTGCGATCGTTTTTTTGATTTCATATACGGAGTAGTTCAAGCGCGTATGTAATAGAAATGTTTTCCGAAAAAATTTCAAATTCCTTTTAAAATAATAATTTTTTATGCGGCGTTACTGCGTATATTTTTTAAAAATCTTTTACCCTTACGATTTACATAAGAATTATTTATTACAATGTACGATTTCAATTTTTAAAACGATTTTCAAAGTACATTCGATTTCTAAATAAAATTTATACCTTTGTATATAATCTTGTACATTTGTATACATTTACAGAGAGAAATTTTGAACATAAAAATATTTTTTCGAAACTAATAAGCGGTATAGTAAAATACAAATAATTTATAAAAATTCCATCTTACCAACTTACAGCTTAGTTTGCGAGCTGCGTATTTCGGTAAAAGATAACTATATAATTACATAACAAAGTATCGGTACATCGACTCTAGGTTTTGTAACAGAATATATTTACGATTACTTTTTCAGGCAGGAACTACTAACCCTGAAGTCACGCTGAACCTAATCGATTTAACGGATCATGGATCATCGCTAATTCCTTTAAAAGTTCCATTCGATATCGTTGGACCGTGAGTTTATTTTTTTATATTCGTATTTCTAAAACTAATTATGATTTTTATTTAATTTTTTTATATATGCGCAATATATATTTCACATTTTGTTTGAAAATAAAAATAAGATTAATTAAAATATCGATGAAATTAACGAATACTTATATAATGTTACGTAAAAATAAATCACTCATGCATACGCCGTTATAATCACGTAAAGTCAAAGCGGACGTTTTTATTCTTTATAGTTTCCACAATTAACATTCAAATAAAGCAACAGATGTCGATGCAGATTTAAACTTCAAAAATATATTTTTTAAATCAGGCAATTCTTTTTCCGAATGCGTTATTTATCACATCGAATAAAATTCGCCAAAAATAGTGAAATACAGATTTCTGTAGCAATACTTCATGCGAATGCGAGTTATAAAATAAAAATCGCGAAAACTGATTTCAGCTTTAGACCTCGTAAAAAAGTTCATTTTTAGCAATTAATTTCGTTGATGAGAGTAAGTAAAAAAGTTTTATTTCGAGCACTTGAATTAAATTTTGCTTAAATCGGTCGTTTTCCCGTCGTTGGAAATAAAATTTAGTATACAAATATAGTATAAAAATGCACACGAGACTGATAAAGTCTGAAATATCGAAAGAGAACCAATACTATTCGCGGTGACATGGTTCGATGCGAAGACGTTGGTGGCGACTTGGACCAATCGAGTACAGAATCTCTCGGAGATCGTTAGTTACTCCCTGAACGGAGACTGGCAGCCTTTGCTCAGTCAGGAAGAATCGAATGGTTGGCTTCTTTTAACTAGCGAGGCGCCCATATACCACAGTGGATATGTCCTCATGCTTAAACCGCAGCCGATTGGTTAGTAAATTTTTCGGTTGTATTTTTTACTTATTTATACCGAATAGTTAACATTTATTTTTTATTTTTACGTAATTATCGAAACGACTGTAGCTTTTTGAAACTTATGGATTTATAGATAATTCTATAAGGAAGATAATATATCGCTTTTGTCGGAAAATGTTTAATTATTTTATGTTTGAAGATAAATATAGATCGATCACGAAACAAACATTGTGTAATTTTGAAGTTTTGTTATTTTTTCCAAAATCAATTATATGTTTAATTTTTAATTTTTATTTGCTCTCTCATATTTAATTTCTTTAATTTTAATCTTTAATTTCTTATATACATGTTTCTTAAGTTGTTATACTGCAGAGCTTTTAAATTGTTTAAGCTTTTAAATTACAATACATAAACGGTTTATTATGTTTCACAAAGTGAAAGAGGTAAGGGTTTTATAAGTTTATATCGTCGTTCTAACAAGAATGTACATTTTATATAAGTGCAACCCTTTTGAACTAATGATTTAATAAAACAAATCTAAAAGTAAAATTCAGTTCTATTCTAAAAATCATTATTAAAAAACAAATAAAAATCCATCAATTTGTTTTTTATACAATATATATATGCTATTTATAAATTAGAATTTTCAGTTTCTATCTTTATTCTCATTTGAAATAATTCTAACTAAATAAATAAAAACTACATAATCCATCATTTTTATTTTTGTTAAGTTAAAATAAAAATTGTACAAATTTTATATTTAAACAAAGTTTTAAACGATCTTTTTCCATTTTATATTTATTCAAAATTTACCTTTGAATTTAATTTTTGAACTTTGATTAAATAAAATTTGCTTGATTTCGAGTCATATTAGATTATTTGGTATCGATGGTATTTTATACCAAATTTCGATATAATAATAAATTAAATCAAAATTAATATTATCTAAAAAACACAATTGATTTTTAAAGTTACCTTTGAATAATCGGTTTTTAAAAATATTCAATTTTCATTTACTTCCGTCGCATCTGTCCGATCGTATATTTTTTATCACAAATAAACTAATGGAGGTCAAATACTATCTTTGCTCATTGAATAACGTAGGCAACCCGGCTCTTGGTTCTTTCGTCCACGTCACTCGTTATCGACTACTAAATGGTGTCCTGGACCACGAGGTGGATCTTACGCCCGGAGAGACTTGGGTTCATACATTATACGGTGTGAATGATGTAAAGCGAGTCGTATACTATTCTGCCAGTCCAGTAGGTAAACCTTCCGAGAAGCATCTGTACGAAGTTAGTCTGGAGAAGTCAGCGAACTCCCAAATCGAGCCTCGTTGTATCTCTTGCGAACTAATTACTCCCGAAGGTTTGTTTTTATTTTTTAATGCTTATAAACATTTAGAGAAATACTCAATATTTGACTTCTTTACTTTTTCATTTATTATAATATCGTCATTAATATTAATATTGATAGTTAAAGTTACAGTTAAAGTCCAGCACATAGAAACTTCAAATTCTAATGAATTTTTACGTGTCTTTTATCTTTTGTATTTGCTAAAGAAAATGTATTTAAATCCCAACAGGATTAAAGTCTATTATTTATAGTTAATATTTATAATCTCTACGAGCGAATATGTATATTTTATTTTTAACTTGTAATTATTGATTTTGACAATATAAAAAAGATTCTTAACTTAAATTTAGAATATCTTAGAAAAATATCCATATTAGGAATTACGTAGGAATACATTTTTTCATAATCAAAAGAAGTGTAAAGACAATAAATATACATCAAATTATTTAACATCAAATACAAGTAAATATTGATATAATTTTTTTATTTTATTTTATATATTTCATTTGCAGCCATTCTGTACAATGAAATGTAAATATTTTGATTGATTTTTATACATGGAGATGATATAACAAAATTTTATTAGATTCGTGTATCTATTTTTATAATAAATGCATTAACTTTTTCTAATAATAGAAGTTTTATAAATAGAAATTTAGTAAAATATTCAAATTATATAATAATTAAAAAAATAAAAATATGATATTTATATTTAAATACAAAAACACTCAATATTAAATTTTTTAAAAAAACCTGTGTTTCTTTAAAAATAGATATTTTTATATTAATAAAAAATTTGAACAAATCTAATATTTCTATTTAAAAATGTAGTGATTTTATTGAGTATTGTATTTTCTTGCACAGATTTATTTATTGCGATTGTATAGAATGATATAAAGTAGCCGAAATTTGTCTCATAAATTTAAATAATCATGATATAATTAATTGTGTAGAACTTTTATATCATTTAGTTATCATTTTAGAAATAGCATATACTGGATGCATTAAAAAAAATTAAAAAGCTATTCTATTTAATCTTTCTTTTGTTTAAATAATTTATTACATTATCCTATAAATAATAGTTTACAACAATAATAAAATTGCTTTGCTTGATTGAATTTCTAGAATTATTGTCATCAATTTTATTGTTTTAATTACGTATTATATTTATTAGAAATAATAAGTCTTATAAAATGCAATATACAGTTAATCTTATCATACATATTCGTAATATAGAATCGTGTTCTTAAGATTGAAAACAGAAAAAATACATTAGATAAATAAGGTATTGTATTAAAAGTACTTTTACCATATGAATTGATATTATAAATTACATTAAAGATTTACATAAATTGAAAAAAAATAATTGTGAATTTCTTATGGTAAAGATATTTTGACTAAAGTTTCTTAAATTATAAATTAGATCACAGATTAGTTTTTTCATAAAACTCAAAATATATTATCATTGTATTTTATCTATAAATATAATTTATTATTTATTTATTATAATAATTTATAAAATTCAAATGATATTTTCGATTATATAAAGTTTATTATAGCTAATTTTAATAACTATATAAAATTAAAGAATGAATAAAAAATTTACTTTCCCTACAATTTATTGATTGTAAGTAGACCATAAAGCTATAAAAAATTTATTTTACTTATAAATACAGAAAGTTTAGTTTTGAAGATTTTAAAATATATATCATTATTATTTTGATTATTTGTCCTAGTTATAAAATATTTTTTTAATTTGCAATCGGTTATTCCCTCCAATGGTGTATCTTATAAAAATTTTTATTACTTTATCCTTTAAATATCTATGTATTAAAGATATTATTTTATTCTTAGAATGTGAAGCATCTAAATTATTGTATTAGTATATATGTATATGTACTTATTCTTTATTGACTGGAATTGCAGTGCAAAAATTTTCTTAATATTTTAAATAAGATTTTAAATAAATATTAGTCAAAAATTAGATCATGATATTTGACCTTCGGTCTTGGATTAATTATTTTATTTTTTGTGAATATGCCTAAAAAACTTTGTAGAAGGTATATAAATATAAAAAACTATATTTTTATTATTACTTAAAAATAAATATTGAAAAATAATATAATCTTTCATTTTTAATTTTACTTCGATCAAGAAATTCATTAAATTTATTAATATCACTTCAAACATTGTTTAAAAATATGTGTATATTATGCAATCTTATTTGAATCAAATCAGTTTTTAAATTTGTTGATAACAATGACGTGATCTTATGTTCGGATTAAAAAATACTGTAGTATGATATCAATTTTCGGAAGTCAATTAAAAAAGAACGCAAAAAGTAAAATTTTATACGATATTGAAATATTTGCACGTGTAGCGAATCTTATCAGTAATATAAATAGTACTTTTTTAATAGCTTTATAATTAATTATTATAGACGAATTTATATTTAGATCGAAAAACTATAAAAGAATATTACATCAATTTCATAATACACTTACGAATTCTTCCTTAAAATGTTCGGTATTTTTAATTTCATTGCATAATGTACTTAGATTTATCGAGTTCCAATCTTTATAATCAATCTAATCAGCAGAATTATGTTTAAAACAGATTGAATAAAATTCTTTTTTTACATCTATGATTTCAGTTTATCGATGTTTTTATTGTAGTGTTGATAATTTTATATTTATCGAAATTCTTATTTTATATTATATATTAAAAATTTTTTTTGTATTAAAATAATTCTGATCTCATTTTAGAAGCTTCAAATATTAAATTATTTTAAGAGAATTTCATTTAGGGAACTTTTCTTTATACTCTTACGAGAATTTAATTAAAAAAAAATAAAGAATTTCCTGCAAAATTCTATTAAAAGATCATTGAAAATTATATATGATAACATTTTTAAACTACGTTTGAGGTATCATTTATAGAATTAATTAATTCGTGTTTGAAAAAAGTAGAAGCAAACGTTTGATTTAAGTTAAATATTAATTTTTTTTACGAAAAATAAAAGGACACAGTATAAAATTTCCATACCTCGTATAACGTGGAAGTGTAAAAATACATTTTCGCCAACCAATTTTTTAGACGGGTACACTTGGGATGACACGACCCAGTATGATGTCCCGGAAACTACTGATAAGTCCTCCATTATTAAATTAATTCTCTTTTATAATTTTTTACATAGGCGAAAATTATTTTAAAATTAAATAGACATGTGTATTGAACTATGAAAAAATGTTTGATATATCGAAATTACAAAAATACCGTTTAATTTGAAATAGTATATCAAAATATGTTTTATATTAATTTTTGAATTAAATTAGTTTTTAAAATTAAAGAGTAGATGAAGTTATTAATTATATCAAAACCAAAGTTACTGTATTTATAAGTAAGACTCGTGTACTTTTCTTTAATATATCAGCGTTTCAGTATTTTGCTAATAATATAACGAATGTACCTATTCATACATATTTTATATAAACTATATTATAAGAGTGAAATAACGCATAATAATAATAATAAAAGAAATTCATAAACGGCAAACTAACGTAAATTTAAGTAGGTAAAAAATAACAAAATCAACAAAAGTATTCATCCTATAATTTAAGCGTGTTTTTATCCGAAAGCTGTCTAATTTTCTAAAACCATCAAGACTTTTAAGCACGTATAAATGACAAATGGTCACTTTATGTGAATTATCCAGGCAACGGGTGCAGGTACGTAAGCTCGATAGTGTTCTCAACGGATTTGTCGCGTTACGTGCTGACGTGTTCGGGTCCAGATCCTGCTACTATTAAGATCTATGACCTCGAGGGAACGGAGCTCTACACCTGGTCCTTGAACCAAGTGCTGCGACAGATGTTGGTCAAGCGGATATTACCAAAGCAAAGAAATTTGTACGTTAGTTCACACGGCTTTGAAGCCAAGGTTAGACTGGTTCTACCCGAAAACTTCGACCCATCCGACAAATATCCGATGCTCGTCAATGTGTGAGTCAAATTTTATCTATTTTGAAGTCTTTGCTTCCATTTTAATTGTAAACAAATTTAAACGAGGACCAAAGTGAAGTTGATATTCGAATTTTAATAGCGAATTCAAATATATATTAGCCTATAACACTTTCCATAGATAAGTTTATAAAGAATGATGAGTTTACAAGTAATGATGATTATTCGTTAAAAACTATAACCAAAAGTCCCTCTGTATTTAATCTGAAACATATTATAATAAAATATACGTAAATTTATATCAATTTGAAAATCTTACGGTAGTCTTTGAAGTAAATATTTCAAATTATTTTTTTTTCAACAAGTTATCCAAGGATAATAATTATTATGAAACTTAGTTACTTTGGTAAAATTTTTTTTTCTTAAAAGCAACGGTGAAAGTGTTTTTTAATTTAGCGAGACAAAGTTTTCGATTAATTTACCAAGATAAGGTCTATTTTATCCCTCTCTTAAATAATTTAATATATATTTAAATTAATAGGAATCATCAGATTTATTTGAATATTCATTACATTCACGTATTTATTTCAAAAGCATTAATACTTTTTGACTGCATGTCTGTATTCTTTGGAAACTTAACTTCTTTCAGCAAAATTTTGCCGCCTCTTGTCATACGATGTTATTCAGAACTTTGATACGTAGGTAGTTATATGTTGCAATTCAATCTCCTTTCAATTGATATTCATAATGGAATTGTCACTCGTATCGAATGGTTTAATAGGATAACGCGACCACCCCATAAATTTCCTCACCCACATCGAGGACGAGAATCGACAAAATTCCAATAATTCTTACCACAAGTTTTCTTAGAAATATGATAAATTTACCATTAGATTATTAAAAATTTCGAAAAAGGTTTTTGAATTTAGTTAAGTGTCGACCACGTAAATACTAGTATTCGCAAAAAACGTGGATTGCGGTTCGTTTATAATATAACGTATAAAACAATTAAGATGCGAATAATACGTGGAATATAAAGAGATGCAATATTTTAAAAGATATCGATACGATTGGTTTTATTAATATGTGTATACGAAGTAAATTTAATTTTATCGGAAAGCAATATTGTATTGTCTGTAATTGACGGTCTAAGTTTTTCAATAGCTATAAGCTATTTTACGATTTAAACACGCGCACTCGTACGTATTTTATTAAATTCGTCAATGTTTCCAAAGTGTGACTTTCCTCCAAGGCAAACATTATTTATGAAATACAACTTCCAAACGATAACATCACGCAAATTGAAATAGTCTTTTCAAAGATCGATCTTTTATTTCCTCCGTTTCACTTTTAAACCAAATTGTAAAAATTTGTCAAAATTTTGATTATCCGACAGATACGCTGGTCCCGAAAGCCAAAGAATCAACGATGGATTTTCCGTTGGGTTCGACACGTACATGGCTACAAACAGACAAGTAATATACGCATGTATAGACGGGCGGGGCAGTGAGTCCAGAGGCACAGCGATGATGTACGCGGTTTATCGTAATCTTGGGAGTGCCGAGATAGAGGATCAAATAACCGTTACCAGGTCAGTCAATCACTAACCTGTTAATAGCTCGTATAGTTATTTTTTCCATCTCTATTTATCCATTGAAATTTCGATGCGCGTTCGATGGATTTTAATTTTTGGTCAGTTACTAATAATGGATGAGGTCTTTTTATGTCTCATGAATATTGGTTTTTTACGTAAAAAAGAATTTTCCTTCGATTCTTTGTAGAATTTTTTGTAATATTTAATAACTTTTTCAAATAAATTTCGATCGATAAGCTCTACTCTCGCGATATCCCTAAATTAAAAAACATGAAAATTGAAAATGAACAATGAAATTTAATATAATAAACAGAACTTTTTAATTTATTTTTTAATTTGTTCTTAAAAAACTGTAAATGGTTTAATGCAACATTATTATTAAAAAATATAATTAGTGTGCAGATATTTTCATACGCAAATCGAAGTTTTTTCAGTTTAAAATATGATATCTAATAAGCCTTCGGTATGTTATCAAAGAGTTTTTATTATTATATTATTAACGATTATTTTTAGAAAATTACAAGAAATGTATCCTTGGATAGATAAAAAAAGAACAGCTATTTGGGGTTGGAGCTACGGTGGATACTCTACAGCAATGGTATTAATCAAGGACGTAGATAACGTTTTTAGTTGTGGAATATCAGTTGCTCCTGTTACTAATTGGATTTATTATGGTATAAATATTATAGTATGCTTATTATAAGATAATATTTATCTTAATATAATCTAATATAACGTAATGTAATTATTAAATCGATACAAAATTTTTTTCTAAAATTATGATGAAAACGAAGCGTTAAAAAAATCTATATAAAAATGATATATATTTTTTCGTTAAATTAATTATTATTCAATAAATAATTAATCATTTCTTTCTACATTTGTATAATATTAGCTAATACGTTTTAAAATTATAGCTTAAATATTTCTTTATTCGACGATAAGTTTAAAAAAAATATTATCTTTAAAACTTTTTAGTACGATAAATAATTATTTAATTTTAAATGTGCATACGAATAATGGATTTAATCAAATTTTTTATTTTAATCAACTAATAAATATCATTAATACTATTATACGTAATAAATAGTTCTACCGTATTTTATTATACAGTAATTAAGAATTAAGTAACCGCACCTTAACAAAAGGATGTGTTTATATATTTAGAATACTAAAGCAGATCGATAAAAACTACCGAATTGAAACCATTGTAGAAACTTGAAAATTTAAAAATAATTCGTAATAAAAATTAAATTTCTTAATAATCTTTAAATTAATACAGATATCGATATGAAAAATACAATTAAATATTAACAAATGCATTACAGTATAGTATCGAAAATCAGAAAAGTAACGCTATTTTACTAGTAATATATTTTAGAGTTAAAATATTAAAGAAAATCTGTATAACTTAAATCTTAATATGCTAAATTAAACAAAATTTCTAGTTGCCTATATGCTATGTGAAATATTCGTAATCGCATTATTAAGTTTCCGAAAAATAGATTGCAAAATGTAAGATTTACGTAATAATCTTAATAGCCATAATATTTTAATTCGTTTACCATTAGTCCGAGGAATTAGTTCAAAGAAAAACTAGTGAAAGTAATATTTAATCATACAGGTTTCAATTTCTCATAAAAAAATTAATAAGTTATATTATATAATCATTGGAGTCGTGGTTATTATTTTTATTATAAAAAAATGCACTTTTAAAATTAATTACGATCTTTGATACCGTTTATTTAAAAAGTATTCATGATAAAACTCAGACATCCAAATTTTAAACGATAAAATGAATCAAAATATATCATGAGAATATACATGGTAATATAAAATGACCCGTATTCGAAGATACTATCCTCGTTCTAAAGTAAATTTCATAAAAAAAGCGCTGAATCATTTATCATCCGATACTATTTAAGTAAAGCGCAATCTCTATAATCCGAAGAAAATTATTCAAGCCTAATAATAGTTCGTATTTTTCATCATCCACGCGAACAAATTAATTAACGATCTTGATTCTTCCAGACTCAATATACACGGAACGTTATATGGGCTTGCCCACGGTCGACGATAATTTGAAAAACTACGAAGCAAGTTCGGTTCTGAAGCGAGTGGAAATGTTGGCCAATAAGAAGTACATGTTGGTTCATGGTACCGGTGATGATAATGTCCATTACCAGCAATCGATGGCTTTAGCCAAGGCGCTTACGGATGCTGATATCCTCTTCGATCAAGTTTCCTACCCCGATGAGCCGCACTCCCTCATCCACGTGACTAAGCACTTGTACCATACTATGGACAAATTTTGGTCCGAGTGTTTCCAATATTAGGGAATCGAGATTCTGTTTATGAATCTCAGAACCAAGCGTCGACGCTTTGAAAAGACATCTTCAAAATCGTCGTCATTTTAATTTTTTTCGCCTTTATATTGATAATAAATATATTTTTTACACGAATTTATCGTGTTTGTGTTTAATATGTTAGATGAACCTTTCATGTATAAATAATTATAAATTAAGAAGTTTATTTTTAGATTATTATGGTATAAAATTATGATTTTTAATAAATTAACGATAAAAAACGGTACTAAATGTATATTAGATATTTTATTATTATAAATTTACTCGAGTAAAGGATCTTTTTATAGATAACGAAAAATAAAAGCACACGTATAATTAATGTTACATAATTATAAGTTTTATATCATGTAATATTTTAAATAATTTTTTATGTACTTATATTTCTAATTATACTTTTGTTATATTGTACAAGAATTCTCGTATAAATTTTTGTTGCTACAGCTCTGTAATTTAATTATATAAAATTTATCGCTTCCTCGGGAATTATATTTCATTAATACATATGTATTAAAATTTGTACCAACTCCGACTTATTCAAAATTTTCATTAAAAATTTTAATAAATTAGTACACATACCTTTTAAATGCACTTTAGAAATTTGCAGCGTTATAATACGATTTATTTAAAATTATTCCAAAGGAGTTGCAAGTAATTTTCTATAATTATACTTTTAAATGAGATTGCATTTCTATGCATAATAATTTTTCGAAGAAAATTTTCTCAAATTTTTTAAAACGTCACTTACACCTAAGAAATGATTGGATGATCTATCATCGAAGCTCCCGTAAAAAATAGATTATAACAGGTAATTTTGGAAAGCAATACAAATATTAAATTGGTCATTAAAAGCAAAGGCGCGATATCCATAACTTGTAGCTCGTAGCCATTAATAAAAAGGTGAGAATGAGAAAGCAAAAGCATACGTCGAAAAAAATACGTCGACCTTGCGCGGAATTCAAATTTTTCTAACTCTCTGTAAACACCCAACCCGCGGATAAAGCCTGATAAAGCTCACTGATTACGAAATCTATCACTCAGCGTCACCGACTGCATTTATCAAAGTTCTCACGTGTAGGTAAGTTGGCGAGAATTGTCGGACACGTAAAGGCCGGTATAAAGGTTGGTATAAAGGTTGGTATAAAGGCTGGTATAAGACGCATCGCGCACAAACGACTGCCCACGCAATCTATTCGGAAAATCTACGAGAGTACGATATTCGTTTCCGCGCTAACGAATCGTTGCGTGTTGAAGAGAAAGCGAGGCCTTCGATAATGTGGCCCTCGTGCAATTATAGCCGATTTTAACCTTAGCCTCGATGGATTTGGATTTTCGTCTTTTGAAACGAGGGCTTATTTTGAACTTCATTTTTAATCAGTTGGAAACTTGTCGAGTCGTTCTGATAAATTTTTAATACTCGGCTCTTTTTCGTTTTTCTCGCAAGATGAAATAAAAGACTTGGTGAAAAAGACTGGAAAAATTTTGTAGCTATAAAATTTTACAGATGTCTTACTCCTTTCATTGATTTTCCCAAAGAAAACTATTAAAGATTGCTTCGACCAAAATTCATTTGGAAACGGATGGATAATCTTTTGTAATTTCTTTCGTTATTGGAAAAAAAGTTTTGGTCGGGACATTTTCATAAAAATAATTTAACAAAGTTTTTTTTAATAAAGTTTTCAAAGTTTTTCACAAGTATTTATAAATGTATATTATGCCAAATTACATATAAAAGTATAATCAAAAGTAGTTTATTTTAATACTTATAAAATAGTTTTTCAGACATTTTTTTATGATTCTCAAATATTTTTATATACGTCTTTTTATATTTTATTTTAAAGAATATTTTTAGAATATTTTTAGAAAAATGAGTAGAATAATTTAATCTGAACCAAAATGTTTATTCATCTTTATTAATCGATAAATATATATTTACATTTGCAACATCTCTATAAAGTTTTAGCATGGCTGAAACTTTTTAAAACATCTTTTATTCAAACTTTGATAGGAGAGTTATTACATTACAACAACGTAGAAAAATGTTTTGTTACGAAGAATAATACATCTTCTAATATTCTTATCAATATATTCTCAATTTTTTATGGTACTATTTTTGTTTCTTTAAGAAAATTTTCGAGAATTTTATGATATTAAATATATATAATTGAATTTAATTATTATTGGTTTAATTTATGGTTATAAAACATTGATTTAATCAAATATATATTTTAGTAAAAATATAGAATTAAGAATTAATCGCTCATATTAAATCAAACTATGGTATAAAAACGAAACGTTTATGTATTTTTCAGAAATAAAAATTAGCTATTTTTCTTATATTTAATCAAAAAGTTACGTACTTATCATAAAAAAAGCTTATATACATAAAAGCTAGTAAGTCAAAAAAGTATTAAGCAAACTTTTTAAGGATAAATAAGTTAGAAATTTCAATGCTTTCTCAAAACGTCAAAATTTATTCTCTATTTCACTCGAATTTGGTTGAAGAAAATAAATGTATCGATACTTAAAATCATTTTAGTTAATAGATAAGCCACTGAGTTAAAGTACGCTTTATCATAATATTGTTTTTCATTTGATTAATTCTGATATAACTTTTATATTTATCACCGATGTTTAACCAGAAGACTGGGTAATCGAGTAATGTATTTTTAAATTTTAGTCTGATTCGATACTATATTTGTAGAATATTAACCGCGTAGGTAAATTTAAAGTAACTTAAAAAAATTGAGTTAGTAATTTTTAAGTAAATGATTCTATACAAGATAGACTTTATTTATCTTATTAGAAATATTTCCGATTCTTATTACAGAAATATAAAAAATATATTCAGTTAAGATAGTACTTATCCAGTTATACGTAAATACTTTAAAAAATTTATTAACCAATTTTTTAACAATATTTCTTTGTCGAACCAATTTTTAATTACTTGTATTATAATGCACAAAACTAAAGTAGTAAATCGTACAGCCATTCTAAAAGAAATATTTTAAAGGTAAAGACAACATATTTTTATTATCCTCCTCTCTCTCTCTCTCTCATTCGGTATTTCCTCCATTCCTTTTCATTATAACGAAGAGGTGCGCAAAAGCAAGTAGACATGTGATACTGCATTATCAAAGCTGCGGTGTCCGATAAATAACGAATCCGACGTATTATCAAGCCTACAGGTGTAAATTTCGGAAAGGTCGGACGCTCGTGGAAGGTAGAAGGTCAACGCTTGCACTCGTTATCAGCTACAAGGGGTAACGCAGTTCAGGGTCGCGAGTCATTAGCTATTTTCGGACAAACCCTTTTGGCGTCCTGACAGATGCGCCTGAATCACGCAAGGTACGCTACTTCTTATCGGCTGATTCGACCGTTTCCGAATCCTCGTGGGATAGAGACTTCGAGTGTTAAGGTCGCGCGAAATTAGCAGTTTCAAGCGCTTCGTTTTCATTTACGTTTTGATTGGGTATAATAAATAATGCGGATGATAACGTCGTATCAACGACCTATTCGATGATAACGTTGTGCCTTTATTAATTAAATAGTGGAATCTAACGATAGTTATTTTTATAAATTCATTGGATGTTGTTAAAATTCCTTGTCTTTTTATCAAAGTAGTATATCAATGGATAGAAATTTTTATGCTCCGTATTTAGAGATTTATTACCGTTTCTCTTTGTTTATATTAGATAAATGAGCTTTCAGTCTTAATTAAAGTTGATATTCGTTTTAGAAATTTTTTATATAGTTTTGAATTTATCGAGATAAATATTTACAATTTACTTGCATACTGATTTAAATTACATTTTTACATCAATTTACCTGTGTAATAAATATTTACGAAAGACAAACTTTTCAATCGTTATATTTTGGCATAAAAGTTTGAAAAAAAAATTTATAAAAAATGTATTAAAATCGATGCGCAGAGTTTTTCTATTATTTTTATTAAAAACGCATACAAACGAGATATAATTTGTTTAATTTATTCAGTAAATTTTTTCGGTAATACCATAAAAATATAATTAAAAATTCAAAAACTCGATAAATTAATTTGAATTTGAATTTCGGTATTAAAAACGTACTTTTTACATCCATTTAAGCAACGAATTTAGTGTATATATGCAAATAATGAAATAGACATTAATTAAAATAATATTTTATGTTTAGTGGTAATAGCATTTATATGCCATATAACAGTAGTTATACTCGTATCGTCTTCTTTAGTTTACCGAGTGCTATTTCTATTCATCTCTTCATATCAATTTATATTATTTGCCTACAAGTAGACGGCGGTACACTCGTATTTGCTTTATGCGCGAACTCGAGGACTCGTAGACTTTATGCCCTTATCACGCTTTAGTACCTATATTGCTACACTTACATTTGTTTTGCATACTCGATACATGCTTTATTCTTTTTAATGCTCAATTTTGCATGTTAATTAGATACGAACTTTTACTAAACGAGCAACAATAAAGTAAGCTCCAGTTTATTTACAATATTCTTGTCACTAAATTATATACCGTGTAAAAATATCGTGTATCGTAAATAATAATTTTAATACTTAATAATACACTTATTTAAACAAAGAAGTAAATTGATTTTCTTATGTAAAAATGCAGGAACGTGTAATCATATATTGTAGGTAGCAGAATATATTATTTATGAATAAACATAAAAATTTATAAAGTTATAATTTGTAATAAAAAATCTGTATGTAATTTCGTAAGTAGTTTAGGTCGTTATGCGTGTAAATGTAAACAAACGTCTTGTACTCGTCCGATGTTAAATTCGTATTTTTGTTATTTTTAAAGCTATTTTGTACATTGTTTCGCTATTTTAAAGTAATATTAAATTTTATTTATTTTATTTCTTCAATAATTATTATCAATGCGATGTTTAATAAATAATATTCATTTTATATGTAATGTAAAATTATGTTACAGATTTTATTTTTAATTACTAATTTTAATATTTGTATCAAACATTATTCAAATATTTTCATTAAAAAATTATTATAAATTATCGGTTGATTATAATTAATATTAATTATTTACTGGAATCTAATTACTTTATTAAAAATAAATACCTAGTCTACTTTTTTGTATTTTTAATAAAATTTTATGTCAATGTAAATGTTAATTTAATTATTTCATCCGTTCAATGTCTGTAAAAAATAGATTTTTACTGGTATAATTTAAATTTTATTCGTACCCTTGTCAATGTTAGAAACATAAACACTCGATATTGAAATATACATTTTAATCATAATATATTCTATATATCGTCATTTTACGATAAGAAAGTTTTCTACAAGTTCTGCACTAAGAACACATCATTTATACGTATTTGAATTTAAATGTTTAAGCTTAGAAAATTTCATTCTAGTTTCCATTACTTAGAATTAACAGACATAATGAAATTCTTCTAATGCTGGAAATAAATCATTGAATTTAGCACAGTCGAGTTTCTTATTATCTATACATAACGACCATTCCATAGTGGTTAAGAATATAATAATAAACATTGCAACCTGCGGCTTCCATGCACGTAAGTAACGTCGGTGTATTTGTTTTCAAGAGTTGCCACTACTGCAGAAGCGAAGAACTTGGAAAATGAGTCATCTCGACGTGGCTACTATTGTCGTGCACGAACGTGTATGTTCTTACATATGTATGCCACTTTCTCCTTTTCGTTCATCTACTTACAAGAATACGTAATTAGTTGGAGTACGTGCTCTTTGAGTACTTTTGAAAATAAGAAAAGTTAAGTTAAACATGTTATTTCATAAAATGATTTATGTAGAATTTCAGTAAATTATAGTCATATTAATGGTTACGAGTAATAGTCTACGTGTAATTGTCATTAAGGTCAATAAATCATTTCGACATTGAGGTAATCTAAATCATACGTTAAATTTATTATTTATAGTTTTTAATTTATATTCTATTCTTGAATTTAATCACATGTAACTTATTGTTAAGTAATAAATAAATTACATCGATATAAATATAAATTTGTGTTTGTATTTTAAAAATTTAGTACGCGACGTTTTGCGAGCATTATACATTAAAACATGGAAGATGTATTAAAATTCAATCTTAAATCATATGATTTTGAGCTAAATTGTTTATCACTTTTGTATGGTTAACGAGTGCGTTTGGAAAGTCAAAATGAGAAAAAGAAACTGACGCCGAATGAAAGGTAGCGTAGGAGAATAATGATTTAGTGCAAGAACTGAAATTATATGTTTTTCTCGAAGGAACGGATAAGGTGACGTTGAAAGTGCTCAAACTTCACATCCGTTTTCTTAGCAAGTACTGTTCGAGCAGTAAAACTCTAAAAATTGGCTTTGTTTGGACTTTTATATACTTTTCTTCTGTTCAGTATGACATTAGAAACAGAGCGTCCTAAAAATTTGGTCACAATTGTCTGCTCTGTACAAGAAAAAGAAAAGGATCCGTATATCTGTACTTTAAAACGCTTTTCAACAATGAAAACATAGACCTTTGCGAAGAAAGTCTAGATAAGTTTTAGAGTCTCTTAAAGTTGATTTACTTCAGATTAATTCCTTAAGCCACTACATTCCGTTGTAATGGACCATATCTTCTTATCTGTAAAATGATTGTAAAAACTTTATCATTTGTAACGTGTTTTTTTTATAAAGAACAATTTTTCTTCAAATTGTTTACCTAAGTATTGGAAAATTGTACGCACTATTGTAGTGAAAATATATGTAATATTGATTTTTATTAGTGATATTCTTTATAGCTTATTTTATTATTGAACGGAAAAATTACTTACGTTATTTTTATTAAAAATTATTTCTATATTTGTTAGTTATTATAAATGTGAAGTTAATTATAATACGTCAGTGATGTATAACTTACGGATATATATCTAATAATTTAGTTTGTACTAAAATAAATATCGTTAGCCATGAAGAAAAAAATATATAATTAGTTAAAAAGTATAATTCTACACGTATATAATATGCAGAATTCAGAGATATTTTACTTTTGTTAAACTTTTGAGTAAAAGTTTTGAGATTATGTCAAAAACTCATATGATGAACAAATTTCAAAGTTAGCGATTACAATAAAAATTTTTATAAATGTGAAATACTTTTGTTAATCGATAATTAGCATACTGAGATAATCAAGGAAAATAAATGAGCTTGAGAAAGCAATTTTTTTTAGAAGATAAGAACGTTGATCTTTTATATTCTTGGTGCGGTACTTTTAGTTTTTTAGATAGTATAAAACTTTAAAACTTTTCGAGAAATTATTGAAAAAATTGTAGCGATTTTACACACATACTAATATTTTTCTGATTTTTCAATTATTAAAAAAGTTTTTTATTCGCTTGATATACACTGGCAAGGAACATTAAGATATATTAGGAACTTTTCGAAAAATCTATGAATATTTTTAATTTTTCCACCAAACTGAAACACGAAAACAGAATAATATATCATAAAAAGGTATTTCGAAACGAATACTTAAAATAAATCGATATTTTCCGTTGGTTGATTCCTTTTTAGAAATTTTTAAAAAAATTTACATTCGTATATTTGATGTGTCAGGATAAGCCTTTGGAAAGTGCTAAATTTAGGAAAAGTTGGAAAAAATTATTCGAAACGCGATCGTGCATCAGTTTATTAACGTAGTTTACTGGAAAATATAATTGGTTCTTTATAAAGTTTGAATTTTATTTCTCACTTCTGGAAAGTATTCGATGAAGTACCGCGGAACCTTTTGACGTAAAATATTTGCTCGCGCGTTCGTTGATTGTATATAAAATGAATAAAATCAACGTTTTCGTATCTTATAAATTTTATCAGTATAAGAAACAGTTATTTACCTTCCAGACTCGAAAATATAAACTACAAATTGATTTGAAACTAATGAAATGCCTTTACAGAGAATTTAATGACGTAATAAATAAATTCGCTCGCATGCCCAAGTAAACTTGGCCTCCACACGCAACAATGATTCGTATGCGAAGGTAAGGTCCTTAGAAGAGCGCGTGTAGCAATTAATTCAGACCGGAAGCCTGAATAGCTCGACCAACCAGAATATACCAGCAATGTATTCCTTATGACGGTGGCGACGCCATTGGAACGTTTCCAATCCTTCGTATAAACACGTGTGTAGGTGCGTCAAAGTCCTCGAATTTGCATTTTTCGGTGTAATCTTTGAATGGCTGTTTAGCCAGAGGGAAAAGACAAAAATCGGGCGGAGTCATGATTTTCTTTTTTTAACCTCACCTTCGTTTCAAACGAGTCGCTCGACGAGCCACCGAAACTATTCCGATCGGCTGTAACCGATATAACTGATCGGGGGATTAAGTTCGAGGGAGGATCGAGGGCACGAAACGCGATTTTAATTTGTCCCTTTTCGGAGCGGTTAGATACGTATTTAGATATAAAGGGCCATGGTTTAAGCTTTTTTAACCAACTATTAACCCTTTAGCTTTCGAAATGATTAAATTCCTCGATTCGATTTTATTATGCTTTTATTACCAACATTTAATTTGCTAAGTGATTTTAACCGACTCGATAAGTTTCTTTTAAGTACAAATATTCCTTATGTTTTATTATAGTAGTATAGATTTTCAAATAACGCAAAGTTAGCATATTAAATTTTTTAACTGGTTGCTCCAGATTATTTATTCGATATAAATGTCGCGAAACTTTCGTATTTAATTAGAATGTAAAAATAATATACAATATAAAATATAATTGAAAAATTAAACATAAATTCTGTACTTTCTATTCGTTAAATTTAAATATCTTTCATTACCATGATTCATATTTTATGTATAATAATTTGATTGTTAAATGAAAAATAGAATATTTCTTATACCCTTTAGATTGAGTAATTGAAAAAGCTATGGTTTAAACTATTAAAGGTAAGTCATAAAAACATTATTTTTCAAAGGACGCGTATTTATCTGACGAGTAGGTAATTAATATTGGAATTTTTTTTATACAACCTTTTTTTCAATTTATTCTCGAGAAAGGTTTAAAATTTTACCAAATTTTTGACACGTTACGTGCGATTTTGTTGGATGAAAGTATAACAGAAGAATCGTAGTAGCTTTCCTTAGGATGAATTGACGGACTTTAGGATAAATCGTGCAATGGAAAAAGTTGATAGCACGACCTCGAAAGGAACGATAACGAGGTACTAAAGAGAAGTGCAAGGTGTTGCAGTATATCTATGTGAACATCACGCAATCTATTTGCAGCATTTGCCTCTCTTCAAGGAAACGGACAGTTACGTCGAAATATTGAGAAAAAATTCGGATGAGAAGTTCCTTTAAATTGAAAGAAATTACACGAGTGTATACGAAATAAAATTATTCGATATTTACTTAAAATAGGATCTTATATCGTACTTATAAATACATCATAAATTACCGATATTCGCCAACTTATTTATTTTTAGAAGATAAATTTCTTTTTTGATGTGTAATAAATATAATTTATTTAGAATTTTCCATCATGTTTTATTAGTATTATTACTAATGAATATTTATGAGATAATCGATACTTTTCAAAATATAGAAATGTTTACAAAATTTAATAGATTAGATAAAATTAATCTCTTTGTACGTATTCTATCTTTTTTCATATATCAGTATATTCGTTTGAAGTAAATGAATACATTAGAATAACTTATAATCCGAAGGCAAAAATGCATTATTTATTCATGTAATTGAATCGTGAATAGCGAAATAGATTAATAATGAATGGAAGCTTATTAATCCTTTGAAGCTTTTAGAAATTGAGCTCTATACAAATTAATTTCTAACTATGTAGTGCTCTGATCGCTTGATTTATTATGCCTACTTAAATCTATCATAAAAAATTTTTTTCGATATGTTACATATAAAAATGCATAATTAAATAGTACTTTGTTACAGTACAGTAAAAAATACTCGTCGTTGGTTTTTAAATAATGTTTGAATTTATTCGGTAAATCAGGAAAAGTTTTGATTATACAATAACTATTTCATCGTTTCCTCACTTTTAATAAATAAAATAATTCTACATATAAATTTGCCTTTGAATATAATTAATAATGCATTGAAAATTAAAATGACAATACAGAATATAACAATAAATCACGTTTTACTAATTAAACTTTTTAAATAAGAAATATAACTTCAAAATTGAAGTCAAATTAGAACAATTAATCTTTGTTCAATCAATATGCAGTATATTTATGTTTTAATAATTTATTATTTGTAAAGAAATAAAATCTTTGAATAATTAAGATACTGTTATTATTATTATAGTTATTCATTTTTATGTATTCGTATTTGAAGGAAAGAAAGAAATTTAAATATTTATAATTTAATATAATGATTACTTATCTTATTTTTATCATAGCAATAGATTAGAGCGATGAATTATATTTGCTTTTAATAATCACGTTTATACTTTCGTTTTATATAAATATATTTGAAAGATTTTTAACGAAGACTTTTATTTTCTGAATGGTCTTATAGAGGTTTTGTAAAACGCGATACAAAGTCTTTTAATCCTATTCTTTAACACATACCTAAAAATAAAAAATTCTATATTGATGAAACTACGCACAAAAACAAGGATTCGAAATATTTTTCAATGAATGGTTTTTTCTTTATACATAAACTATTTAATTTCCAAGCTTTTAGTAATAATAATAATATAAGATAATTTATATTTTGATAAGTATGTTTAAATGCATATTGTCCTTTAAAATTAGCAAAAATAAAATAAAAAAATCTAATTGTAAAAAACATTGCTTGGAATTGAAAATAAGAAAAATGAAGAAACAACAAACTCTTGACTCTCGCTTTTAAATGTCCAAACCAATGCCTTAATTGCCTTCACGCGGTACTAGCAGTACATTAGAAATCGATCGTCGGCTAGAGAATAATAAAACTAAAGGATGGCAAAGTAATAAGCTGGCAAGCAAGAGGAGCAAGAGAAAGAATAGTGTGTTAGGCGCCAGGAAGAGTAGCTCACCTTACAAGGGCTACAGCCTTGACCTCGCCGGAAATGAAAGGCGCAGATAGTCAAGGACTCGCGTGAGTTCTCTGAGCTTTCGTCATAGATCGATGATGCGTTTTACGTATTTCGCATGTTGCGGCCTACCAGATAAGAAGAGAGAGAAATTGAGCTAATTCACTATATTTGCATGCTTTATGCAATAATTCTCTTTTCTTATTCGAACGACTCTTGTTCTACGGTTATTTTCGTATCCACTGTATTTCAAATTTTTTACTTGGCTCCAAACTGTCATTTCTGTCGATCCATAATTATGAACAATACAGTCTTCGACAAATATTAAATAGCTATTATAATGAATAATCACGATGTAAAAACTTTAATTAAAATAAGAGAAAGATATTTATATAATATATAGTATTAAATTAGCTGATTTTATGTTAAATTTATTATAATTAATTATACATTATAATTACTCTAATTCTTAATAGCTTTGAAAGATTTTTAATAGTATTAATTTGAGTGGTGTAGTTTGTATAATTATATTTTGATTATTATTTATTAAAGAGGTTTAATTATTTTAACAAATACATAAATTGTAGTGATTAATTTAAATAGCTTAATGAGTAATTTTAAATTAATATATCTTTTACCTTTACAATTTAATATCATTTTTAAAAAAAATTTTATTTTATATTTATTTTATTTTTTTTTTATACAGCGCTATATTTCTATGTTAAAAAAGAATAGAATCATATCATACTTTATTCTTGTTTATAGCATAATCGTTTAAAAAAATGGAATATTAAGTAAAAAGAAGAATTGATAAATTGAGTCGAACAATTAAATGGAAAAGTTATTTTTCTCGGTAAAACTTTAACTCAAACTTGATTTTCTTACTAATGAATCGACAAATCTTTATGTCTCTGTAAATCAATCATAAATGATTAATAATAATCATAAATGGAAAATATATTAGTTACATTAAAAAAATTCAATGATCGTTTCAGTGGATGTTTTCAATTGATAATTATATTATTCATATTCTGTTCCTTTAGAATTAAAACATCTTGTTATATTGTAGACACTATTTAATTATTATCATATAAAAATTGTAGATGTAGTAATAAAAAAGACATAACTTATGTTATAATATACTTTAAAACGAAGCAACGTCGTAGCATAAAGTATGAAAATATTTTTCATAATTCTAAACTTATTTAGAGAAACATCTTTATAATTTAGTAGCTAATATAATATTTTATATTTCTATATCAATATTTTTTCATATTGCGATTGTCAATAAATAGTAATCAATTTTTACAAGTATGCATAATTATATAATAAATTTAAATACTTGATAAAAGATAATGATTTTTTTACCCCTTGAAAGAAGTTTATTAGGTTATAAGATAATTTCCCGTCTGTCAAATTATTATTAAAAAGTTTTAACTAAATATTATCATAATAACAGTATTATCTATGTAAAGGAATTCATGAGAAATAATTCGTGATGATATTAAAATAAATAATAGGTACTAGTAATAAATAAGGTGAATCTTATTACAACGGCGTAATCCTTCTATTATTCCATCGAATTCTTACGTTACTAGTAATTTTCATGAATCTTCATAGTTACGAATATAATGCAATATCCCAAATGAATGTATTTATAAAGGGATTAATTCACCTCTGGCTTATTGGAGTTCTGAAATTCCCCGAGGTTCGACTCAAGTATGATCGTATACAATAAGAATATCTGCAAATACCGACGGCAAATGTCGCATAAAATACGAATCTGTAACTCTGCAGTTTCACGTTGATTACGTACATGCAGTATTACTCGTCGAAGAGTTCATGAATGGTCCCGATGCTCTCGTTCATCGAACGCAGTCTCGTGATAAAGAGTCTCAAGCGAGATTGAGACAAGAGCTTAAGTAGGAAGAAAAACACATTCTCGCGGTGATCAGTCTTTAATGGTCCGAGTATAGACGGTTCGAGGAAACTGTTAGCATTTTTCGTTCGACCATCCGGTGATAAGGCGACTATAGCTTTATTGCTTCCGTTCAATATGCAATGGTCAGGTGTAGCTTTTTTATGGCAGGAATAAGCAAATTTTAGTCGATATATCAAAATATTGCATAAATATCAAATTTATGTGTCCATTTACTCAACTATTGACACCACTATTCGCGAAATAAAAAAGCAATCCTAACGTATCGATGTCATAATTTCAGCTGTATCACCTTTAATAAAAATTTAACGGAAAAATTGAGAAAACAAGTTATTTTTAACAGAGGTATACGATACAAACAGATTCCAGATATATTCGAACGGTGGAGTAGAAATTAAGTTTCGCAACTTGTACGAATTCCGTTAAAAGTCAAGTCGAGGAACATTTAATATTTCTCGGTAACAATAACAGACTGTTATTCCAACGGAGCTTCGTACAGCCCCAGAAAGTAATACAAACTGCGATCGTTATATAAAGATTTTTCTACCTTTTTCTACATAAACGGACGAGAAAGCGCAAGCCATAAAAGGAATAAGGAAAAGAAGGAAGGAGTCTATAACATAGTCGCACAGGATTAAGCCGATGCGTGTCCCGTTGCTCCTCTATTTTCTCCGGGGAATGATCCACCGGGAACAAAATAGAAGAGAGTAAAAAAAGGGAAGAAATCGGAGACAATTGAAGAAGGTGAACGGCGACAAAAATAAAGAGAAAGAGCCAAAACAAACGTCGAGAGATGTACATTTGTACGTAAATACCAGGAGTACTCACAGCGGTAGCAGCTGTAGAACAAAATGGGAAGAAAGAAAGAGAGGGATAGAGCGATAGAGCGAGGGAAGGATGAGAAGAGCAAAGGGAGAAAGAGACAGTCGAATGTACGGGAGAGCGAGCGAGAGGGTTTGGTGCGTGAGGGTTGGTTTGGAGGGAGGGGGGAGGGGGGAGGAGGAAGAGAAACCAATACAACTAGCAAAGCTGGATAGCTAGGATTTTGTAATAAAGATAGCGAGCGATTGAGAAATAGGGAATCGAAGATATATACGTGTGTCGCGAGAGAAAGAGCGAGGAGGACGGAGCGATCGAAAGGCGGGAGGAGGGAGGAGTTGGTGGGGCGGCAGCCGGGGTTCATCGAAAGGGAGAGAGGGGTGCGGGGTGGCGGTGCGATGGGGTGCGAGGAGGGTGCGGAGGTGGTGCGGAGGTGGTGCGGAGGTGGTGCGGAGGGGGTACAAGCACCAGGAAGCCGAGGCTGCGGCGGAGCCTCAGTGTCGGCGCAGTGGCCGGGCCATCGTGTCCTGCGCCCAGCTGCTCTCCTGCCTGTCTCTCGATACGATAAGTCTCGCCTCAACGCTCCTCCTCTCCTCCTCTTCTCTTTCCTGCACTTTCTTCTCTCTTTCTCTCTTTCTCTCTTTCTCTCTTTCTCTCCCTCTCTCCGTTCCTTGCTCTTTCTCCGTTTCTCTCCCTCTCTTCCTCTCTCTTCCTCTCTCTTTCTCTCTCTTCCTCTCTCTTCGGGTCTCAGCCTCCGTCGCCCTTGTCTTCGAGTCTCCCTTCGCGGACAGTGTTGGTGGTGTTGCAGCAGTGCGAGGAGCTCGGAGGTGCCGGCGAATCGCGAGCCGCGAAACGCTCGTATCTCGTTCCCTCGGCCGATGCGACGATCGCGCGCGATACACAAACCGGGGATAAAACCGAGGAGGATAAAAATTCGCGTGTATCCTCGTTAAATATTCACCGCTGCGAAAGACGAGAGTCGAAAAGGCAGGACTCGCACGAGCAACTGGAGGGAGCGGAAACTCCCGGCAAGTGGAAAGAACCGAGCTGGGGTCAGACATGTTTCCCTGGCTAGCGGAGGATTTATTATCGGCGGCTGCGATATCCCGGCGGCCCTGACTACCGGCGTATACGCCTTTGCATCGTCGTCTCTCTTCTCCGAGCGAGGTAAACGAAACTCGCGTTTTTCGCTACATCGACGAACGGAGAACCGAGGCTCGTACATTTGTTTACGCTCTGACGAGTTGTTTTCTAATGAAATTGTTTTCGAGGAAAGGAACGAGGGTGAAAGAACGCAACGACTGATAAGCTCGTTTACGATACGTCCTTTGAACTCCTCTCGCGATCCAATACTCCAACGGGAGAGCGCCACTATTTATCCGAGTGCTCCAAGACGTAACGCGAGAGCTCGAACGAACGCGTTTTATTTACCGCTGGAAAACGTCGGTGCGAGAAACGCGATACGCGAATACAAGACGAGTAAATTATTCTTTCGATGTTTGTTCTAAGAGGATCCTCGTATTTTTTGCAGTTTGCTTTTAAAGCTAAAACGAAACAGTAAAATGATCGGCTTGGAAATTTGTATTGGAAACACAGAGTGCAAAGTTGTACCAAAATAATAAAGCTGTATTATAATTTAACGAGTCTGGTTTCGCTTTAATCGCGCAACGATAAATTTTTACCGTTTTCACCGTTCCAGGATAAGACTCGGGACTAATTTGCGTTCGTTCCCGTACTTATCTTGTATTCTCGTAAGTGCCTGTCGGCATTAAAAATTCTTACTTTGTCAGTAATCGAGCTTTACGACCTTTCACCAGAACTGCGGGTTATACTCGAAAAGCCTGGGAGAGAAGTGTAGGAAGGAAGGAAGGAAGGAAAATGCGTCGCCACATCGCTCGCCCAAGCTCGCCTCCTGGGATAACACGCCCAGGATTCGTAGAATATATAACTTCTCGTGCGTTGTCGGGTTGTCGCGTATCTCTTTCTCTTTTTCTGCTTTTCTTTTTGTTTCGTTTACCGTCTCTTCTTTCGTTTGCTCGCTTGGTATTCTTGTTCCGAGGATAATGTTAAAGGTACATTCTGGAGGTACATTGTAAAATTAGTTTAATATTTGTTTATTTGAATGCTGTCGCATTGCCTTGTTCTATTATTGTCATCTTGTGTTCTCGGCTTGTTGTTGTGGAAGCGCACGGTTGTAACGACTCCGTTGGTTCTGACCTTTGCTTTGACTGCTTTACATTCGTGTGTACTGTACGAATGTATATACGTGCGTTAGACGAGCGGTTGATGCGAGGGCCATAGATAAATATTCATACGGTGACTATTAGTCAATTTACGAGTTACAAGATTTTACGTTCGGAGGATTTTAATTTTTACGTTCGAATAAACTGTTTTTAGTTGATAGTTTTGAAACAAATTTCTTTTAATGCTCTTGAATTTTTTAAATGAAAATATACGTTTGCGAATTATTATTATTATTGTATCAATTAAATGAATTTGAAACCGAGGATTAAACGCAAAAGATAATTTATTATGTCTTTAACGCATTCGAATCATCCGATCGTAACGAATTAAAATCTGATAAAATTATTTAACGGTTGAATGTTTGCAAGTAAGTCTAAATCTTATTTTATAGTATTAATTAAACTACGGAAAATACAAAAATTAGTTATAAAGATTTCTTTGTTAACAAATATTTCAATATGCATATATATATATTTAACTATTTTAATATGTAAACAAATTATCTTTTCAAAAAGAATCTAAAAAAGAAAATTTTCAAATTCGAATAAAGTATTAGAAAATTGCGGTATTGCGATATATAATCGGTATGTAGACAATTTTTGTAGAAACTTTACGACTGCGTATATTGCATTACGTATTATAAAGCACGAATTCAAAAAGCGAAATTTACTCTCAAAATGTTTAAAAACATTTTTGGTACACGTGCCACAATATAAAGTACAATAATTTCTTCTAAAATACGAGACTTGATTACTAGTAGTAATTGACTGTTTCAAATATACATAAATTTATACATATTGCAAATTTAGATAATTTGAAGATAAAAAAGATTCATGTAGTTCTTGTAACCGAGTAGATTAGAAATAGTTTCTATTTTACTGAGGTATTTTGAAAGGACTATTACAATTAAAATTCTTTATTTGATTATTAACATTCTAAATACTATTAATAACATAAATTAATCGTTCTGTATAATTATGATTAACCGTATTTAATGAAAATAATATAAAAATATATTTTCAGTTAACATAATAGAATTTTATTTTATTTTTATGATTATATGAAGAATAGATAGAATAATTGTGAATTGATTAAGATTTCACATATTTTAATATAAATTTAATTAAATCATTTAATCTAGATTTTTCATGAAGTAAATAATATCGAATAAGGATATTTCTTATGTAACAAGTTAAACAACAATACTTTGCATACATTATTATTATTAATACCTATAGAAATAATTCAATTCAATAATGAAAACATTTATTACTTTGTTATGAACATAATATAAATGAATTTCTAAATATTTATTCGAAAATTATTTAAAACTGCATATATTTATTATGGAATAATTAAATGTTATATAACCAAAATTAAAATCGTAAAATTTCATTAGTATTTATTAGTATTGAAAATCAATTCTGATTTATAGACTTGTCATTTTGTGATTATATCGAGATAACTCATATGAAGTTCAGCTCAGTTAGCTAAATAAATCAATCCAAAATAAATAGAATTAGACGCAGATATAAATATAATATTAATGCTTTTACTTCCATATTTCTTAATAAGTTATATAGAAAAATATTTTGAAGCCTAAATATAAATAAAACAACAATAATTTACGAAATTTTTGAAATTAAATAATATCTTTTAATTTACAGTTATTGTACCATTCATTGATTAAATTTTAGAATTTTCATACCTATTTCAAATTTCAGTTATTTCGTTATTGAATTAATATATTAAATATTATAAAGCATGTAATTACTTAACGTTTCTAATTTTTAATTTTATCTATTTACAGTTATTATTTTAATACCGATTGGATATAATTATATTAATTGCAACATATTTACATATTTATACACAATTATATAAATTAACTTAATTTGTAAAATTACTGTCAGTCATGGAAATTTATTACAATAATTTTAAACAAAATATTATTTTACAGTTTGAAAGTAATGAATAATAATTATAGAATTAATAAGTGTCAAATTTCATTCTGAAACCTCAACCAAACCATTTACGTTTTTCAAATAGAAATTTTTCATATATTTAAATTCAATAAGAATGACGTAACATAATTCGTATTTTCTAAATATACAGAAAAAATTCGATTCTAAAAGAAGTTTCATAGATATGCAGATTTTTATGAACGTTTCTGTTGAATTTATAAAAATATAGCAAAGTACCTTAAAGATAATAAAATAAAGGCAACACGTCAGCTCAGAGTTAAAAAAATACAGCGGTAGAGAAAAAAGTATAAAATGGAAGGAACGAAAATGTCGCAGAAAAAGATTCGTTTGCTTTTCCTCCCTTATTGGATTAGAGGATCTGGATAACTGGTCAACAACCAACAATATAAAGAATTATTTAACCTTTTACTACGTTAGCATTTTTTCTTTTCATCTTATGTGAACACACATATATACTATTTTTTACTTTTTTTCTTATATATTGATATTGGTTAATGTGTAATTTGAAAAAATTCAACTTTCAATGTAGCTTTGAAAAATAATAAAATACAATATGTACTTTAATATTTAAAAATAAACTTTTACAATACTCAACCGAAGATGGATTTTCTATATATTTTAAAATAATTGAAAATAGTTCTTTACTATAATTAATTTACATTGCTTTGATTTTTACATAGTATTGAAGCATTGCGATTATGAATTTAATCACTTATGATATACATCTTTTTTTGAGTCTATGTTAAATACCTTTAATTATCTAAATCGATTTCTTAAAAAATGAGTGTAGAATTTTAAGTTTTATTCAGTATTTTAAGTTTCTATCTAAAAGTATACTATAAACGTAATAAAACGAGTAGTAAAATTCAAGTTATGTGTCGACAGCATGCAACTACCTTGAATTTCATAAGACTGCTAAAATATTACGTATATAATAACTCTGAAAAAATATAAACTAAGAAAGTAGATATATTATATTGATTACTATTGTGAAATTTTATTTGTATTTAATATCTAAGATTTTTAAATATTTTAATGAGAAAAATATGCTCAATGAATTGTCAAGTTTAAAAAGTACTTAAATATTACGCAAATTAAAATAAACAGATATTTAAGCTTATCTAAAGAGAAATGTTTTTCGTATTAGATAAACTATTTTGTACTGTTAGATGTAAATTTTTTAATGTAATAATTGTGAATACTATAAAGTTAACTATTATTCCTTAATGAAGTATAGAATATCATTCGTATACTGTAAATTTTTTTTTCAAAATAAAATTGAAAACAAAAGTTAGTAACTAACTATATTATATATTTTTAGCTAACTTGCAATCATAAATTTTTGTCTTTGTATTATATAATAATTAAAGCCATTCATAGTTACTTAAGGTTAAATAAATTGAAAGTTTTATTTTTACATTTTCTTATTCGCTTACTAAAGTGGTATTTATACAATCTGAATATTTTATCGAAAATTTTATCAATTATTTTAAAAAATGTACATAAAAACATAAATATTTATATTTATAAACAGAGATTTTTGATTTTTTAAATCTTTTATTATTTCCATATTGTAAGCAATTATAAATTTGTATACATCAATGTATTTCAATAATTTTTCGATAAATTAATTTGTTACTTACTAATATAGTCATTAAATATTAATATTAATCTAATAAGAATATAATGATTTTAATATATAATTATATATTAAAAATTTTATATGCTGTATTTTATAGGCGATTAGTAACGAGAGAAATATGTTCACTACAATGATATAAGACATTTTCATTAATACACTGTAACATTAGTTTAATAAATTTTCGATTAACAGTTTACCTTTTCTTCTTCCTATTCTTAATAGAAGTTTATTAATTATAAATAAATATCTTAGATGCATTTATTTATATGTTTTTTATATAATATAAAATAACTGTAAATTTTTGAAAAATATTAATTATTTTTGTAATATTAATTGAATCTATTTTAAAAGAAATGAATCTGTTTTCAATCTTGAAACTTTTATTTATTGTAAATTTTTAATAACATAAAATAGTAGATTATTTATGACTTTATTTAAAAAAATATATATAAATTTTTATGAAGAAATCTTACAGAAATAATCTATAAATTCTAAATTTTATTATATAAATATTGACAGTTATTAATAATCTTATAGGGATTATAAATATAATGTGTAACTCAATTAAAAACTTGAAATTATTTTGAGATACAAGTATAAGTTTCTAAAGCAGCTTTCATCTGTATTATGCCTTACTACGATTATGCATTACACCTAAAGCTTATAGGCTCTATTTTTAAAAGCTAGCATTAAGATAATAAGCATAGACCATTTTTGCTTTCTAGTCTACGACGGTTATGTGCACAACAAATCCATCCATAATTCTCGATTTTATAGTTATTTCCGTGTAACTAGTTAAGTGTTCATACTCAACTTTGCTTCTTCAATCTCAAAATTAAAATATTAGTCTAAAATACAAACTAATATAATTAAAAAAATTAATTACTTTTAATAAAATTATTCACTTATTTATACACACCTTACTTGGTTTTAAATAAAAATACTTGAAGATACGCAGAAAATACTTGCAGTTTCGAAACCTGTAATAAAATTAGCAAAATCTATAATTTACAGTAGAAATATTTAAATGTACCAGAAAAAGAAGTAATATAATTAGGTAAACTAATTAAAATTATAATATTCAGTACATGTATGAATATTTAAAATAAACTTTTACTCGTAATAACAGATTTAATAATTTTAGTGCGGTTGAATAGAAGTTTCGAATTAAAAGTAGATGTAATTAATTATTTACTTCCGTGTATAATAAATTATCTTGTACAGTTTTACACTATGAAACTTTTAAGTATTTTTGACAAGTATAATAAATAATAATACGTATCATTTTTCATGTATCGATTGAAATTTTACTTTGATTAGATTTTATGTAAGAAAAATGTAAAATATGCTGTAAATATTACTTCATTTAGTACCGTGAAAGTATAAGTAACCTATCTATTATTACATAAAAAATTCCATATCCTTTTTTCAGTCCTTGGTTTAAAGAGTACAGGAAAAAATCCAATTTGATCGCATAATCCCATGAAAAATGTTTTCTCATCCTTGTCAAATAAAAAAGTTTAAAGAATTTAAATCGCACAGATCCGTAAGTAAATCCATGTTAAATACGGACAGGATCGTTTTCCATCGATCGAAAGTAAAATTTCACTCGCGCTGATTAAGAGAGCATCGGAGTAAAGAAGCAAAGGCCGATCGCCTTTAACACACACACGACACCGGTAGTCGATTAACTAAGTAGTGGGTGGATGAGGGCAGGACTCGCTAATTGAATCGAGCTCCGCGTGAATGTCTGAGCTTCGTAGAACCGTGTCACGTTGTCTCACGCGCATCGAGGCGTCCTGACCTCCGTCTCGCTTTCGGCATCCGGGCGAATATTGGATTAAGCGCGACCGCCTCCTTCCGAACTTTAATTGCACGTATTATGCAGACTTACAAATCCAGAGAATGTTATTACGTCTTCTAGACTCTATAATCTCACGTTATAATGCGACGTTTCTTTTCTATTCTTTTTCCTATTTTTAAACGCTTTTCTTATCATTGGGCTCTTCTCCCGCAGTAATAAAATTTGAAATTTTTCCAACAAGATCGCGAAGAATTTCATATTAATTCACTCGGTGAAACGTCGTAGTTTATACTTATTATGTTTAAGATTCACCTACTTCAATAAATATATATTAATCTTAAATAAAATTATTTCCATTTATTATATTTTCTTAAGATTACTAAAGACGATATCTTATACGTAAATGAAAATGATTAATGTGTATAAATGATCACATTAGGATACTAATGATACATATCAATAATAAATGAAACTTTTCTGTACGATAACCACGATTAATTCTCTATAATATTATATATCTATCTTGTATACACTAATGTAATGTTATAATCACTTTAAACGATAAAACTATTTTCGTACAAAATAAGAATTTTGTAGTTATACTTGTATATTTTATAATTAAATTTTAATTTTTCTAAAATGTTTATAATGAAGATAAATTATTTTACATTTTTAAAGATGGCACTTACATTATTAAAGTTTTATTTACTTTAATTGATATTTTAATCCTACGCTTGTTTATTATTTTACCAAACTTTAAATTGATGTAATTGAAAAGTTTCAATATTAAAATTAATTATATATAAATTGGAATATAATATTTTTAAACAGTCATTTATACAGTCTTTTAATTTTGATCGCAAAAAAGAAATAACATTATATCCTGTACATTTATAATAAATATTTTTTAGAAAATATTTAAATTGCGAGATCATTTTTAATTTTATAAGGTTATATTCGTTTACTTTTCAACTTTGAACTTTTACTTCATAAAAGTTATAGAAAAGATTTGGCCAGCATTGGACCCAATTTCATTGCTTCGCAATTTTCAAAAGTTAGCAACTTAAAAAGAATTACATTGTTAGATTTATTTAAGATTTTTCCTTACATAAAGTTTCACTACCAAATAACTCTTGTTCCCGAAATACTTTAAGAATTGTTATATCTTATTTGTACACTTGTATATATTGTTTCATAATTTAATTAATCTATAAATTGTATATTTTTCTGAAATAAAAACATTTTTATAAGTTCTGATGTAATAAAGCTTATGTAAATAATTATAAAATATAATAAGTATTGATACGTAAGAAACATATATTTTTTACTACATTAAATCGAATGGTTTAATGATTTTTGATATTTTTTATCGAATACTTAGATCGTTATATAATATTTAGAAATGGATACCGATAGTTATTTTATAATTTCGTAAGCTATTGAAACAGTAACGAGTTCTATGTTTTAATTATAGAAAGAAATTATTATGAAAAACCAATTTTAATTAGTATAAGTCGTAATTAAATAATTATATATTAAATTCTCTATGATATTAAAAATTATTTTAAAGAAATGGATTAAAAATAAAAGAGTGAAACTAATCGAAATAATTTTTTTTTTATATTTTTAAATAGATTAACAAAGCATTTATATTCAATATCGATTATTCATTTTCTCTTATTGTATATACTTTAAATCAATTAGGTATTAAATGTTATTAAATAATATTTGATAATTGTATTGATTTTAGAATACTAAAATATTTAAAAATGTTATAATTTTAATATTTGTTCTTTTAAATTTCTATTATTATTTTTATGATTATATATTTTAGTTAGTTCTTCTTAAATACAATGTTAAAATTATACTTACTCGTTCTTAAGGAAAAAATTATCGCGCAAATGTATACACTCGTAGAAAATTATACATTCGTTTAAAAAATGTTGCATCTACGTTTGAGAAGACAATTTTTACATATTAACTTTACTAATATCGCTTAAAAGAGTTATTGAAATACATCGCGATATTGAACGCGGATTTCTCTTGGCATATCCACAAGGTATCCACTAGTGCTTTAATTTATAAATACAAAGTTTGACACGCAATATCAACATATCGAACCGATAAATGAAAATAGCATGTCAGAAAGAAATATACGGATAGTTTGACATCGAACGAAAAAAATCAATGTACAATTTTCACAGAATCATTCGTAAATTTGCCAACTTCAATTTCGCAGGATCATAAAGTTGCGCGATCGTGCCTCGGAAAACTGGATCCCTTTATTCGCGACCCCCTCGCAAGCCACTCTCGAATAAGCTTGAACAAAGATCGGATAGAATAAGTATCGTTACAAGGCCGAGGAGACGCGACTCATAAGCGCGAGCACATTTGCATGCAGCTCGCGTTTACCGCAACAAGTAGAGCGCGTGTAAGTCCGGGTATGTGCGTATGTGGGAGTACAGGGGACTGCTCTAATTACGAGTTGCTAATTGCTTCGCCCACGCAACCATCTTTGATTTCTAGTTAAAGGCATTGACTTTAACCTTGAAGAAAAGTTTGAAATGTGTAGAAACGCCAAGCCGTCGAGTTTATGTAGGTGGAAGGTTGAATCTGTATTTTAATTATTTATCGATAATCTAGAAAGACATAATCGCGATTTTATGTGAATTATTAAAATTACTTATATTATATTTCATGGTATAAAATGCATACATTACACTAAAAATTAAATTTTTCATCGATCGCAGATATTCCTTGATATTACAGAAATGGAGAGCAAGGATAAAAAAATTTTATTTATACTCATTCGATTTTTATAATTTAAATAGTTTTGTGATTATTATTTTAAATCAAACTTATTTTTCGTTCTCGTTTCGTGCAAAGATCACTTGAGAAATTATTTTATGAGTTTTTTGTGTATTTTCTTCCTTTATTTTAATATCGAGTAAATTCGATAAAACAATGGAGCCTATGTTTTCTTGCTTGTTAATGTAATTCAATTTTATTACCGTATTGGAAACTACGCAATAAACTTCAAAAACACATTTTACGGTAAATTTAAGATACATTTGAGTAAAAATGGAAAAGATTTTCTAAGCATACCCTATTATTGGATTTTCTCGAGTACTCATAGACAATTACCGTTGATCATACCTGAAGCCAAATAATTTGTGTTTAAATGAATGTAAAAAAACTGTCGTTGAAAATAAATTGAAATAAATTAATGAAATTATTGTACATTTAAAGAATATGAAATAAATGTTACAATTATTTTATGTATTTGAATAATATATAATACAAAAATATTTCAATAGATAATTAGATATCATTATAATAAATTTGTAATATCATTTAAATAACGATACAGAAAGTGAATCTGGAATGATGAGCAACTTTGCCTCAGGGAATTCTAGCGCTTAATTCCAGAAGTATTAGACATCATAACACTTACTCAGATAACAGTAAAATCGTTTTAAAGACCAATATTTTTTATAATATATGTTGAATTTACCAAATAATTATCAGTTATAAGGATACTAAGTTTTGAATATGATAATACATATTAATAAATTTTATCCTTTTAAAGAATAAGTTAACAAATATTGTTAAAAATAATAATGTAGTTATGATTAATTTTCAATTAATTTTAAACATTATTGATTTCATTTTATTAAAGTAATTTAAATGATTAATGCTATGAAATGATTTACTATTTTTGAATGTATATTATAATAAAATATTACAAAAATAGAAATAAATATTATGTCATTAAATTATATATTTAAATATGCGTTTAGTTATCGATTTTTTTCTTTTAATTAAAAATCAGGAGGGCAGTAATTAAAAAATTAAAAATAATTATTTTAAATAAATATATATTGTTTAATTATAATATTAAACGAAGCATACAAAAAAAGCAATTAGTATGCAAAATTCCCGAAATGAAATACATATTAATTAGAATCATTAATGGTAAGCACGTTTCGTTTTCGTTTTGATTCTTTTCTTTATTGTTCTTAAAAAGTATTCGGTAATGATCTATGCATATTGCAGGAAAAAATTAAGCCTATTCAACTTTACTCTCGCGTACGAGATAAATTTTGTCTCGATATATTCGAGATAACATTTTATTTATACATATATAAAGAATTGCTAGTTAAAAGTACGTAAATTTTTTAATAATTTTTTTAATAAAGTTTAATATAGTATTTCAATATATTTTATAATAATTTAATAAATTATTTATCGATGGATAATAATTTCAGTTGCATCAATGGAACAGTTCTTTCATATATAATTTGAGCACTTTAATTAAAGTAAAATACTAAACTCAATATAATTCAAAACTTGGCTCGAATTTTGACATAATATTTCTTATTCAGTACAGGTAATAATTTATAATCGATATTCACATCACATACACAAATATTTCATTCACCTAAACATATAAATTTAAATATCAAATATGGATAGGTAAAGTTATAGAAAATATTTTTATTTTAAACTTAAATAGTAGTCATTTAGTAAATTTTAATTAATTTAGTTTTCGCTAACCATGTAAATACTTGATTCATCAGCGTGAACATTCTCCAATTAAGTCTAATCCGCAATTCTGTGTATATACTTCCTAATACCATAAGTCACTTGATACATGCTTTACGAGTTTCGGCTATAATTCATCGTTGCAATTTTCTACATTACTTTACTTGGAAAATCTTCGTCTCGATTAGAGTGAACGCTCAACTTGGTTTCATTCTCTGTAATGCGCTAAACGAGACTCTGGTTACAGTTGCCAATACCCATAACAGTTTTAATGTTATGGCATTTTACGGTATGCCTGCTTTGCAATAAAGATGAAAAGGCTGGGGCACGAGGTAGAAGAAGTCAGGAAAGGTTAGCAACTACTCTCAGCAACTTGGAAAGATAGCGGATCTGCTCCTTTATGGAACTTCTGCCTGTATATCTTTTTGTTTTCAAGTACTTGCGATCAAGTTTGGTCAGTTATCCAGGAACTGTGCTATCGTTTTACTATGCAGCAGCAGTTTGTCACCAGAGTGAAAGTAAATGTCATCCAGTAGAAGATAAAGAGAAACTGCGCAAAAACTAAGTCGTGTCTTGAATGAAAAGCTATTTGACACTCAATTTGCATAGTTACCGTATATACACTTGTAACTTGTAAGAAGTTACGTACATGATATATATGTGTGCGTATACAGAATAAAATTTAAATGCACATTCAAATGTTTTTACCAGCTTGTATCGATGCTAAATGAACTTATTAAAACATATTTTATAAAGCTATGCATAGAAAAGTAAGCAAATATCGTATTTTTCCTTATGAATATTTATACTTATATCTAAAAAAGTAATAAGAATCCAGTTTCTTTATATTTGGAAATGAGATTTTCCGATCGCCACCGAAAACGATAAGAAAGTTTATATTGTTATTCAACTTTTAAAGTTAAAATATTTAACAATTTGAATGGTTCAAAATATTCTCTCCAAGAAATTTATTTATTTAAAAATAGTCCGTAGATATACGCATAGAAATATGAATACACAAACTTCTTATATATACAAGCAAATCAAATAAAAATTCTACTAATGAGAGATTATACAACTAAATTATTATCGAATAAAACTAATTTCATTCTTTTTTTGTTTTGCGATATTTATATAATTTTATACTCAATTTTTTAACTTATCGGCATAAACCACAAAAATATATTATTCTTTATTCTATATCTATGATATTTCTAGAGTAATAAAATATATATATTTCATGGTGATGTGGATTCACGAAAACTTGCAATTTTTTGCTCGATTAATATTACATTATCTTCTATTCCACAGATTCTGATGTCTTCGTTTGTCTACTTTTTTAAATTTAGATCAACCTTATTAATATATAAAAAACTTAATGGTTTTGATCTTTTTCCTTATTATTCATTTTTAGTTTCGAAACTTAATTCCATTCTTCAAATATTGCTACGAAATTAAGAATCTATCCTTTCTCATTTGTAGATATTTCAATTTTATACGATAAGTCGAGATTTTTTTATTAAAAATTGAATTTAGAATTATATACTCTTAATACGAAATAAACAAGCTATAAAAATATTTAAATTTTTATAGATAATTTTTTTTATAAGTTGTCGTTTTATAAGTTGTGAAAACTCCAAATTTGAATAAAAGCTTAATTCAAAAACAGATATTAAAGAAATCTTTTAAACTTATTTTTATCTGTATCTAAAATAGCTCATATAGTTTGAAAATATTATGTACATATATTTTTTATTATTACTTATTTAATCGTGTCGGTCTAGTTTCATAGAATTATGGAGATTATTTATATATTTTATTTCCTTAAAGGATGAGATTATAATTTGAAAAATCGCGCTTTTAAAACGATATCTTAACTTTGTTTAAGCTTTTAAATATAGTAAGAATTTGCTGTAGTATGTATTATATAATTTTTAAAATAAATTTCTGAGATTGATATGAAGATTATGTAAGAAATTTATTGAAGAAAGTTCATGAAATTATTTTACGTGTATTGATTAGAATCTATATATCTCCTAATGATTAGAAGATAAGATACCTCTAAGTAGAAGACAATATATATTTTAAATTATTCTAGGTTTTTTATTTTTTACTAAAACTAAATAATCAAAGAAACGTATTACATAGATCTACAGTTGCTATTTTTATCATATCTCATAATAAGAATCTACATTGTTACATAACTTATACTATACTCAAATTTCAAATGTTATAGAACTGTTTATTTCCCTAGTCGATGTATTACCTCATTTCTTCAGAAACATAATGAGTTTCTGAGATGAGAAACAAAGGAAAGGTAGAAGAAGGGAAATGGAGATATGGAGAGGAAAACTTATCCGGTCAACCAAGCGATCGATAAGAGAGAAAAAGACAATGCGATAAACTTGCACGTATTATTTACATCTTGTCATTCTTATTATTAAGATTTTCCCCTTATTTTGTACTTATTTTTTTGCCTTTATATTGAAAATTAGATATCTTATCGAAAATTGAGATCTTTGATTTTTTGAGGTTGCGATCTGTAATTTATTAACAAAAATTAGTTTTATAAATAGGTGATTTTTTTGTTAACAAGAATATTCTGAAAATAGTTGAAATATAATGTTCTAAAGAACTTTTTAGATAGATATATAAAGAGTTTTTTATAAAAATAAACTATACGTAATTAGTTTCTTTTCTTTTAATAAAAAGCAAATTTACAGTTTTTCAACTTTTTTTTCCGTCACCATTTTATTAAATTAATGAATGCAATAATGAAAAAACTTTTTTTAGGGTGTGTTCATGAAATATCGATAGAATTTATAATATTATATCGGCGAAATGAAAAAATAGTAAAAATATTTAAAGTCTTTTTCGTTAATACTACATTTTTAATCAATTTTTATTTTTTTATTCATGAATACGAAAATAGATTATTAAGTTAAACAAAACTAATATCTAAGTGTGAACTTTCTCAATTAATTGATTTAGATATAAAATATTTTAATAAAATTTAAAAAAGAAAACATTTATATTCGTAAAATAAATATATTTTTCTTTTATTATCGAAGTAAATATTGTTTTCTGATATTTTTACATTCTTTTATCACTTTTTTGCATTTTAAATGTGTTGCAGTCGAATGATACACACATCGTAAAATTTTGTAAATTTATTTTGGAAAAAAGATTTTTCTAACAATGTATCTGCTTAAATATGCAATTTATGATAGAAAATTCATTCTCTTAAAATATTCATGAGATTAATGAAACTATTTGCATGCAAATTTTCTTATTTCTGTCTATTAAAATCAAAGATTGAAGGAAATTAATCTTAAGATATCTAAAAACCTTTTCTCAATACATTATGATACGTTCATATTTATATAATTCATATATCAGATATAAAATGGTTAAGTAATGGATAAAACTAGTTTTTATTTAACTTCGTAAATTTTTTTATTGAAGAATCTTCCTTCATGTATAATTTATTAATTTCGAAATTTTATTATATTAATAACGTTATAAATTATATTTAATTTTTTATAAATGAAAGTTAGTTTTAAATAGTATTCATCGAAATAAATTTTTGAGAATATAATTAGTAAAATTCTTCTAATATATGAAAAAATTTAATAAAACTCTTAAATATTCGAATCTAAAAATACTTTTGATAACGACATATTTATTACATTTTGAAATAATATAATATATGTTTATAAAATGTTCAGAATTTATCTTGTTTAAGATCTAAGATAATCATGCAATGTCACATTTTTATCGTTTTCTCTCAATAATTATTACCCTATAATTAAAATTGCTCTTCCTTTATTATTATAGAATCGTAGTTAGATGAAATATCTTCTAGCATCACAACTCACGAAGAGATTAATTCCGAAACCAATTTCTTGGAACTGAGGTGACGAAACATCGCAGATAATTTTTTTATCGGCAAAATCATATCAACATTGCCATTGCAGTTAAAATGAATAATTATGAGATATCGCTTGTCAAATCATTGTATTATGTATAAAATATGCAGTAGCAGCGTCATACCACCAATTCAATTTAATTCATCGATAAATAATCCTGCCAAAGTGCCAACCGCTACGCTTTTGCTTCCTTGATAAATTCCATGTGCGGCTCATTTTGAGGATGTTGCCGAGTTTTCATTTTATATTGACCTAAATTCAGATCAGCATGTGAAGAAAACAAAAGAAAATTATTTTGTGCTTTGAGATGTAGATATTGTATCCGAGTTTTAGTCGATACGCATTAGGAATAATAAGAGTGATAGGTTTTAAAAATATGGTCATATAGTTGTTGGAACATTAAGAAGACAAAGAACCAAGTACAAAATTGAATCAGGGATAAATTTCTGATACATCCAATAAATATCTTATCAGAGTTTATAGATATTTTATCATGGTTATAAATATTTTATATCTTTATGAATATTAAGATTAATTACAAAATATATTAAATAAAAAATTATACTTTCAGCTTGTAAGTATCGTTTTTTAAAAAATATTTGATTAGACTAAATTTACATTAAGAAAATTTTGAAAATTTAAAAGCTTTGACCAATAAACAATTGAAACGAACCTTTGCATGTATTTATATATTTCGCGATTACATAATTTTACGTATATTAAATAAGAACTTTTATTTTAACTACTTTTTAAATTTAGCTAATAATATTTCTTTTAAAAGTTAAATCTTCAAATTAAATAATTTATTGAAAATTACTTTATTTACTGAAATTTTTATTATCAATTTAACTACTGTTATTAAACAGAATTTTCAGTATTTGCTAGAATTCTAAAAAATATGTTATAAATTTTGTATAAAAAATATGCTGGTTTTCCAATTATTTGCTTACCGCTGTTCTCGCATTCATTTAACATTTGTTGATCACCATTTTGAATTCTAGTGCATCATGCATCATCGATAGTGTAAACACCGAGCCAACATAACTAATGAAAAAGTATAAAAGAAAATACGGGTCAAACAACAGAATTGCCAAAACATAACTTTTGTTTATTGAATAATGATTCGTTCAACTTTACTTGTAAATCTTAAATTATTCAATTACAAAGCGATAATATTTTACTTTGTTCATGCCACTTTATAAATCTATTGTCTAATCAATGAGAATGGATTTGCTTGAAATTCCGAAATACATAAATAATATTGGAAATTATAATTATTAAGTATAATTCATTAATCTCAGATATTTTAAATAGAGGTACAATTATATATAAATTACAATTGTAATCAGATTATATTTAAAAAAATATTATAAATATTATTTAAAGCATTTTACTTAACGTATATATTTATATTCATTTATGTAATTTTATACAACTCTCTAAAAAATAAATAAATATGTATTGAATTCATACTTTTATGAATTTATCGATATTTATTTAACATAATAATATTAAAAAATTTTATATAAATTTCCAAATACTTTCTTTAACTTATATTTTATAGTATATAGATAAAGTTCTATAATTTTAAGTACATATAAATCGTAAGATTATTAAAATATAAGTACGATTGACTCTAAAGAAAGATTATTGAAGTATATATCTTATGATTCACAGCGATATCTTTAAAATATATAAATATATAAATATATATTATTTATTAAAAATAGAAAGTACTAATATTATTGAATATAATTTTTTTTTAATGACAAATATTGATATTTGCACTAAAAGGGTTTTTATTTCTTTATTAAAATTTTTTACTTTTTTCCTAGATTAATAATCTACAACATTTTTCTATCTTTTTCATGATATTTATATTTTTTATTTATTATAAAAAAATATAATATTTCTTTTTCCATTTAAAAATTTTATTATATTGATATAATATAGTTGTATGTTTTTTATTCTTAATTTTTAATAAATATTTTTGTAATGTGTTTATGATACATCATAAATTCAATTTTAAAACATAATATTTCTGAAAGTTTTATGGTTATTACTGATGATAGGGAAATATACTTAAAATGAGTTGGTTGTTACTTATTCTCATGGACACCATCAAATAGAATTGCTTGTCTCAGAACGAAATAGTATGGAATTAATGATACGTTTATTCGCATAGTAATATAGAAGGAGATTTTACATTTATAATCCTAGATTACGTATTCGATAGGGATTGCGGCTTTTCCTTATCTCCACTTTGATTCGATTTACTTTCACGTGGCTCTCATCTTTTTTTTAATTCAACTGAAATATAAATTCGCTTCGTAGCTACGATTCGATTATTTTTTCAGTCTCGTGGAAAAGAAGTTCAGAATTATAAAAAATTTATGATATTCATTACTAATTAAATTTAAAAAACGAATCTCTTATTAATATATGCAAGAGAATATTTTTAAGGATTTTTGTATAAATATAAATTTATATTGCACATAAATACACTTTTATCGAGCTTATACATTAAGTTTTAAACAAAAGCCGAGATCAATAGAATTTCCTTTACAAAAATTAATGTATCAGAAAAATATTCGTGTAAATTTGATTTTTACCCTTTCTATAGATTATGGACGTTAATAGTGAACATAGAATAATTATAAGTTGATCTTAGATATATTTCCATGTTTAAAACAATTCATGCGTTAGAAGATTTCAAACTTTTGTTTTTGTAAGAGCAATAGTGCATTAAGAAAAAAGGAGGTATTTTCACACTTTTTATAGCCTATCAATTTTCACTTTCCTCTCTAATATTGATATTTTATTATTTTTTCAAGTGTACTTTATCATAATCCAAAACATTTTGTGTAACCAAAAAAATAAAAACTATATTTAGCGTAAAATTGGATTTTTTCCGTTTATATTTTTTATGACAGCATAAAGTATCGATCTTATATTTTTAACAACATTGTATTTAGGTAAAATAGATATGGAAATATATTTCTGAATAAAAGTTTTATAAGGTCATTCTTGTTGAAAATAATAATAATTAACGAAATATGAATTTTAGCAAGTATTTTAATAAAAACATATTCCTAAACTTATACATAATTATTAATAACTAGTACATAACTGAAATTTATTAACTATAATTTTTTTTCTAATTAAAATACTAATATAATTAAAGAAATTTATGTTATTTTTTAGGTTTTGAATAGATATTGAAAAGGTTTATTATAATGCAATACATGAAATATTAGAAGTCAATTTTTTTAATACATTAAACATATTTTTCAAGTTACTTAAATAATAATGAAATCAATTTGTAGTATTTCTCAAAATAATCAATTAAAATATGGTATATATTATGTGTATAAAATTATGAATCGTGTATTTGAATTAATTTTATTATTTACGATAACTTTGAAAAATGTAGTTTTCAATTAAATTTGATAACAAAATTTTGACTGTAATTCATCAAATTTTTATTAAAAAATTAAAAAACATTTTTAAAATAGAGAAAATAAAAAATGTTTTGACTTTAATGTTAAATTATATATAGAAGTAATTTTATATTTATATATATAAAAATTCTAAAATCGAAAAAATTAATATATTTTAGAATATACTCGTTGTTTGAGAAAAACGAATTGATAATTGCTTTTATTGGTTAGAAAACATTGTGAATTTTGTAACAGAAAATACTTTTTAATATCGCTAGTTAAATTTTTAGGTATTAGAAATTCATCTTTGTTATATAAGCTAATTAAAATAAATAAATAAATTTTTCTAGTGAAAAGAATAAGATAGAAACAGAAGTAAATCAGGAAGATTCGAAATTATGAGGCTATAGGTTTTTTTCTCCCTGTGTCTCTTTCACTCTCTCTCTCTCTCTCTCTCTCTCTCTCTCTCTCTCTCTCTCTCTCTCTCTCTCTCTCTCTCTCTGTATAAAGAGATATAAAGAAGTAGCACGATTGCATTGGGATAATAGCGTATTTAAAAGCACGTGCACCGACGCGTTTTCCTTAATCCGAGACTTCATCTCTTCTTCTATATTAAACTGAAAAAACAGAGCATAAATGACGGAAACAAGATGCAGCAGAGTTCGTTTAAGAGTTTAGGGAGTAACAAATAAATGAAAGAAAATTTGTACAAGTTCTTAAATCACTCCTTTCACTCATCAAATTTGTCATTTGAATAAGTTCAATTAAAGTTTTCAAGTTTACGTTATTGTTTATCAGAACCTGAATTGAACTCAAGCAGATTATGAATTCTTAATCTTTTCTTTTTTTAAATTTCTAAATGAAGATCGCTAAAATAAATTTGGTACCGTAATCGTATATTAATACGTTGCTTTTAAATAGTGAATCTAATTTATGTATATTACAAATATTTTTCATCAAATTATAAAATACTTTATTTTCACTTTCAGAAGCAAATAATTAAAAATAATTAATAAATAACTTTCGGTATAAACTTATCATTTTTTATCGCAAGGCATAATCTACTTTAACCGATGAAATAATAAAACCATTACATTTTATATTTAAATATATACATATATTTATATTTCATAAAAATTTTAAATTACACATAAATTTTATACAAAATGTTTTTATAAATCTAATGTACTCAATTATTCAAATTTCTATTAAATGTTGTTTACATTACATGTTTTCAACGAATTTATTACGAATTCATTTAGAAACTGTTATAAATTTAATAATTACTTGTAAATTACTTATAAATTAATAATAATATAGTAATAATGATAATATTTTATATTAATTATTTATTCAATTTTCACTACATACACATTATTTATAATAAGGCGGACATACGTTAAAATTTTTATAAATATTAAGTCACTTTTGCAGGTATCAGGTTTATTTTACAGTATTTGAAGTTATACACAAATATTGAAAAAATATTATATAATTATAATATGATTTTTATACAGTTAGAAAGAAAAATATTTTGATCGTTCAGGAAACGATATCTACATAGACATTCATGACGATCGCATACTCGAGACCTGAGGACGAAGTAATAAATAAAAGCTTCTCTTTCCAGTATATTGCTTTTCCTACTCTTTTATCCTCCATTAGAAAAGCGAAGCTCAATAACTCCCATCGACCTCTTAAAAACCAATGACTTGAATAAGCGATCGTTTACGTTTACACTCTCTTCACTTTCTCGTGAAAGATTCGCAAGAAATCCAAACGTCCATCGATACGGTCACGGAGTAATTTGGATTATTTGTCAAGTAAGCACATTTATTTTTCCTTCGTTATTCAGGGAATTTACAGTATAAAATACAGAGTAATGAAATTTATGAGATAAACTAAATAGTTTTATGAGAGAAGAAATTCATAGCTCAAGTACTCACGAAATCAATTTTTTATCCGTTTCTCGAAAACTATTTTATCCAGTTTTAAATACATTGTTACTTGCCTACTTTACTTTAAATTAATCTTATTTGAAGGAATAGTATATAAAAATATCATAAGATTCAATATCCATTTTTATTGAAATTTGCTTAATAAAATATACAACAGTTCCTTTTATTATTTTTCAAACATTTATTTAAGCTGAATTCAATCGTAATAAACATTTATTCAATATATATTTGATCTATGATAATATTCGATATATGCAATGTTTTTTTTTCTTTTCATGTACGTAGACATGATTTTTATTTTTTAATATTTCATTAGTAAATATCTCGGTGTTATGAAATTATAAGCGATACAAGAAAGCTTTATCTGTTTTCTCGTAATGAGTATACAATAATGCGCTTTTTAATTAATATTCTTTAATATTTGCAGTATAATTCTCAGGTTTAAATTTGTTTAATTAAAATATTTCAAGTTCGCATAACAATTATGTTACGATATAATCGTAAAGCTATTTTATAGAAATATAAAATAATTAATAATAAAACTTGTACAAAAATTCAAAGATTTCTTAACTCAAGAATTTATAATATAAAAAAAGTGAACAAATAATTTTCAATGGAATTTAAAAATACATAAAATTCCATAAAAATGCGTTCGTTGGATTTTTTTTATCTCAGTAGCCATCGGTGAAGAATAGGTAGAAAATGTAAAAAAAAAAGTAATGAAAGAAATCGAGTTCTGAGGTCAATGCATTTTAAAATAGGGTTCTGTATAATAACGTAATAACGCAGACTCTAAGAGCTTCAAAAAATAGGAAGAAAAAGAAATAGGAAGCCACGACAGGAGCGCAGAATTATATGCAAAGAGCCAATTCTCATTCGCGTGTCTGATTCTCTCTTGCTCTCTTTCCCTTTCTCTTTCTCTTTGTGTTCTCTCTTAGGATCAAGACTTACCTTCACACTATTATCAACGTTCATACACGAGATCCTTTTCAAACTCTTTTACTTTTTACTCTTTTCATTTCCATGCATTTGTTCTTCGTTTTAGATCTTCGAGAAGATTTTTCTAAGCGGTAATTTCTGTGAGATATTTATGTGTGTGTCTCTCTCTCTTTGTATGTGTGTGTGTATGCGGTGTGTTTTGTTTGTTTATTATCATTGAAAAATAAGACACTACACTAAAGTTTTTATGCTACTGCAAATTCGAAAAAATGAAAGCAGGAAAATAAATACATTTTTTTTATTCAAGGAAATGATAAAAGATTGAAACCAGAGAATAGTATCTCTCTTTATACTTACGATGTAATCGAGTAAATGCGTTAATATCCTGATTTTTTGAATGAGAATTTTTCTTTTCATTTTAAAGGGCTTTAGTATATATGCAAAATATTTTATGGGATAAATCTTGAATATAAAGTCAAATTTGCACACAAATTTGTTCCTTGATGAAAATTTAAATCCTTTATTTAGATTTTTATAAATAAACTTACTAATTATTGCTTATTATTATATTATATTTTAGTAGCGTATGATAAACAATATATTTCACGTATTTAAACTAAAAATGTAAGTTTCTTTGAATTTAATAATTTTATCGAGTAATGGTACGAAATAAATAATTTAAATATCCATACAAAGTTAATATAATCATTTATATTATTTAAAGATATATATTGATATAGTATAGATATCTTAAAAAGTTATTCCAATCTAATGGAACTATATTTAAAATCTCAATTTCTTATCTATTTACTGGTAATGTAAAAACAGAAATCCAATTTTTTGAATAATTTCTGTTTACAGAAATTTTTCTAAAAATTTCTGTGGTGAAAAATATAAATCTACGTTTGTTTTTCCACAGGTGTATCAGATCGAAATGTAACAATAGTTGCCGATGCACGTAATATCTGACAAGACCTCATTGTATTGTTTACCTCTAGAGACACGGACAAAATGTATGATAGACCAAAAGAAACAAGGCGAGAAAAAGAAAGCTAAAGAAAAACAAAGTTATTTATGCAGTATATTTCGAATCCAGATGTTTTCAAATATAATGTTACTAATTTTAATTAAAATAATTTTTTTACAATTAAATACGAGAACCCTAATAAATAGGTAATTTCATATAGACGAACTAAAGAGCTTCAATTAAAAGAAAAATTAAAAAATTTTGAAACATAAAATCAGTTTTAAATTTATTTCTATTTTATTTGTATAATGATTTTAAGATTACACCAAAATATTCGGAATAATTTTATATGGTTGCAGTTATCAAAAATCAATTCATACTTTTTTCTTTAAGAATTTCTTAAATAATGAAACATTTTTTACCTTAATTCTCTGACTAAAGTAGCATTTTTTATTAAAATAAAATTTTGATTTCCATATATTTTATTAAATGTTTCAAATTTACTACATTTTAAATTCTTATATTAATATGTATTTATTGGTTTCTCAACGATTCCTTATAAAATAAGTAAAAAATTATTCATCTAAAATGAAACGTGTTAAAAATTATTTTATTATAAAATTTTGAGAAAATTAAAGAGCTAATTAATATTTTCTTTTCAATATTTACTATTTAAAGAAAACGCTTATAGTTTCGAGAGAGACTATTGAGAAAATCTAAGGAATAGACTGTGAAAGTTTTTTTCCTTTTGTATGACAAATTCAGTAAGATCATGAACATAGTAAAATTGTAGAAAAGCGCTATGTGCAAAATGAGGGAAAAACTCGGATCAAGGTAAAAGGGACTGTAATTTTCAGTAACGGGTACTACTTCACCAAATGTTTATTCTGACGTTTCCTGCAGGCGATTCGACTTGGCCGGCTTTTATTTGATCCGACTTCCCTTTTCCTCCCTTTTTTTTTCTTATCTTTCACACCAACTCTGTTTCCCTATCTTCGAGTTCAGAGGTCCTTGTTTCATTTTTGGAATGCTAAATTCGCGAAATCTCCATACAGGTAATGGCATAATAATTTTATTTGCTGTGCGAAGGAAAATTACAACTTATTATTATTATTATTATTAATAACGAATTGATTACTGTTTTAAAAAAAATTATTAATCCTCGTCCGAATGTTTCTGAAATTAGAAAATTTCCAATTTTTTGTATTAATTGATTATATCCGTATTAATAATATAGAAATATTTTGATCAATATAATTTTGTTAGTATATAAATCAATTATAGATATTCAATATAATAATAAATATTAAATATATTAGAAAAATGTTGTTTGTTTTTAATTTTAATATTATTAAAGTAAAAATTTTCGTTATTATTTAATAACGTTCTTTTTTAAATTGTGAAATTAAATGAAAATACTCAGTGGTCTTTTAGTCTTTTAGTCTTTTAGTCTTTCTTACAATACGTCAGTCAGACAAAGGAATAATTTTATAATTAAGAAAGATAGTAGAAATAAAGAACTAACCAATACGAATTCACAATGACAAAAGAAGTAATGATATAATTGGTTACATAAAATTACTTGATTACTTCAATTAATCAAGGAAAAAAATACTGCTTTAAATATTTCAACGTTTCTTCTTTGTCTCTTTCACGAAACATCAAAAGATAAAGTTAACAATGTCCGGATCAGTAAAAGCGCTTTTTCTTATACCATAGAAGAAAAAAGTAGTAAAAAATGGACGAAAAGCCGATTAGGGACGAGAGAGAGAAGACGTAAAGCTTATTGTTAAAAGATAGTTGGGCGCAAAAGATGCACTACTACAGTTACGGTCGCCGTTACAAAGAACCGTCTAAGATGCACAAGAGCATCTGCTCGAGTCGCGAAGGCGTTGAAAATCATCAGAGCGATTCTTCGTGTATTCTTCATTGCTTTATACCCACGCGATTTTTTTTTCCATCGGTCTAATGGGAAAACCGCGTTTTGCTAAATCAGTGCTTTCGTAAAATTGATAAAGTTTGCTTGTATTATATATCCAGGATTAATATAATTATTCTTTTTTTTCATTTCCGAGATACTTATTTCTTACAGCCGATAATTAAAAAAGATAGATTTTATTATTTCATAGGATTTAAATTATTTTATATCGTTGGTCATTGCTTAAATATGCAACGAAACATTAATACTTTAAAAATACATAATACAAATTGAATAAATAAACGTGATTTAATAATAATTGTTACAGTTATTGATTTAAAAAGAAAATACAATTTTAAAATTTACATTAAAGTAATTGAAAAATTTCAATTTGCGAATGACTCGAGCTTTTTTTAAAATACATCATTTTTTACACAACACGATGGTGAAAAATTATTAATTTAAAATTTCTATTATTATCAAAGTAAATGTTTGATATGTATTAAAATTGTATATAACGTTTTGTTCAGTGATAATTATTTTGTATTTTATATAAATAAAGTTTAATCATTAAATTACGTATACACTTGTTATACGTGAACGAGAAGTTTGACTAAATAGAGCACTTAATTTCCTGTAATTCAAGAAATCTGATAGTAACGCGTTGCATGTTCGTAAGAGGCCCATCGGTATAGTTCATTTTACACCAACTGAAAACTACTTTATAAACCGTCGCGTCTACTCAAACTGCGTTCCTTTGAACAACTTTTCGCTTTATTCATTAACCCTTGACTCTCGAATATCCATTGTTGTATCCTCGTCCTCTTTAATTACGCAAGTGTGTGCTTTCGACGGCTGATTATAAAAGAGGATATTTAAAGAGCATAAAAGAATAAAAAATTCATCACATTTTAACTTGATAAGTATTCTAGATGAAAATAAATAGATAACGTTTATCGTTTATTCCATCAACGCGTAAAATTTATAAATATATATATATATGTATAATTGAAATTAATATAAGTTTTCTTTATTCTCAGATTATGTTGGCTAAATTTAGCGTGTCTTTTTCACAGTGTATAATAGATTTTAAAATTAAAAAATTTCCATTCTCATAATTTATAATAAATTTAATCATTATAAAAACGATTTGATACGTGATTAGATTTTATTGATATTATTTTGCGCGTAGAAGTTAAAAAAGTTAGAGATAAAGATAAAGAGGGATAGAGAAAGATAAAATAGTCTGATTAGTGTATTCTCACTCCTCGCAGGAGTATAAAAAAGAGCTCATTGGATCTGTACGACCAGAGTTCTTAGATGCTTTAAGAAAGATGAAACGATGATACCAAAAAACTCTTAACACGGAAGAAAGAAAAGTTATTAACGAAGTGCCAGTAAAGGCACCCATAACATCATTTTTGTAGGCGAATATGATGTCGCTATCGTACAAGACTCGTGTTTTTGCTTACACACATACTATTACATCATAAAAAGTTAAATTCAGTATTTTTATTCTTATGTCACTTCTATCATTAGTTTTGAGTAGATACAATCATCCAATAAAAATTCACATACGTAAACTGTTTTTAAGGATAAAATAATACTTTTACACCGTTTCACACGATTTAAAGATTAAAATATTTATATTGAATTCTAATTCGATCGATCTGAAACAAAATTTAGAGGTGATAATTTTCTTATTTACATCTACTTTATAATAAAAACAATTAAGTTATTATAGTTACTTAATTGCATTATGAATTTTTAAGACACAAATAAAAAAATGTAAATTTTTTACAAACGCAGATTAGGAAGAAAAAGAAAAAAGTACTAATTTAAAAAAGAAGTAGTTAAAAATCAGTTGATATGAAATATTTATTCGACAATTATATGTCATTTTTTGCAATATGTAATAATTAAATGTACGCAGTATAATTTCTTTGTATGTAAAAGTTAATTTTCTATACATAAATACTGCATTATATATAATATATAAATAGTATTTTAAATTTTGTTTTTTTTAACAGTCACTATTAGTTTTAAATACTCTAGATTTAAGTTATTTAGTTATGATTAATAAATACATGAAGTATGTTCATTACAGATGTTTGTATTTTAAAAACTGCTCTTAATCGATACTTTTGTAAAATTGTAATTTATATGTTATATTAGTGTATGATAAAACTTTAAAATTTTGTATAATTTTTTATTAAATACAAAGAGTAATTTGATATTATTTTGGTAGTTCAAAAATACCACTTAATTTTAAATATCAAAAGTGTTTTCGTATTCATTGGTTAGTTTATGATCGCATTATTTAATTTTTCAACAGTGGATTAAAGAATTATTATGCTGAGACGATCTTTTTAAAAAAAAGATTTGTTACGAAAGAATAATTTAAATATATATTATTAATTTCATATTTTAAATTTTATTAATCATTTACATATATTGTTCTTATAATAATCATAATAATTAAACTATTTTGTTCGAATAAAAAAGAAAAAATTTGGATCATATCGTTTTATTTAAAAGTTTCATTTATTGTTTATCTATTATTATTTTTACAGCATTTAAATAAAGTTATATATTGCTTTTATAAATAGTTTTATTTTTATATTCATTATTTTGTTTAAAAATCCATTAAGAAATACAATTTTTCTTCATAAATTTTTGTGTTTAATAAAAAATATTTCTTCGGTAAAAAATTTTGAAGATTAGGAAGCTTATTACTAAGAAAATATTACTATTAATAATTGAATATTATTTTAAAATTATAATTTACAGTAAAAATGAACTTTATATTTTTAGAATAAAAGAAATCGTTACTTTAAAAACTATTTACGTATGTTTTTTGAAAGTTTTGTAAAACCAGTTATTTTACATATATTTTATATTTTTTTGATAAAATTTTTAATTATTACATTTAATATGTAAAACAATAGATATATTATATATAATATGTATTTATATAAAAGTGGTACATATTATCGACCATTCATATAGAAAATATATATTTCACGGTATTTTACATAATATATATAAAATACAAGTATAATATTATAATAAATAATAGTACAGTTTCAAAATTTTCTTAGTAACAATAATTTTAATACAAAGACAACTGAAATTCTGTCCGTTCTCTTTAGAAGTAACTTTAGGAAAGTTGCTATCTACTATATGTGGGCCAAAGTCGTATCAGCATATCGCACAAAATACGAACGAAGAAAAGTGACACATTGTTAGTGGAACTTCTACTGTAGCAAAATGGAAAGCTATTGAATGATGGTCAGAGGTAAAATGCTAAACTCTTCAGGCTAATGAAAGTTCTGCAGTTCCGGGTTCGACTTTTGGTCGACAAAGTTCGGGTTCGCGTATCCGCTTGAACGATATCGAGGAAGGGACGAGATGTTTAGAAGCCACGTACTCCAGTAAATACCGATAATCCTATTCTTGACTGTTCGTGAGAGCGTATCGATTTTCTTATCAATACTAGCCAAGAATAATTTTTCCATACTTCGTCTTCAGGTACAGGTTCATTAAACGCATAAGAGTACACGTACATTACATATATTTACACATATCAAATCTCTAGTAGAGAAATGGATTCTAATTACCAACTATTTGCAGAAGATTGAGTATATATAAGGAGAAAATACTTGAATTCGCGATAAACTTTACGCGATGAATAAATCTATCTTTGGAAGAATTCAGAACATTACAGCTTTTAATTGAAAATTTCGTGCTATTGAAAGGAATAAATCTTTAATAAATGATGAAATAAATTATCTCACTTTCTGTCTTTCTCTTTTCATCGTACATTTTTTCAATCATATTTATATTTTTTCTTTCGAACAAAGATAAACCAGATTGATAATAAATGGCTAATGGTCTCACGACATAAAATCATAAAAGCATTATTTCTCATGTATTTATCATATTTAACATATTTAACACATTTAATATATTTATATATTTTGGGATCCGGGCAGAATGAAATACTAAAAACCATTTTCACACGCGATGTGCATATATATAGTCTTGTAGGTAAATAAAGCGTAAACCACGTGTCCTATAAGCACTGCGTGTTAGGCAATTACCGTCACCCTTCCGACTTTACTTTGTTTTTCGATGCTCCTGTTGTTGAGGCAACATTCGGAAATTCCACTCGACTCTCCCTTTGAAACTGTTTACCGCGTACACCATTTTTTTATATGGGATGTAAGCATTATGATACTAAATAATTATTTTGATCAATTAAGTATATTTATTAAGATAGATTGATTATAATAGTATATTATATACATATAATAGTATAAATAAGTATATTTATTAAAATAGATTGATAAGATAGACTGAAAAAGTACTTTTTCAGGAAATTTATAACAATTAACCGATCGAGTAAATTTCAACAATTAATAATAAATGTGCATTAAAAGTTGAATATAAGTAATAATAAATTATAATAAGTTATGATAAGTAACATTAAGTAATAATAAACCGAAAATTCAATACAAAACTAACGATATAATAAATAATATAATAAAGCTACTCGATAAAGTATCCAACCAATGATTAAAGAAGATAAAATTATTATCATATAAATTGAATGGTAGGGTATAATGAATAACCATAGTTCGTTCATCCACGATATTGTCTATTAATTCGTACAGAAAATGTAGTTTAGAATATAGCTGCTGATATTTGGATAGTTAGATATCATATTTATTGCCTTATATCTTTATTCTTAACAGTTCGTTCATTTTTGGTAATCATTGAAGAGCATTAGATCTTCGATAGATAAGAAACTTATTTTTATAGTTGAATGTGTGATAGTTCAAAAATTTATAATTCTTGCAGATATTGAAATTCATGAAAATATTCGATACATTTAACTTATTAATTTTTATCATTTTATTGTCAAGAATAATTCATCTAATACCGAAACGAGATGATATTTGTCAACGATTGAGCTATAAATATAACGTCGCTTTAAATATTCGACAAATTAAAAATGTTACGAAAACCTTTACCTACTAGTATACAATCTATAATTATACTATAGATTGATACTAATTTTCCGGCGTGCTAAAAATCGCTAATAAACATTCAGAAAATTTACAGATTAGTTCTCTTAGGAAATTATTGAATTATTGAATAAAAAAAGATGGGAATCGTGTTTATAATAGAATGATTTTCATTTTGGTGAAATAAAAAAATACCTCGAATATCCACTTAATTGCAGTAATCCTTGATCATTTGTGAGGTTCATTTATGCTACGTAACTTTTGGGCTACACATTTATTTCTATGTAAAAATTGAATTTAATTCTAAAATAAAAGTTTTGAACAAGCTTAACTCAGAACTGATACGGCTCAAAACTATTTTATCTATGATAATGCTACTAGAAGATAAAGATTTCAAAATTTAGCTTTTCTCTCATAAAATGAAATTATCGCTTCTAGGAAAAAACTATCTTTAAAATACTTGATATCAGTGTTTTCGAATTTTTACAAACTTAAAATTTTTTAATATCACACGATAAGTCTATTTTTTCTCAAATTCAACTGATTTTATTTACTGATCATTCAGTATGATGTCAACTTGATTAAATTTCTAAACTTTTCAGATTTATGAAGTGAAGCTGCAGTAGATCATGATTTTTAATTTGTTTTGTATATAATTATGACTATAATTAATATTTGCTTTTACCACAATTTATTTATTTAATTAATGGAAGTAAGTATTGAGATACATATTTTTCTGTTTTGAATTTAATTTCATTTTTCTATCTTCACATTCGTGAAGAATATTATTATTATTCCTTATAGAATCATATTATGAACTTAAAACTTGTTCTTCCCAACATCCTAATTTTACTTTGATAAAATTTTTTTACGAACTAAGTAAAGTCGATTTAGTTATATGTATAAATATAATTGTTATTAATATATATAAAGTAAACATAAATCTATTAAATTCATATTTAATTTATTCTAAAATTGCGTATTATTATTGCAACGAATATAATCTTACAACTGAGAATGGAAAATTGATAATTCTAATTAAAAAATCAATATAATACAGAGTATCATAAATAATTTAAAATGAAATCTTACAAAGTATAATTAAAAATTAAAGTTCTATTTCACTATCATTGATAATTTATAATTAAACGATAATGATAATTTATGAATTTATAATTAAAATATATAATTTAAATATTTTAAAATAGATATATTTCTTTTTCATTTGACAAAATATTCACGTACGCATATAAATAATGATGGAACTAATATTGGATCGAGATTTGATTTATATTTCTATCAAGAAAGAAATTATTTCCTTTTTAGAAAGAAAATTCACAGACAATTTAAAACTAATAAAGAACCATTTGATTTCAAAATAACTATAAACCATAGAATGAAAGCTTAAGTACTTAGAACACACTTTTATCGCAAATTTGATTCTATCAAGTTACGATTTTTTTAACTTTTGGCTCATTATATGTAACTTATTATGAATTCGTACAGACTTATAAAAATATACCGAGTAAAATCTTTTAAGCATTTCTTTTACGAAAGTTTTTTTCTCAAGCTATTTGCATATGCAAAATGACACGGAGAGTCGTATGTCATAATTTAAATTCGGTCACGACTAGACTACTGCAATGAGTTTTCAGTTGCCGAGATGAAAACGCGATGCTCGTAGAGAAAAATTGCATGCATCCACAGAATTACCAGAGAAAGACTATAATTAAACTAGTTTTTCTTCTTATTGTCCGGTCGTTTTTAATTGAGTATTATAGCTTTGTCATGTATAAGGTTGTTGTTATACGATGTCCGTTGACAGTTACATTATTCCAAATGTTTAAATAAAAAGTACAAAGTTTGAAAAAAAAAATGCAATCTTTTCATGATATGAAGTAGCTTTAAAAATAAGTGCTTACTATAAACTATATGTAAAGAGAATACCTTATTAATTTTTCATTTCTACTTTATGAGTCCATTACTAGTCGTAGCATCTTAACATTTAAATTGACTTAAGTTATTAAAACATTATTTCAACCGACATTACTCCCTTGAATACAATAAAGCTCTTTGAAGATTTTTTAATTAAAGTATAACATTGTAAATAATTTTTACGTTTATATAAAAAAAAATTGACAATAAATGACAAAAATTAAAGTATTTAAAATTGAAGCAACATTTTCCGATCATCGCTTTAAAAATATCGATCTAATTTCAAGATCAAATATTATTATTAAATTTACGCGCAATGTTATTCATGTATAAAATACTTAAACACGAAACTTAAATAAAATAATATAGCTCATTATATTACGGTTTATGAATTTAAATGAAAGAAAGATATGATAAATTTATGTATTATTTTTATATTTTCCTCGGAAACGCTTCATTAACATATGTTTAACTCTCACTTCAAGAAGGTAAACTATCTACGAACCTTCCGCTGCTGAATTCAAATAACAGAGGTTTGCATACAATCTATATCGCATATAAATCTTCTATTTAAAGAAAAAAATATACGCTGAAATAATATAAAAATTATAAAAACGTTAATAATCTCGAAATAAATTCTAAGAATCAAATATTCAGGATTTAATTTTAAAAACTAATTAGCTATTTTGATAGATATTTATTATAAATTACTGGATAAGAATAAATATTTAATTCCAAAACCTTTTTTTTACTTCTTACAAGATAAAATGAATTTCGATACTTCAAAATTTATCAACATCGATATCTATAAATATTAATTCCATAGCATGGAATTTGCTACGTCGATATCATGGCTTAATAATCGCCTCTAATAAAGCCAATTCAAATTTTCCTACTCGACCCACTGGATGGTATAACCATTTGCGCCCACTTGAAATACATCGAAATGATAAATGACAAAGGATATTACAATGTGTTTACATCGAACCGGTCAAAATGGTTAAATGTTCGAATAATTATGCTGTCCTTCTGGGACACTCAGAGGAGATACTTACGCTAGGATGACAGCATCACTCATGTACTTGACATGCTAATTAATGCAGAAACGTAGCCGCAGTGCAACAACAATGTTCGTTAGGCTTCGTGGCTACACATATGCGCATATATGAGTGTTTGAATGTATTACTTGATTGCGACTAAAGAGTTATCTTTCAAACCCTCTCTCGTTACGTTATGCATAATTTATTTCAACAGTGTAGTATCAGTTTACATTGCCAAAAGGAAATTTTGCGCCTCTTGTTTTGTACTTTGCACTATTTTTTAGAAGATCGTGCAAACTCGTTTCATAAAATTCTCTACGATTATCATTTCGCTAATCTCAATTTTCAAGATATTAAATACCTGGTTTAGGAAAAATCAGCAATCGTACTTAGTGTCGTAAAATGAAGGTGTAATGTATGAATCGATAAAAATATATCCTTTTTTTTAATATTTTTTAAACTATGGTTAATATCCTTGAATTATTCTGTATTATATAAAATGAATAAAAACAAGGTTGTAAAAAGTTTCATAAAAAAATAGGCTTTAAAAATGATAATAAGCTTCTAAAATTAATCAAGATTAGTATGAAATATTTTTATAATCATGTGTGTACGATAAAATTTAAATTACGTAAAATATGAAGCTCTTATTTATTATTATTCGTATTATTCTCTAAATACACACACACACATATATATATTAAAATAATTAAATATTAATAAATATTTCTTAATGTTACAGGTGATTGACAAAAATCATCGTTTAATTCGATTCTTTTTGTACGTAAGTTTACAAATAAAATCAGTTCATATTATTTTATTTTCTCTTTTTATATATTAATTTACTACAAGTTTAGCAGTGAACTTTATTCGGTAATTTAATCCAAATAATTTATATAAATTATAAATTTAATACAATTCTTAAAACATAAAAATAATAGAAATTAAAAAATATTTTCAAATCAATTAAATTCATAAAAAATATTTATATCTCAAACTTGTGGTAAATTCAACATTTTAATTATTTAGTGTTTTGAAACTTTGAAATATTGTACTGGGTATTCATCGAGTAACTAAGGATGGAATTGCACAGAACAGTAAGGGTTGGGTTTATTGCTTTGTCTTGGCAAAACCACAATATATAATTGTCGGACGGTACGTGACTAAAATTACTGGAATATTGTATAAAACATTCATAATATATTTATATAGTTACCTTAAAAATCTTTTAAAAACTATTACGCGAAGACAAAGGTCGCAATGAAAACTAGCGTTTCTATTTAAGACTTTAAACGTCAGACACAGAATTTATATAATATTTGGAATTCAATAATATCACGATGATTATCTAAGCTTAACAGTTAAAAAATAATTAACCTCCATTTTATGTGCAAGAACTACATAAAGAGCAATTGAGTAAGGCGTAGGAACCACATGTACTAGATATTACCCCGATATAGAGACTGATACTACTACGATATGAGAATATCAGAGACTATTATACCTCTAAATGATCTTGGTAGTGGCTTAATTCCTGAAAGTACTGGCTGATTTTACGAGCATCTGCGGTTTGCTACAGTCCGTTTAGGTCTGAGTCTGTTGCGCTGATAAGAGTTTTAGATATGCTTTCTTTGCAAAAACAGTTTAAACACAGAATTTGTCTATGAATTTCAAAGTTTGTAAGATTTGGCTGATTATACTCCAAGTTATTTTCAATATTAACTTTGGTTTATTAATCCAACAATCCTACTATCATATTAACCTTTCTCAATGTTATCTTAATTCATGAATGAAGTCAGCATTTAGTTTCTTCAAAGAATTCAAATGTCATAATTGAATTATAATACTTATATTATTGTAAAATAATTGAGTTTCAATCTAATTAAAATAGTTAAAGTAATATTCGTAATGTGTTAAGGAATATATTTTTATTTTTATACAACATTAATATTTTTTCATTAAATTTGTAGAAACTTATAAAAAAATTTTGCGTTTACTTCTAATATTTTTACAGTTTTTAAATATACTGTGGTCAGTAAAGAATTAAAATTATTTTATAAAAAAATTATTCTTGCTGTTCTTCACATCGATAAATGGTACAAGTCTTCTTAATATTCTGTACTATTAATTTGATTTCATAGTCTGCAGCATGTGCGTGACATACAGCTGTAAAATCCTCTGCAGTTCCATTAATACTTTATATTTCAATTTATATCTTTGCGAAAATAGCTGCGTAATGCAGTAGTATTGATTTTTGAAAATAAAATATTTTATTAGTCTATTTATTGTGAGGACTCTAAGCATAATAGATAAGATTAATCACCATATAATATTATCTGTTAAAGAATCAAATTACTTTTTATATAAAATTTGGAAAAATTTTCTATAAAAATAATATGCTATGATATAATCCATTATAAATAAATAACATTTGAAAAATATTCTCAGCAATCTATCTCAATCATTGTGAATATATTCTTAAAGTTTTTAATAATAATCTTGATATATTTTCAGCACATTTAAACTTAAAAGAAGTTTCAATTTAGCACGTCGCAAATAACTCTTTTAATGCAATAAAATATAAGATTACTGAAAAAATTTTCTATTTAAATAATTTATTTCTCGGTGGAAAATCTACTAAAATAAGAATGAATAGTACAATCTTAAATCTATTTTATATTGAAAATGGGATTTAAGATTTGAAATCAAAAGGATTTAGCATATATTACTTTAATTACAATTTAATATATGTAAAGTTATATTAACTTTTTGTATGATATTGTTACGTAAAGAATTATAATTCAACAATTTTACAAAATAGAAGTAGACAAATAAATTATTAAACTATCAATTTTTTCTCATTTGCAACGATAATTCCTTGCAAAAAATATAATAAAAGTGATCGATACATAAATCAGATATAAATGAAATGTTTAAATCGCATTTCAATAGAAACAGTATTATTAAAGAATAAATTTACATTTAATTACATATTTTAATTTATAATTTTCAACTTTGTAAATTAAGATTTTAAAAACAAAAAATATTGAATCATTTTATCTCAGATATTTTACAATAATTATTTGTTTTATTTAAATTTTTTATTTTCTAAAATATTAAACAATTTTACAAATTTTAACAAAATTTTAATTCTGCATCTTACTTTAAAAAAGCTAAAATAGAAAAAACTTGATCTCTAATTAGAATTTCATAAAGTTGCTTATCTCAAACTTAGAGCCATTGCCAGTTCGGTAATACTTACAATTCATAAGTCGTTCGGGTAAAACTTGTAATATTTGAAAACTTACAAGAATATTTAAATATGTTGGAAAAATTGTTTCGGCTTAATTAATACTAAAAATTAAAAAAGGTAATTAAACTAATTTAATAAATTCAAGATATTATAATAAATAATTTAATATCGTTAAAATACATAATTTTGTAGAATATTTTTCAAAATAATTACATTTGTATTAATGAATTATGAATACTTTTTAAATAAATTTCAGCGACTTTCAAAATCAATTTTATCGGTTTTAGGTATTAGGTATTATAATATATATATACATATATATGTTATAATAACAAATAATAATAAACTGAAATGAAAACTTAAGCAAATATAAAAAAATGTAAATATCTCTTTGAAAAAATACATTTTTAATAATAAATAACTAAAACATCCATAGCAATTTAAAAATTTTAAGTACAAATAATTTACCTGAAAATAATTTACCGAAAGAATACTTATGAAAGTATCAAAGTATAGTTACGATAATATCCTCTTAAAAAGGATTCTTAAAGCTGGTTAATAAAATAAATAAGAAAATAGGATATTATGAAAGGAGGACTGCAAATAAGCGCTCTAATAAATATTTTTATTTACTTTTTAAGATATTTGCACTCCAGTATTTACTTTATATTTTTCGATTTTTTACATTTTAATATAAGCTTTTTTATTATTTCGAACATTAATATCCTGACAAATATTATTGTCAGTTTGTGAGTCTCTAGTCTACGTTAATTAAAATAAATCAACCTGAAACCTCCAACAAACGCAACTAATACTCGGTATTAATTTCTGTTTCGCTTTGGTATAATCTTCACACGGACGTGAATAACCTAACAACACTCGACTCTTCTCTTCACAGGAAAATGAAAAGTCCGCTCGGTCGCCTAAGTTTAATTCAATTGGCTGTTCTACGTTGGAGGGGTTATAAAAGTTCCCGCGAGTCATTCCTGCAGATTTCCCCCTTCGCTTCTCCTTCTTACACGCGGCATTCGGCCCCTGGCTGTCCTCGAATTTCAATTAGGACGTTCCATGATTTCATATGGAGCCGTCTACGTGGCTGTAGTCGTAGTTTGGATGGAACGAAGCCAAAATTCGCGAGAGAACATCGATGAGCGGCAGCTCCGCAAGTCCGAGAGTTTATAATCCTGTTTGCTTGCTTCGATACATACATCTCTGCTTCATAGCTCTGCAGAGAGAAGTGCGTTTGAACTCGATCGCTTCGGGAGTTTTCTGCGATATATCTAATGTCTAAGCTCGGTATCTAAAATCTAATCTGGATGTCGAGATGAGTTCGCGCCTTGGTGAACATTGGACACGTTGATGATTCCCTGAACTTGGAATGGCATTGCTAGACATTCCAAATAGATAATGACTTTCCTTTCGTTTACTCGACATCGATTGAAAATAATTTCGAATTACTTTGAAACATTCTACGTTTTACGCTTATAACTATTTCAGCAATAAACTAGTAAAGTTTTTCTTGTATTAATTCTACGATACGAATGTAAGCTTCCAAATTTTATCGCTATAATTTGTATAATTTCATTTTTAAGCTTTACTTATAATGATCTATTGTAATTTGATTTTTTCTACGTTTTGGGAAAAATGATTCGTTCGTATTTTGAGCTAAATCGTAATATATTAACATACATATTACATTTTTGAACATATAAATTTTCATGAATTGGATAACATTTTCGATTCAGATAAATAAGTGAACACTTTCATTTTTTAATTTTTAATGCTTCAAAAATAATTTTTATAAATATATTTGTTTCATTATATTTAAAACTTTATTTATAAGTAAATTATATTGAAAAAATTATGATTTCAATATATTGTCTTCTGAAAATAAATATACGATGAATAAAGATAATATAATTTATATCCATAACATAATTTTAGATAATTGATTTTTAAACGTTATTACGAGCTACTCGTGAATTTTGGTGTAAAAAAAATTGGATAAACTTATAAGTAGTAATCTTGATGTACTAGTTTTGTCACTAGAATTATTACCTGTTGACGTAAAAAAATTTTTTGTGGTTATAGTTTTGTATTGAAAGAAAATACTTGAAACTGTCGTATACAACTATTTTACCTACATCATTTCGAGATTTACATCAAACCGTATAAAGTTTACGTAGACATGTAGCATATAAAACAATGCAGTAAAATTTAAATAAACGTGTGTCAAGACTAAATATTATTGAATAGATATGTTATTAAACATCAACTTAGCTGAGAATCATTTAATATTAAAAAATAGCTGACCAAAATGTTAATATGTATAATTTAAAGTTGTATATATTTGCGTATATCCACTATTCACTAATATACTTATTGAGCCTAAGAGAACTAAAAATTGTATTTTTAAATTTGACTGAATATATAATAAAATATAAGTAAATGCAAAATCTTTGTACATATAATTGTATTTCAAATGAAGCTAACAAAAAGTTCTTGATTTGTTACTTGCTACAGTCATTATTTTTCATTTGACCTTTATATATTCACTGTATACTTTTTTTACCTTTATTTCTTTAGATTTTCTGTAGATATTTCTTCACTCTTACGTTTCATATAACTAAACATTTTTCTGAAATTCAATTCTGATTTACAATCCCCAACAGTTCTCTTCAATATGAACGATATTTGGTTCACTACTATTCGAGCCATAATATGTACCTCATCGGAAACTTATTCAGCTTTTTCGTCGCATATTCAAATTTCTTTTTTTATTAATATTTATCAAAGAATTTTTCATTTTATCTTGTAACAAAACTTTTTTCTAAATACATAAAATGATACTATTGCCAAATAAGTCAATCTTTATATTAGTTTCTTTCATATTTGGCCCTTAATTAAATTTGTTTTACTAGATTAATAGATTTTATTGGAAATATTTTTCCACTCTAATCGTAATACAATTAATAATATATTATTTTCAAATTAAGGAAACACGAATAAGTTGATTTCCCCTCTTTTCTTATTTCATTTAGAACAAATATAAAAGAATATATAGATTGGTCCTCTCAAAGTATATCAATAGAGAAAGAGAGAAAGAGTTATTATTTAATATACATGTATTATATGTAAATTAATATAACATTTACAACAATACAAAAATCTATAAAGATATAAAATTCTATATATATATATTGTATTTATTACTTGAGAAAGAACTGCTTCCAATGATAATTCAGGCAATTAACATTCTATATAAATTCTTTAATTAAGTTTTACAGAAAAAGCTATATAATTTATAACCTTTGCTATGAACAAAACAGATCCTATTAAAGCTGATTATTAAACTAGAATTTATACGTTTGAAAAGCATAGAAAAATATATTGTTTACTGTTTCAAAAATAATAAGTATTTATTACTTTTTAAAAATAATTTTTTTATTGATTTAAAATTTTTAATAATATATTATGTACGTTTAAATTTGAATTAATATTGCATTTTAATAAAATATTATTAAAAATAAAATTATTCTATCTATAATATATTTCAAATATTTCTTTTACTTTTCTATTATTCGTTTAAAAAATTTTTTAGTATTTGCCTTTAAATCAACTTTAAACATTAAATTTAAGTAGTTAATATTCTATTTATGGTAAAGTTACATAAAAACACTCATGAATATATTTAGTTTATATAATTCTAACGAAATACTTCATGAAGTTTTATAGATACCAATGAATATAATGTTTATACAAACATTCAAATAATTTATTTTATATCTCTATCAGCTTTCATATCATAATTAAATTTTTGTTAGTACGTTCATATTTTATGCTAATATTTTTATACGTACATATGATATATTCAATTGAATTTTACCCTTGAACTTCCAAACGGGTTGAAAAGTCTAGACAAATTGTATAGAATTTAATTTCATTCCTATTTTATGTATAGTAACTTATTTTTCAAAAATATATTCTTATTTAAAATAAGTAACTTTATTCGTTATTCTAAATCTATAGCAATTTAAAGACGATATTGCAAATATATTAAAAATGAATGATATTTAATTTTTAAAATCGATAGATGCAAGACGACAGGAGAAATGATTAGATGGGAAAAATTGTTAAAGAAAAACTATCAAAAAGTTTACGGTAACGTAGATGAAACATTATGTAGATAGTAACGTAAAAAAGGTCAAAGATAAACTGTAATCGTGTGTATAGAAGAAACAGAAAAATAAAGCATAAGGTGCGCAAACAGAATAACGTCAGATAGTATACAAAGAAGAAAATATGTCAAGAGGTGAAAAGATTTCTGTACAAAGTAAAGAGCAAAGTATAATAGAAAATTTTAAAATACTGTGGCGAAAACAAACCAATACGGTGCACGAAAAATCGGTAGAAACAACCAAGTCGAAAAGATAAAATGAGAGACCGAAGAAGACTGGAGTACGGAAGGGGAACGCGTATAGAATAGCTTTACGTTATTGATCCTCTAACACAGAGTACGCATCTTTGCGTTATTGCTCTGCCGAAAACAGACAAAGAGGAAATGAAAAGGACGAACAGAGAAAAAGAAAAAAGTTAAGAAAAACCGAAAGGGGAAGAAAGTAAAGTTATAGCCTAAATTGTACTCCTACCTTTTCCAAGATCTCCTTTATATTCTCTTTCTCGTTTTCGCTCTTAGTCTAATCTTAATCTTTCTTTTTTAACATTTATTAAATTTAACTATTTAATACATATAAATTCATTACAAAAAGCACACGATTAATTGTCTATAAGAAAACTGAGGTAAATAGAATAAAATTTATTATATATTGATTTTTATCGCTGCATCTTGTTAAATATATAAATATTTATTAAGCATGTCTTTCATGCCTAATAAACATTAAAAAAAATTTAAAGTTAAGTTCGTTTGTCAAATGTTACCCACTGTAGGACGATGCTGTCCATTTTCTCGCCTGATTAGTCTTGCCAAGTGTCTTTCACCGCATCGGTTCATCTACGTTAACCAACACACTCGGAAGTAGAAACAGCTATCGGAACAATACTCAAGATGATGGTTTTACTCGTTACATTGAGAAAACGTTATAAATTTGATCAGAGATAATTAGGTAACTAAGAACTAAGAAAGTTTGAGAAGTCCAACTCGTAGATTCAGAAAACCACAGGGACAGTGTGAGAAGTCAGACTCATTCATAGATTCAGAAAATCCAGGGACATTGTGTAGAACTTCATTAATTCTACTAAATTCAAGTCTATGTATCCGAGATATTGTCATAATTCTCCTCCCCTTCCGAGTTGCCTTTGTTTACACCCATTTTAACTCTTCAACCTCTTCGCTCCACTTATAGAACTACGAAAACGTATTCTCTTCTCTAGAGGAATTGCACCGGTCAACCAGTGCTTATCGGATAAGTCGATATATGACATCACCCCTCCCCCGCACCTTCCCATCGCTGTTCGTCATTCCACCCTTTCTGAGTATGAAACAGCAGCCACGTTGCTTAACATTGGTAATCTAACGAACACCGTTGACCCAATTGTACTCCGATTGGAGACATTCGACAATGCCTAATTCTTATATTTTTATTAATTATCCGCTGTGAATAAGGCTTTTAGTATTTATCGTAATTCCTTGGTATATATTGATATATATTTTAATGATTTAAATTTCTTTAATATTGTAATAAATAGCTTTTTGGTGACCAAATATTTGTATAATAATTTGAATTCATAGTAAACTTATCGATTTGATTCCATATGTTTTTTTTAATTTTAAATTATGACTAATAAGTTATATTATTTACTTATTATTTAAATTAAAAGTACATTAGAATAATGTCATAAAGTTTTTATTAAATTAAAGTACAAAAGTTTTAATAAATTTTATTTCAAATCCTCAAAATTAAACAACTAATTATAAAGTATAAAGTAATTCGCATGTTATAATTTAATATTACGTCAGTATACGAATTTATAAAATGATAAATATAACATACCAATATAGTAAAATATCCTAAATAAAATTTTATACAAAAAGTAGTTCTTAAAATTTATGTGACTTACGTATAAAAATATTTTCCATATAGTTAGCTCATATATTTGTAAATATGTTAACTTTGCTAATTAATTTAATGAATAAATTTAGAAAAATTTATTGATATTTTACAAGAGATAAATGTTCTTTATAAATATTATTTTAAAATTATTTAAGTAATATTAATAGTAAAGAAACGATTTAGTTTTTGTAATATCACAAACGAATCTAAATTTTTTTAAAAAATTATTTTTTGATTTTAGCAGTAATATGAATAATAGTGATATCTAAAAATATGTTTGATGCCTACGTTTTAACTCATTATAAAACCAACTTATAGTTTTGCCTTACAATGAACATTTTTCTACCTGTTATGGATTTTAACTAGTTGTAATTTGATAAAATTATATTTTCTGTTATACATTTCTTTTGAATTAAATTAAAATTATTTTTAAATTGAAAATTAAAATATAAAATATTTAGTAACGATAGACGTAAAACCCACCACAGTAGAATTAATAGTATGCAATACAGCGGTACTTAAATATATGTATGTGTGTATATATAAATTAACACAGTATAAATTTAAATTAAATTAAACTAATGTTAATTTTAATTATTTAATTTATTTATATAAAAGAAATCGCATCATTTGGTAAACATAAAAATACATGAAATTCTTATTTTTCTATAATCAAATGATTATATACATGCGCATATCGTACGTTAATCACTCAATAGATTATTTATTTCATTACGTTAATTTAATAATACACGAATGTATTTATTTAAGGAAATATATCTAAACTTCAATTTTGAATGATTCATATAATACTTAAATCTGATAACAAATTCAGTCGTCAGCAAATATGAATCGACCGACATTTGCTTTTTATGCATCATATTTTCAAGTTGCGGTATATACTTTATTTTTTATAATTTATGTAGTCAGTGTTTCTTATTCTTGTTGTATAATATTAAAGATAAGTATGCATATTTGCATTTATACTTTTTCTGTTTTTCAATATTTGATTTGCTTGCATAAAAGAATTCAGTTTATTAATTTATCTTTTAAATATTAATAATTAAAATGAATCTATTAACATAAAGTTTATATAATTTGACACATCATAATCGTATATGTTTTTTTTCATAGAACTGTTATATTTTATATATATTGAAAAAGTTTGTAGTTAAATAAAGGATTAGAGTATTTAATAATCATTATTAATTGTATTTGTTGTTATTTTTTCTTATTTTATTATATTATATTATTATATTATATTATTTTACATTATATTATTATTTATATTATATTATTTTAATTAATAGTTTCATTAAAATATAATGATAAGAATATGGACTATATCGTTATTGTCTTTATATAATGTAATATAAAATTTAAAAAAAGTTTAGTTAAAGTACTTTAATTTAAAACAGAATTATAAAATTTAAAACTGCATCAGAAACAGTAACGACAATTGCTAATTAATTATTGATTAATAATTATGATCAAGTTTATCACTGTCAGTCAATACTTCATAAAATGAAATGAAATTCTCCCTACTCATCTTTAATTAATGTTACAGACAATTATATTACATTTCATCCTCTTTATATTTCATTTTATCCTTTAAATTTTCGTATATAATTAGTTTTTTTATCCTTTATTTCAGAAAAGGTATTACACAAATTCATTTAGTTTTTATCTGATATGCAAATCAGTATTTAAATTTTTAGTAAAATAAAGCAACAGAAAATATTGAATTAGATTTATTCTATTAGACATTAATTTTACATATTAACAATTTTATTTAGATATAATAAATTACTATTATCAGTATAAATAAAGGCAACAAGAATATTTATAATAAAAATATAATAATATTCATTATGAATTTAAAATTATTTGATACTAACATTTTTAATTAAAAATATTGAGACTAATAATAAAATAAAAAATTATTTTAACGAATATAATTAAATATTTGCGTACATTTTTTAAAATATTGTTTTTGCTTTCAACTGCATTTCTCGATTCTGAAAACGAACAAAGAGAATTTAGTTTCGTACAAGTAAATTTCACATGTCATTCGTACTTCAGGGAATCGACGAACTTCTTTTTTGTCGTAGTGTCTCCTTTAGAACAGTGAGGGCGTCAAATCGATCAATGGTACGAACGAAGAAAAATCCTACATCTTCCTTTCTTATTAAAAAATGACCGATCATACATATAAAAAAGACTCCTCGAATGATGTTCACGATATTGAGAAAAACGGGAGACTGAATTCATATTGGATATCAATAGATTCAGCCTAAATTTTCAGTTTGATAACATTTTTCTATTTAATTTCAATTACTAATAATTTCATTTTTTAATAGATATTAGAGATATAGATTTCAAATTTTTTAATTATTACATTCTTGAAATATTTTTTAAAGTAACAAATTTAAATCATTTTTGAAATTCCAGATAATTTAAAATTCTGAAATAATAAAAAGATTTTTTTATTACAAAATTGATAATTTTTGTCTTATTTTTTTTTTACAAAACTAATATCTATTAAAATTTTATATAAAAAATGCGGTTGTTTTAAAGTTTCAAGTGTTTAAAAATATTTAAATATATATCAGTTTATAATGTAAACAAGAATAATAAATAACTTACAGTCATTTTATCTTAAAGGCATTTAATACTTTTAAGTTTTTAAGCGCACCAATAAGGAATTTTTTATATATAAGAATTATCGGCATAAAAGTCCATTTATCACTTGCCCAGTAGTAGGAATTCTATATTTCACAGTTCGAGTAAAATATGACTTACTGTAGGATTCCAATACAAAAACAATTAAGAATTATCGAATAAATGGCATAAAATAAGTTGTTTATTTATTAAAAGCAAAGTATATTATAAATATTTTTTAAAAATGGTAAAAGATGCTAGTAAAATAATTAGCAACAATAATTGAAAGATTGTAAAGAGTGTTTTATAACAAAAATATAAACTTATTATTAATTAATATTGATGCAATAAGAACTTGAAAAATTAATAGTTATAATAAATAAAATTATATATATTATAAAACTATCAGCATAATTTACCGTAAATACTTTAGAATTACATAATATTCCTTATGATATTAATAACTTTTGGAGATTAATAGTAGGTGACTAACAGCTTTCATAATCCATGAATGTTTAAACGAGTCACAGTTTTTACAAGTTACAGTTAAATTTTAATTTTACATGCATGTTGAATGTTTGAATGTTTGTTTTATATTTCTATGATAAAATTAACATATTATATTATTCATTAATTCGCTATTATATAAAATACTATAAAAAATATGTTTTTTAAATTTTATATAATTATAGAAAATCTTTTCATTAAAAACAAAAAGGTATTTTTAAATAATTAAATAACTAATACTTATCCAACTATTGTAATTATTTCGTTGAAAATAAGTAATACAAAATAATATTTTTTATTTACTTTAAATATGAACAATATATAATATTTCAGGAATTTTAACAAATGTTGCAAATTATTATAATTATAATTAATATACATCATTATATGATCAACTTGAAAGAACTTCGATGAGTTTAGCTAAACAAAAATCAAAAACCAAATTATTACACATTTATATCAATTTATTTTAAAGAAAAAATTGTTAGAAAAGTGTATTATTGTTGGATCATATATTTTGAAGAAAGTAAATAATGATTTCCATACATAGTTTTACTTAATAACTTAATTTTTTTAACAAATATACAATTAAAATAAAATGCAAATATAAGTCGTGGTAAATCAATAAATTAACACTTATAAAAGTACTTGAAAAAAATTAAAGTGATAGAGGAAAGTTTTTATTATATATTGACAGAGATAGAATTTTATATGTTTTTGAATTAAATATGATTGAAAGATGTCTATAACATTCTATCTACAAAAATATGAAATTCAATATAATTTTCTTACGTTACTTTTATGTCTATATTCTACTCGGATGGAAATAAATTGAAATCATATGAATTCATACGCAACCTACACATACACACATACACATACGCATATATATCTTATAATATGCATTTTTTTAAATTTTGTAAAATCGAATTTCATTATTTGAGTAAAATATCAAATTACTATTGTTAATCTTTCTAATTTAAAATAACGAATGACGACCCAGGTATTAAAACATCTATAAAAAAATAAAAATTCTTTTAAGTAATAATTTTAAAATATAATATATTTTCTAATATTCTTGTAATAAATTTTTAAGTATTATCAGAAATTAAACTTTAAATACGTTATTATCCATACTCATTGTATACAACTAAACTAATTAAAGACATTGGCATCAACTCATTTAAAGTAAATCTTCTCGACTAAAGTTAATTATTATTAGTATTACTAAAATGTACAGTATTTTAATCAAGGTAAAAAATACTTATGTTAAATTGTTAGAGTAGTGTCAAAAATATTTTTTCAAATTGTTAGTTTTACATTGTATATTCAGTGAAACGTAAATATATATTTTGAAGAAAAAATTATTTATCAAATCATTTATGTCGTAAAAACGTAAAAACCATTAACTGCACGTTTTATAAACAATTACAGGAAGAAACTCCTACGCTTGGCGTCAAGCACTCGTAAGTATCGAGCTTTTGCAAAAATACACATGAGTAGCCCCAAGAGATCGTGAGAAAGGTCAAGAACCGACTCTTGGCAGATTCACAGAGGATAAAATAAATGCTGGACAATTACTGAACTTTAAAGAGTTCAAAAAAGATGCACAAACAAAAGATAACTCGAACTAATTATTTTTTCTCGCGAAAGTCATTAACGGTGTTCAACGACATCCATGCAGTTTTTCTTATAAAATATTAGAGAATAATTCGCGTATATGTATGCGTAGAGTAACAATTCAGCAAATTTATCGACTATCAATACTCTTGTTTTGAGAAAATAGAGATTCCCTTTATCTTTAAATATATGTTATCGCATCAAAATATTTTTTATTATAAAATTAATTGAAACGTAAAACCAAAAAATGCTGTAAATACAACTGTGATATTGATGAAAATATTGATGAAAATTCGGCTTTTATTTAATAAAGCAATATTATTCTACAACAGCAGTCCGTTAAATATTCGAGAATAGTTGTAAAAAAAACACGATCACAAGATACATTAATATTAGATTACTTATAGAATTTTACATTAAATTATTGAACGTTATAAATATATTCGGAATATAAAATAGCATGAATATTAGCCCGATAAATGCATACGAATATAAACGAGAAAAATTACTCAATCGATGCAGAAGTTCACCGTATGCTTGCAATATCGTACACTTCTCGTACTTCGTGGGTTATTTCGGTTGACACGTCGCGTGCCGCTTTTCTGAAAAAGTGCCTTGGCTACTTGAAACCGTAGCAGTGACCAGAAATAATATTCCCAGCGAGCGTACTGTCTCTTTTCCTCTCTCTTTCTCTTTCATTACTCTTTCCGTTCCGCTGCTCATCTTCGCGCTGTCTCATTTCATCTGCAGTAACAAGAATAGTTCTTTGTTTTTTTATCACGTATCAACTGTGATTTTTTTTCTTTCAACCGATATCCTATGGTTGTGCTTTTTTTGGAAAAGTTGAAAATTTTTATTTGAAAATATTTATAGAAGTAATGCGTATACTATTATTTAAGTGAAGAAAGAAATGACGATAATCGAAGTATATGGAAAACGACTTTTTTGAATGAGTTTTAAGGAATTTGTCAAATAATTTTCGTAATAATTTAATAAGTTTTATAAGCTTTTAAAACTTAAAATTAAAAAATTTAAGAAAAATAATAGATTTATGTTATTACTATTAATATTTCAATGATGATTAACATTTTTCGTCTTTTTTAAAACTTATACATCAAATTATAATATATAGATGTATAATATATGTATACACGATATGTCGATATAAACAAATTTTATATAATCAATTAAAAATTTTAAAACAAAATAAGCTGCCTTACAAATTTATTTTATATAATATATTTTATATTTCAAATTATGTAAAAAAATATGCATAAACTTAATCATTTGTAGTATTGAACGAAAACGTCTTAATTTGAATATTTTTATTAATAACATTTATGCTTTTATATCTAATATACTTTCAAATTAATATTTCAGAAAATAATTATATATAAAAAATGCAATATATAACTTTATACTTCATATAATTTTGTACTTTTATAACAATAGCACAAATAAAATAAGTTTATAGTAGAAAAGTTACTTCTAAAAAATTTTTTAATTTCATAATTTTAAATATTTGAAAAGTTTTTAAAATATTCTAATTTATTTTCATAAAATTCTCAAGTATTTCAATATTAGAAAAATATACTTATTTATATTTACTTTTTTATTTAATCATATATGCTTATTACTATATTTTCGTCAAGTAGATATAAATTATATCATTTATTTTTCTTATCAATTTTATTCGTAATAGTTTTTGATATACTTTTTGTATTTGTTATTTTTATTTGTTAGGAATGTTTAAAGTTATCAAACAAAAAAATTTATAATTACATTACTTAAAGACAAACTTTTTTTCATAAATAATAAAGCAGGTCAATATAAAGCTAATTAATTATGATATGTGCTTCTATAATACTAAAATTAAAAAATATATCAACAATTTTTTAAATTTAAATTTCTAAATGTTTGTAACATATTACTTACTAATAATAAATATAATATTAAAAAATGAATATCGAAATTTTATATTAAAAGTTATATTTATAGTTAGAATTATTTTATTATATATGCTTATAAAAAATTCCAACTATTAATAATAGCTCGATGAAAATAATTATATATCCATTCAAATATAAGATAGTTAAAATAATTTATATTTGCGTTATTAAATTATCTTTTTTGTTCGTTTCTTAATGATTTTAAAATTATAAAGTTAAATTTTAATTTTTAAAACTCAATATATTATGAGTTTATTATAAAATTGATAATAAATAAATTGATAAAAAATAATAAATACTTTCAAATTCCTTACTTAAATTAATTATGTTTATCAAAAAATTCTTTATTTTCATTTTTCATGTGAAGAATATGAATATAAATAATAAAAACTGATTCATTATTAATGTAAATTTATTACGAAATAACAAAAAAAATTGTTTTAATTATTACACAATTTATAAGGTTAAAATGATAGTAATTAAAATACTATTTAATAATGATTCGTGAAAATGATAAACGTGTAAATTCTCAAGTGACTCGTTAAGATTTAATAAGTCAAGTTTGTACATATTTATCACCTCGTATAAATTATTTTAATAAGTTTATCTTAAAAAATGTCTATATTAACATCTTTATTAAATCCGAGTTTTATTAAATTCGATAAGTCGAGGTGCATCAATTTTTCGATAAAATGAAAATTAATGATTTTATTGCTATCGTAGGAGTGACAGTAATTGGAAAATTTCACACTCGAATTGACACGCGAAAAATTTCGAATCGGCTGCCAAACTTACTGCTACGCGTATTAGCTAAATGCGATTGGTCGGACTTGTATACATATTCTTGAGAGGTTGGCGCTTACATATGTTGAAGTAACTAATACGCCTAATCTCCTGCGTACTACTAAGCTTAGTCTCTCTCTCTCTCTCTCTCTGCTCCACCTTTTACTCTTATTCTCTCTTTTTCTCTCTATCTTCGTCAACGCTTTAAAACACACACACACGCGTTAATATGTGCGTACTACTAACCTCGCAGAGAGAAAAAGGAGATCAGTGTTTGTTCGGTTGCGGACCTCGAAACTGGCATTTTCCACGTACGTGTGTGTATTATTTCTTTTACTTTGCAAGTTTTGTGTAGAGGGAAAATGACATTAACCAGCGTTTTATAGTGCGTGATAATGTAGTTTGTGTTCACGTGCCGTTAGCAAAATTCAGTGCATGTGATGCGTGGATTACGGGTTTTCCATGCTTGATGGAGGTTCAGTGAAATACTTTTGTCAATGCTGTTGTTGCACAAATTGTATTACTTTTATTTATTACAACTAGAAGGTTTTATTGTTTCGTTTTGATAATCAGCTACGCCCCAGAAAATGCGTTAGGTAATTAATTTAAGAATGAAAAACTAATTGATAGAAGAGCATTTATTTGTTTAGTGAACCTAATTCAGATTTACATGTGCATCGTCCTATAATTATTTCTGATTTTTTCATTTACACAATAAAGTGCATATTGAAATTACAATAGAAATAATTTTATAGATTTTTACGTTAAAACATAAAAAAAGATTCTTCGTTCGTAATTTTAGTATTTATTTTTATTTTTTATTATTAAAAGTAGAATATATTATAAATAATTTAATAAGTTTTTTATTTTTAAAATATAAAATAATATAATAAAAACCAAAATCTGAAAATAACTTTTATTAATGCTTTTTATCCAGATTTCTAGTATCATATAAAAATATATTAATAATATACAAAATAAATGTATATAAGTACATAATTTTATTAATCTCCGTAATAATTATTTACAAATAAAATTAGATAAAAAAATATTTTTTTGTTTGAAAACTAAATTTATTTTTACTTATATTCGTATAATGCGATAAAAAAAATCAGATAAAACTGGTTTTTAAAAAAGTAAATCTTTACTTACACGATGTATTATGTTTGTCTTTTGTAAAAAGATTAAAGGATAGAAATATTTAAAATTAGAAAAAACGTTATATTCTTTAGAATTTTTAAAAATACATTACCGCAATATTTGTTTAATTTTATTTATCAGCAACGATTATTCGACATGTAATGTTGACATTTTTGGCAAACCGTCTCCACAATTTTATTGAGTTTTCGTCCTTTCCCGCGTTATTCTTTTCTATCCTATTTACAAACTTATCGAATAAACGAACTAAGAGTTTTTTATTCTTTTATGCTGGAAAAATGCGATAGGAATTTTAATTTGGAAAACTTAAAGTTCACGAAAAGGGAGTAGGGAAAGATTATACTTTTAACAAGAATAGGCAAGTCATAAGATTTTTCCTTTTTTGTTTTTCAGCTGCACGGAAAACGATAATGACGCTGGGAGTTTCGCTGCCTTCTTTAGTACTAATTGTAAGTAGATATTTTTTCTGAATAAGATAATATTAAACAATATTAAGTTATTATTTACTATATGTATCCGAATATTTAGATATTTTCAAATATTTTCGATGTTGCGAAATAAAAATGTATCGATTTAATCGAAAATTTTAAAGAAGCTTTGAATTTATATACGACTTTTAAATATATTCAATATTTTTGAGTAAATTTTTTCTAAAGTTATGAAAGAAAAATTCTAAGGTTATATCATAACTTTAGTAGAAAAATATTTATTTTTACATATTATAAAACATATTTTTAATTTTAAAACGCTCGTCAATAGACAATTATAATAGGTATGCAAAAAAGGAGATTTTATTTCTCAAAGTACAATAAATTCAGTAATGATTAGTTTAATCTAAAAATGTTACAATAATTTTACACTTTCAACATTTACTTATATAAATTTTTAACAAACTTCTTATGCTACTAATACTTGGTTCGTTTAAAACATTTCACAATGTACACATAATTAGCGCATAAGACAAGGAGACAATTAACAAAACAAAGTAAATACCAAAGAATGAAAATTATTCCTACATTCAATGCAGTAAAAATGTGGGAAATGTTTTGGCTTTTCGGAAAAATATCCAAACGCAGTTCATCTGCATTAATAAGAGAAATTACTGTCAGTTCATGCATTCAACCCGTAAGAATAATACACAATATAAGGTCGGATAAAATGCAACTGACTCTTAAGCATTGTCGACTATACACCTTTACAGATTCTGCTTTTTACATTTACATCACTGGTCTGAATTTTATCTTTCATTGCATTATTTTCTTTGTATATTCTATTTCAAAGTGTATTTTATAGAAATCAGTTACTTTTTACATTTTTTCGTTGTTCGCAAATATTGTTCTTAAATACATAAATTCCTAATATTATTGCAAAATTGACAAAATTTTGATTTTGAAATCGATAAGTAGGTATAGATTTTTACTTATTTAATTTATTATAAATATTAGTACGTGTACTGTCGAGGAAAATACACATCGATGCAATTATTTCGATTACATCGATAAGATTCGTGTATTTATCGTTAATACTATTTTCTTGGGATCATATAAATATCTAAAAATAAAAAATCATATAGAATGATAAACAAATATATTGAGTTAAAAATGAAATTTATATATATACGTAACTATACGTTTTGAAATTAAAGAAGCGAATAAAAATTTTTTATTAAAACCATACTTTTAGGCTGATTACATATACGTGTGCTAAACTATTGGATCAAATATTTCGATGCCAAATAATTTGAAATATCCTTCATAAAATTGCAATTGGTTTGAAAAAAGGAAAGAAAATACTACGTTTTAATTTTATAATCAATAATCATTTTTACTTTTTATTCCATATTTGATATAATAAATATATTATATGTGCTTAATAAATGAAATCCAATTTTAACCTTCGTTACGAAAATATCGATTTCTAAATAAATGGTTTTCTAAATTGTAAGTATTCCATAAAAAAATGGCAAAGCTATTCTACTAATTTTTATTCTTCTGACAAAATTTACGAACTAACTTCACAAGCTCGCTTATTCAACGACTGTCAAATATTCGTTTGTCTTATGCTTGATGAACTTAACCGTGAAATAAATATTCGTTTGAAGGTGATATTATTTTATATTTTAAAATCTTACATACTAATAAAAGAAAAAGTAAAAACGATTATAACAATACAAATGATATTTTGAATTAACTAGTTTAATGAAAAAGCGAATTTTAAAGTTAGCGTCGTTTGGTTATGAAAGATATTCATATTTATATATTTACTATAAAGTCATTATTATTTTCAATCAATAACAATAACTATATCACAATAATAACTATGCTTGATTTAAAAATATAGGATTTGAGAGTTTATAAATACAGTACTTCAAAAAAAATTTTATATTTAAATAGAATTAAATTTATACATATTTGATGCAGTTTTTAAAAATAGAAAATTACTAAGATTCTAATTTAATTTTAATTATAAAAATGAAAAAACAAATTCAAAAATAAGAAGTAAAAATAAAATATTAGAAATAAAAAACATGAATAAAATTATTGAATTTATTTTTATAACTGTATAATCAAATTTCATTGTTAACACAAAATATATAAAAATCTAAATAATAGGAATAATATCAATTCGAATATAACTATTTTTATCATTAAAATATTAAAAACGTCTTATTTTAAATTAAAACAGGTAAATAAAATATACTGTACTCTAATGCAGTTGTTTTATTAAAAAATAAAATTACAAGCCCGTATAATATTTTTTCCAACCAATATGCAACGGTTTTTAAAATGACTATTTTAAGAAGTACCGAAAACACATTGGTCATTAAGCTTCCTATAAATCAATCAATACAATAAATTTAGAGCGAACCACACTAAATTACAAATAAAAACCGCCGTTATTAATAGATCTTTAGATTATTGTCGGCGAATTGTCGGTACGATATTCCGTAGACCGACTAATGCACTGCACCAGCGAACAATTAATCAGTAAATCGTTCTCTCCTCTTTTATCTTCTCATACTATCAAGCGTTTTATTTGCTTGAGCTTACCCATAGTTTGTCTTCTGTCAGGATACATCACTTGATTAACATCATTGTCCCGACTATCGAACCCTCAGCCTCATTTCGTTATCTAATCACTTCGATTCCTTTTTAGTTTTCAGGATGGACCAGGCATTTATTATAAACAGATTTTGTATTAAACATTTAACAATTATAATGGCCTAGTGCATATTCAATATCAATGTTTTAGTTATAATTGGTTCACTACTTCCTCTTTTACAACTTCTTAATCATTCATTTTTATAGACAATAAAACTTCTATGATAATACTAGAAATTTAATTATTTAATTAAATTGAAACTTAATACAAGAAATAAACTTTTATGCTTAATTCTATTTATTCCTTTTATAGAAAGTGTTAATTTTCTGTCGATTTAAATGAAAATTATATGGTTGAATGGAAAACAAATTATACGGACTACTATCATATTATAAATAAAAGTAAAATTTATGGTTTAGAATTCAGAAATAGATTATAACGTATATAATGAATAATAATATAATATAATTTATTTTTAAAATGATTTTAAAGTTGGATTTATATCTAATTATTACTCTGTAGTTACAATCTACATATATAAAGTGGACTGTAAAATAAAACTCAAAATGTAAGGATTACAAAGTGAATTGGAAAATTATATACTTTTGGTTATCTGATGCAAGTAGTCAAGAATCTTACTCGAATAAGAAAATAATCTTTTCGAAATTCGTAAACCAACCTATTTTTACATACTAATATCGCAATCTTCTTATCTAAAAGGAAAATATAATTGAATTAATATTTGAAAGTCGAAAATGTTTTTCACATATTTATTTTAAATAAAAATATAAACTGAATTGAATTATATTTTAATAGTTAAATATATATGTATATATATTACTATTGGTGCTGTATACTATAATTAAAAAAAATGAATAAATAATGCGTATTCCTTTAATATTTAGGATTGAAATAAAAATAATTGTTCTTTAAAGACAATCAGAAATAAAAAATGAAATTACTAATTTGTAAATTGATAAGTCGATAAATCGTGTACAAAATATTATCAGACAAATAAAATGTCTCTTATTCAATGTTGATAGTAAATAATCTTCATTTTTTTTGTATGTTTGAATAAAGTAAGTATTTTTATCGTTATGTATGTGTATTTGTCTGAAGAATATAAATACGCAACTAATATGATTTGGAATTAAATATTGAAAGGAAAGGTTTTCATTAAATTCAAGATAAAAAAATTTGCATCGATATTTTTATTAACAACTGTGTACGAAAATATACCACGAATATCAATAACATTAATATTTATTATTAATCTGTAAGTACTACAAAGTTTTCTCAGTTTTTATTATTTTTACCATTGATATATGTATAATTATAGTATAATATCAAATTTGATATTTACATTTCGAACTGTGAAACATTATAACTTTGAATGTTTAGTATTTTGAACTTTTGCGAAAATAAATTTTGTAAATTTCAGTTTAATAGTCCTCCAGATATATAATATGTATACTTTGATAATTATATGACAAACTTACTTAAAACCACGGTAAATTTTTTAATTAAATTATTGCAATATAAATGAACTAAGTCTAACGACACGAAGTAAATATTAATAATTGTGCGACGAGTCACAAGTCTCGTAAATTCGCCAAAAGAAAAACATTTAGCGAGATTAAAAGATAATAAAAACTATAAATTATCAATAATAAATATCTTTCACGGATAAAAACATTAAAAACAAAAGGAGAGAAAAAATTTCACTGGGAAGCGTCAGAAAAACCTCCACGAGTTAATTATTTATCATTAGTTTTACATCGGGGAAGTGCGTACTTACCTTAATCATTACTCGAGGGAGCAGCTTCCGGCCACAATATCTCATCCGTAATGCGGCCCTTAATACACACACAAGATGGGGTGAGTGGGCCTACATCGCATGGTTCGAATGGGCGATCGGGGAATACTTTCCTGCCTTCGTGTACTGCTATGTGTTTCATCGCAATTAGACAGACGCGTAATATCGAGTCCCAAGCGTGATTAGGAATTTTTATTGATTAGTCAATTGCGCGTTGTATCGAGATGAAACATATATTTTTAGTAAGTGCTTACGAACGAGTTAAGCGGGAAACGTTCGCCACTTTCGTCCACGTTTGAGATTTCACTTCTGTAACTCTACGAATCAACTCTTCTGTCCTTTTCCTTTCATCCTTCCCATCGGATATATAAGCGACTGGCTAAGCAAATGTTGGAAACGCGCGAACGAAGTTAATGCACTATATTGTGGGTAACTTGGAAAGTACGGTAAGCACTTAAATTGAAAGATGATATTTTTAACGGTAAAATTGTATATATGGAATTTACCTTTTTATAACTTTGATATTTTTATAAATATTTTTTGAAACCTAATATTAATTTGATATTTTACATATGTTAGTTTTCCAATAACCATTCGTTGAATAATATCTATTGTATAAATAAAAGGATATGTGTGTTGAATAACATATATAATTGTTGATATATAATTAAATAAAAACAACTTTTAATTTAATTTTTGATTAACTCTAATAAATTACATACTTTCACGATAATATTTTCGTAATGAAACAAATTATAAAATATAAGTGTAACGCAATTTTTTATACATCCTTTACCAATATATAACAAATTTTTACAAAATTATCGTTGCCCAATTTATTTTTACCGTTTCTTTAAATTTTTATGAATAAAAAATATCTAAACAAAATATACACGAAATCTTTGTATTTAAAAACGTTCTTTACTGTAACTTAAGAAAGAAAGAAGTATCCATAAATAAATTAAAACAAAAATCGAATTAATGAAAAAATATTTTAAATACCGTTTGAAATAACGTAATTAATTAATTTGCTATCAGATAATTATGCAATGCAAATTTTATATCTACCGAATATGAATTGTTATATACAAGCAACTATTTTTAAAAGATTTATTAAAGGTGAAAGAATTTAGGGTAGTTTTACAGATTTCTATTAATTATAAACACGACTTAGATATTTATATTTATAACAGTAAAATTTATAACGAATGAAAAATATAGTTTTTTAAATATTATATATAGTTCAAGGTTTATTTATTTATTTATCAATAAAATATAATTAATTTAATAAAAGATTGTAAAATTGTATCAAAAACAATATCGTAATTTCGCTTTTTCATCCCAATATGTATAATTTTTTTTGCATTTTTGCGTTTAATTAAACTATTATCGAAAATATTACATTCTATTTTTTGTATTTAGTTGAAAATATTAAGTTTTTTCACGAAAATTGCAAGTCATTCGATCGTTAATAGTATAAATATTGAAGAAATGTTTAAAATATTCCATTGCCACAGAAAAACTCCCGTGAAATGTATTTCATACATTTAGTATGAAATGTGCGCACAAAAGTATTTCTTTAATAAAAAGTTGAACGTATGAAATTTCATAAGCAAATATCATAATAAAATGTATGCTAATAAGAATTTTTGAATCGTTAAGCTAGTAATCAGTACACGGAATAAATAAATGTTTGACAGCGGTAAGCCTTTGACCCAGAGCAAAGGCTTCATCAAATCCTAACACCAATCTCATCAAGAGCACTCCTCTAGTTAATCATATAATGATCTCTTCTTTGCACATCGGCAGATGCGGAATAATTAAAAAGCCTCTTTGTATACCGCAGCTCTTAAACACGAACCTTTTCCCCTCTGCATTTTTCGGTCTTTTTGCGCATGCGAGAACGCAATACGCGTTTACGAGCTGCAGCGAAGCTTTTCATTCCAGCGCACACAATTGTTCCCGCAGTTCCATACGTGAATTCCCACGTACACACATACCTACGTATATGCATACACACATAAATCGGAGGAAAAGCTCCACTTTCTTGCTCGAGGAAGCCTCTCAACGGAAGATAGGCTGTAAGCGGCTTTCCGCAGTGTCGTTCAGCTCTCTGATTTCATCCGCGAATCATCCCGCCTTTTGTATTCCTCTTTTTTCCTCTACTCGACTGTTCGCGATTCGGATGAGTATTGTTCACATTGGCTGAACGTCCATTTTAGAGCCGCAGACTAGACATTTTTTCTGGCTATTCTCCTACTTATCGTTTAACAATCTTTACCTTTTTTTTAAGAGTGTCCACATATGGCTTGGGATTGGGTTTATGGAATATTACACAGTTTCCTTTCATATTTTTTATGATACGTGTACTACTAAATTTTTATAACTTGAATATTGATTTAAAATTAAGTAAAGGTTATTCGTTATAATTATAATTATAACGTTCCATGATAATTAATACTTTTGTTGCATTGAACGCTAATATCAAATAATCTGTACTTAATATTGGTAATAATTTCTACGCTTTGCAATAAAATGCTTTGTAAGAATTTCTTCCTTGCTTCGATTCTTCATGCTTGTAATAAATTTAATAAAAAATAAATCCCAGGAAAAAAGACATTAGATTTTCATATGCTTTGCATAAACTAGTCTTTGTATACGATTTAATATTGCGATACTGATAAAATACCACTTTGCAATATATTAGCGATTATAAGCTAACGATAAATATTGATAATATATTATGATTGGATAATCATCTCTTGTTGACAATTGCCCGTATTCTCTATTCACATTAGGCTTATTTAATAGTAAGTTTCCCGCATCGGTAGCTCAGGATAAATGTTAAAAGTTGGCTTTTGAGATGTCCGCGTTGACGCCGGTGTACATCCAAAGAGAATAAATAGCTTTATTATTATGACAGCATGAAAAATAACTACAATTTTATGATCAATTAGAAATACATACGAAAAGGCGCAAATAGACAGCGAGTCGATAAAATAATACTCTATACCCGTGCGAATTACAATAGATACCGTAAATTAACAAAAGTATAAAAATTTTATCTGTAACAACAATTAATTTTGATTGATCAGAAACATTTGTATACATTGTTCTCGATCTGTTTAAAAGTTCTTTGAACGTAATTTTTTACATTTTTTCATCATCTACATAAGTTATTTTACGTAGTACACTTATAACGGTATAGACTTTACTCGATATGTACTTTCTCGTTTTTTATACATTTTTTACTAAAGAATGATGAAAAATACAATTATTTCGTTATTAGAAAATTCTTTTTTTTTTACATAAAAAAATATATAGATAAAAATAAAAATCGTTATTAGTTGAATTTATTGTCCTATATTTTAATTTTTAATAATAAAATTTTTAATAAAATATTTGTAAAATTTTATTAAAAATTCGAATCAGCGAAATAAACCTTGTTAAAAGATAAATTATAATTTATTTAAAAAATGTATTTTAAAGTATGGAATTTCGCTTTTAAAAAAATATTACATGCGCAATATGTAATTTAAATTTTTTACGATGACAAATAAATTCTTTAAATTCTAGCGTTCCATATTATTTGCTTGGTTTAAAAAAATGTCTATATATATATATGACATAAAATGTCTAACACAAGCTTATGATTAAATAATCTTTGTCACTAAATTAAGTTATGGATTGAACCCATTTTCACTCTCCCATCTTAGTTATTATTTCATTATTCTTTATGTTACTTCTATTTTTCAGTTAGAATTTGATGTTGAGACGATAGCAACGAACATAAATCAAGGTTGCTTGGTTATGAGATATAAAATAAAAGAGATAACACCTGAAAAAAATGGGGCAGAAGGTTAATGGGGTGACGACGACGATCATGTCACGGAAATAAAACGAGAATAAATACACGCGCGTATTTACGAATAAACTGATTCTGAATTCTTAAAACGCAAGGGGTTACAAGTAGTTAAGATGAAAAATGAAGGAGAAAATACACAAGGAAGATATTTTTCGGTATCGTCAAACCATCTTGACGGATATTGAATTTTATTTTGATATTAGATCTAAATCGGGATCGTTATATTTTATATAAGTATCGGTTTTGTATAGCATATTATCGAATATGCTACGATTACAAAAGAAAAGCTTAAGATTCGTTTTATATATTTTTATCAAACGATTCATATTTTTTAAAATTATATTCTTTAAAATTTTACGAGCTATAATTAATAAGAAATAATTCTGAAAATTTATCAAATTTTAGACTACAAATTATTATATCGTAACAATAGTATATTTTTCATGGAAAGTAGTTAATCGTGAAAATTTATGGTTGCTTTCATCCGAATAGTGACTTTAGTTAATGATTAGAAATTCATAATTATAAACGATGAAAATTGAGTATTACTTTTAAATCATTTTTAAAATAATTAAAATTTACATCGTGTGGTATAAGTTAATAATAGTACTTACTATATTTACTTCTTTTTGTTTGGAAATTTATGAATTGTTACGTAATGTACGTATTTGAAAACACCAAGGTTAACATGATTTATTGTAATTAAACGTGTCAATGTATTCGGTACAATAATAATAAAATGTTTAAAATTTCGCATAAAATAATTAACTTCGTGCTTAAATTATAACTGAATAATAAAATAAGAAAAGAAAATATTTCGATAAATTAACTTTTTTGTAATATAAAAAGTTTGCCATGAAATACCAGTGAAAATAATAACAATGAATCAAATCATTATTTTAAATTAAGCTATTCAGGATAAAAGTAATCCTTCAAAAAAATGAGAAATAAATCATCGAGGAGAATTAAAATTTAATTAATTTTATAAATATGAATACTTTTTCAGGCGGTACGAGGATAATTTCATTACTACTCAATGCATTTATAGTAAAATCAAGCTGAAGAAAATTAGTTGAAAGGAGCATTTTTTAGCTTTCCTTTATAAAGGAAATGAAAATGTAAAAGAATAGAGAGTAAGTAACGCTTTTAAAGCAAGAATACGAAGCATTGTACACAGCTTCTGGCAACTGCAATTCTGATAGCCGATAAAACGCGATAGTAGTCCCGGTAAAGAATTTTCCTCTTGCGGATGAGTTAACTTTTTACGAGGTGTCATCAACCAATCTCACACACAATACAACGATGTAGCCTCCAGTCATGCGCCAAAAATACGTGCGATGCCGCCGACACCGGAAAATCAATGAGTTCCGACGCCGCAAGAGACACTTTTTTACTATAAATTTGTCTTTGGAGCGATCGAAGGGACACTTTTACGATTTATAAAATTCTCGCACTCACTCGTAACGATGTGCATGAAGCACAAGTCCCGTTTGCGGCTGATAGTAAGCGTTTAAAGAAGAGAAGGAAATAATATAATGGCATTTAAGTTAAAAGGTCTCATAAATTACTTCTGGTGGTTATTCGCTTTACAAGATATCGTGAGAAAATACTTTCAACATTTACTAAACACATAAACAGTTCTGTTTCATCTACTCATAACTTTCAAAACTATAAGATCCTAAAAGATTCTTAAGTTCTTCCTTCTTTATTCATTATATTATTCATTATGTATTTCGGTTTCATTATTTTATTATTAAATACTAGTGATTAAATTTCTTTGAATTAAAATTTTATATCCAAACATGTTTTTATCGAGATCTTTAATTTTAATTATCATTAAACCTTTATTCTTCTTAAATTTAAAAAGATACGACGAAAAAAATATTTAGCTTTCATTTTCAAATCATAACTTATGTAAAAAATGAGATTAAAATATAGAATTCGTTACAAAATTATATATTTTGTAAGTAGTTTTTAATAGTTTACTGCAGTTCGTTATAATATACTCGGCGTATTTGTTTTTAACTGTTTGATTAGATCACATTTTACAAAAAATAAAATAAATTTTAATAATTAATGTAATTTTAATTTTATAACTATGAAAACACGACTCGTCTATAATATTAAATAAAATCACGATATTTTGCGAAAAAATTTTAATACTAAGCTCCGAAGAAACGTTATAAATCAATTCAGAATATTCTAATCGACTTCTGGATTTTAATTGTAATATTATTCAATTTGACGTAAATCACAAATATTTATTATTTTATAAAGAACTAATTTTATAACAAAATATTTCATTAGTAGTCAGTTAATTACTATAATTTATTGAATTTTGTCGTTATTGTCTCTTTATATTTTTTAAATGTTTACATTGCTGTCTTTCTCATGATTTTTAAATAGATTTTAATTATAAGCTTTTTTTAATTTTGTATATACATTTCTATCTGTACATTCATACATTTTTTTTCAAGCTTGAAATATCTAAAAAATTGAAAAATTTTAGGTAAATAATGTTATGTGTCTGATATCGATATAAATCTAAGCTAATACTAAAAAATTTCTTATTCGAAATAAAAAATATTCACGAAGGTATTCGCATAAAATTTCTCAAGAACCCCAAATTCAGTTTCTTAAAATGCTTACTCCTTCATTTACTTTTAGAAGATTAGAGCCATAATAGCGCAATTATAACGGGGATATCTCGTTGAACTTCAAAAACTTGGAAAGAACAGGCTTACGCATAATTGGTGTTTAAGATAATTCTTGCAGTGATTCTAACGAATGGAAACTGATGATTTTTTAAGCGATCGCTCATCTGCGAGATACTACCTTTAATGCGAGAGAGTATTTCTTCTTTGAAGATCGATTCACTCCACGTTATTCATTTGAGGAAAGTTGGATAACACCAATTCGTTGTCTTTCTTTATTTCTCTCGCTGGCACTTACTTATCATTGTTTTTTTAGAACAGTGCAAAACTCGCATCAAGAGCGAATGAGGTAAGATTAAAATAAATACTGTCGATTAATACTGTTTATTAATTTATAGATCTTGAGTGGTTCAAATATTTTTTTAATTTAGAAACTGGAGATATCAAAGCTTTGAGCATTATTTAATTTTAAATTAACGAACGGTAGTTATTAAAAATAATTATTTTTTTATGTATTTTACATTTTATTATTGTTCTAAAAATGATTTCACGTTTTCTAATCTACGATATTGACGTTTTTTAAAAGTATGTTTCTTATTTTATATTAAGATGGCTAGATATTAAAATTTAAAAACTGAAAGCTTATATTTAATAATTTTAAATTAGTAGAAATAAATCTTTACGAATCGTAGCAAATTTAACTAAATATAATGAACTGATTAAAATCTTTTCTTAATTGTATTTATAAATGAATTTGCGACATCAAAATAACGACTTTTTCTTTAGCCTTCTCGACATCCAATAAAACAACTACGGACAAACTATCGGTGCTATCGTTGAACTAGGAGAATTTTCGTTTCGCGGTTTTCGGTATGTCGCAACTAAAAGCATCGGATACGATGTGCAACGTAATCCGCGTGGTAAGCGTGTGAGTTCGCAAATCGATTTAACCAGAGGGACTGACTCGGTTGCCTTTTAATGGCGATTGTCGTGCACGATAAAATGCGCCTGGTGATAAGTGACGAGTTAATTCTCGCTACGACGAGGTGAGACTTGGTGAGATTTCACAACCACGTGGATAATATCGCACTGTTCAATGATAATGGAAAATGGATACGAATCGAATTGTCGGAAGGAAGGTTTTTTCCTTCGAATGCTAAAAGAGATACGGGACTTGAAGAGAAAATTATTGCTTGCTTGAGTCTTGATATTTTCGATTTATTACAAATTAATTTTCAGCGGTCTTTTGTAATACTCTTTTAGGTAATATAAAGTTAAAAATTTTCGAATTAAGCTTGAATTTGAAGGAAAATCATTAACAAGCTATAAAATCATTATAAGAATAATTATATTCTATGCTAAATTAATATCAAAATGTATTTTAGTTTACAAGTGAATAATTAAGAATTTAAATCTATTAAAATATATACTTCAAATATTATAATTTCAAAAAGTATTTTATATAACCTAATTTATTGACATATAGATTTATACGTACCCAGCAGAAAAAATGCTTAGAAAGTTAACCAATAAATGCTAAGATTTCACGATTTGAATTATATCTTGTACTATACTATAATCGTAAATTTAGTTATATAGATAAATAACAAGCATATTTTGGAAGTCACGTAAACTTAGTAAGACTTCATAAGACTTTGTAATTTAAGGGTTCACCAATGTGTTAAGAAAACATCACGAGCATGTTGAATTTTAAAACAGAATAAATTTACATAAATAAGAATGAAAAGTAATAATCATTTTATATTTTCATGTAGCATGTACCACATAAAATTGGTTAAACTCAAGCTAATTAATAATGATACCGATATAAATCAATAGTCTCTCACGTAAAATAACGCGAACAAAAAGAATACACACGGCATATAAAAAAAGAATTTTTTTATAATCATCAAATGCTTTTCAAACATTAAAACACTATCCTATTATCTATGAAATTGTTCGATCAATTTTCTTTCTTATAGAAATAGTAACTCGGAATTTTACCTCCATTTTTTTATAATGCTGCTAATTAATCTAGACTAAATCTTTATAATATTCGGTATTATCGGTAAGAAATATTTTTTAAGAATTAAAGTTAATAAATATACTATATCTATCAGTTATTATAGCTTTATATAATTTTATAAATACAATTCTTACTTTTTTTTAAACAAAGACAATATTTTGAAACTTATGGTTAAATCGTGTTTGATAAAAAATTTAATTAAAAATGAAACTTCTTTATTCTCCTTAATAAAATGAAGCGAAGATTTTGTTTTATTATTGTATGATTTTGTAACAAAGACAAGTTATACAATTTATATTTATATCTGATCCAAATATATTATTCAAGAAAACTGTTCGTAATAACGTTTCCACAAACTTCTTTTTTCTCAGTACGATAAATGAGTATAAATCTAGATTAAATAGCATCATAAAAAAGATGAAAAGTTCAATTTGTAGTTTTTATTCTTGCATTTTATTTTCACGTAAGGTTAAAGTAATATTAAATATCTTGAAATTGTCAAAAATGTTGAAAGTGCAAAAAGTTATACTTCCAAAATCGTTAAAAATCTTGCTCGGATAAAATATACTAGACAGCTATGATTTTTCTAATATTCGAAATACAAAAAGTTCGTAACGTGCTCGTACCAATAATTTTTCTAACATGACAATGATCTCGTAAACAAAGCTGTCCACAATTTTCGTATTACAGCCAGACAGTTTTCATAAGCGTTCGAGCATTTATGCAAAAAGTTTGTTCAAACGAGGCTCCAGAGAGACTCGTAAAGAACAAAAATCTCGCTCTAATCCCTAATTAAGTTAAGAATGAAAAAAGTGTTCCCTTCGTCATCCGTTCCGAGTAAATCCGCGACGTCTGAGGCAAAGAGCTAAACTCTGCACGTGCGCGTACGCATAGGCGAACGCGGTATGGATCTCCCGACGCGACTTGGCGTCGAGCCATTCCCGATTTCTTCGTTCTCTTGAAAAATTGGAGAGACCAGCGAGCGACCGATGGTCTGGGATCAGCAACAGAAAGAGGAAGAGAGAGAGAGAGAGAGAGAGGAAAAAACAGAGTTTTTCTTCATCCTCCCCTTACTCGGCCTCCCTTTTTGGCATTTTCTCCAGACGAGGAAGAGCTCGTCTGCAAACATGTATCGAGCGCCAAAAGAGTAAGAGCTTCGCGAAGATATCGATGTGTAAGCTCGTGTTCGTGTTCAGATGCGAACGAAAGAAAGTTGTATGCGCGGTTTATGTGTACGTGCGGAAGGAGCTCGAGAAAGAAAAGGATACACTTTATGGATAGAGTTTGAGCCGCACTGCAACTGACTGTGCACTATTTGAGGAACAACATTGTGTATGTATGTTTGCAAGTACGATGAATATGGCTCGAGGGTTACACGTATGCGGATTTAATATGACGTTAAAATTTTACGATAGGAGAAAAGTATATCCTTAATAGTATATCGATGCATCTTACTTATTTTTTTTTATTCTTTGGGATTAATAGTTGCGTCATGATTCTCTTTTATATTTAGATTTACCTTTTAGGCGTTGAGGTTCATACTTAAAGGCTTAAAATTACAAAGATTTTCGATTCAAAATTTAATCCGAGTCGATCAAAGTATAATTTAATAAATTATTTTTAAGATAATATCCTCTAACATCTTTCGCAAAACTAAAAATTTATTTTATTACAGCTTATATTCGTAAGCGTAATGAGTTCCACGTGTTTAATTATATCGTGATTTTTTTAAATTCAAAATTTACGTATTTAAACTTTTCAAGACTTTTTAATTTTATATATACTGATAAGTATATATGTGTTTAATTTATCGCGTTTAATTTGAAATAATAGGTCGTACAGTTAAGGTAATTCGTTTGAATATACTAATTACTTCCATGAAATTAGTTAATTGTAGGGCATTGATTTATATCTGTTTTCTGCCTTTAACGAACAACATTTTGTAGAAACTAAATGTAGAATTTGGAATATGGATGAATAAATTTTTATAAGTATTTCTAATTGAATAAAGAAATTTAATAAATATGATATTTATATAAATTATTATTTAATTTAAATAAAAAATAAATAATAATATGATTCGATTCATAGGATAGATATAAAAAAAAAGGACAAATGGAAGATGAAGGCATAGTGATAAATAAAAAGAATGATGTAAGATGTAGATAGAAATGAAAGAGTAAGAAAATTTAAATAAAAAACTATGATTTACAGGAGTTACGTTTTATGTAACATCAAAATATGTATGATGTAATATACTTATTATAAAAGTCTATTGTAAAATAGCGTTTATTCACCATTTCAGTATTTTCAATATTTTCAATCATTTTCGATTATCATTTTTTCTCTTTTTATTTCTTTTTTTTACTCTGTTATAAAACTTATTATAACTATACATAAAGGTAAATATATGTTTATGAGATTTTTATGTCTTATGAAAAATCTAAGTTTCCATTAAATTTTATTTATCATTCAAAGCATAATTATGATTATGATATTCATGTTTTTCACAAAGTATAAAATATTTCTCTTTTATAGATAATATTTATACAGATAAGATTTATACATATTATTTATATTTATAAACAATTTTATAACGTCAATGTATAACTTTTTAAGGCCAAATAATTTAATTACTTAATTTTTGTTTATCCTAAATTTTTGGAGTAAAATTATTTGAATTAATATAAATTTAAAGTTCTAGTTCTTATAATATTTTTTTCTTTTGGTCGATAAAATCAAATTATTATTTAATTACAGAAAACTTAAAAACTTGAAAATATAGAAATTTTACAAAATCTAGATTTGAATAACAATTTTTTCACAAACTTCTCTGTTTTATTAGTGAAAAAAAACTGGAAATAGTTCAGTTATTTTCTAAAGTAAGCTTAAAATTACGGTGCAGTTAATTTTAAATGCGAAATATTTTCGTATAATTATGCTTTATTGATTATTATATATACGTAATAAGAAAGTGACAATTTTTGTTTGGAATTTTTTGGCACTTATTGTTCTTTTCCTTGCGCATTATCTAAATGTGATCAATGTTGAAAAGACGGTTATTTTTTATCTATCTAATGAAATTTCGTACACTCGAAATACATTGAGAAATTGCAATTGTATTTCTTGAACAAAAAATAATATAATTTGTGAATTCTTTATTTTTATTTATAAAGCATTTTACGAAAAGCTGTAACTTATTTTATATTTCTTGTTTCATATATTTTAAAAAAGTACAAGTATTGTTTTTTATTTTAAAATTATAAAATTTGTAGATAATAAAAGATTCTAAAGAAAGATACAATAGAGAAAATTAAAATATAATATATCATTTATATATATTAACTATTTTATTAATTTTATAGTTTCACGCTATTATCGTAAAATTTTCTATCGAAATAGTCTTGTATTTTTATAAGAATTCAATACATTTTCATAAAAAGGGTAATAAGCAGAAATTTTCTTTATATTTAATAAGAAAGGTTGAAATTTCTTAAGAACATACATAATATACATTACGAAAATAATATTACATTTTAAAATCAAGAATTTTTTATTCAATGATATATACATATATAACTAAAATTGTATTTGATTTACTTAACATGCACAGAATATATCGATTTAATCGTTACAAATAATCTGCATTATAAATGTAAGAACATATAATTCAATCTCTAAAGATAAGGTTGAATCTAAACAAAGATTAAGCAAGCGTAAAAAGTAATATGTAAATACACACGAAACTGCAATTTTTCGGTTAATACTGGCATCAAGCAAAAATGAAACGTTATAGTATAGCAGAACGCATTAAACTCGAAGCACATTCTATTTTATCTTTTCATATTCTATTTCGCATCTTGGTTTCGAGCCAGTTGCTTGACGATTTAGTGGCGTGAACGTTTTCTAGGGCTCTTATTTGTGAAAAAAAAAATAAGTAAGAAAATTAATATACTCTAGTATTTCACAAATACATTAAATTTGCCGTTTAATTGTATGTAAAATTTACGTAAATCGTCGATCGATATTATATTATATCGATAGATCGATGATTATTTTATTAGACTATTGAAAAGTACGCGTGAGATTAAATCAATAACGCAAAAGTGTTCATTAGAATAAAAAAAAAGTAAATAAGTGTAAAATTGTATCATTGATTGTAAAAATAAAAAACGGTATCTAAATATTTAATATTCACATATTTTTTTTAATTATTTTAAACTCTTTGAAATATGTAGATTATTTGAATTTATATCAAGTATGCCGAATACGAAGAAGCGTAATTGTATTTCTGCAATGTGAAAAAGAAACTTTGAAATGTACGTAAAGTCTTCCTTCCCGTGTGTATTTTATTCTATCCAAAACGAAGAGGATACATTTCAGCGAACATACAAAATCAAAGTTTTCTTATGCGACGTATCGTTAAATCGCGCGAAGATACGATATTTACCTCTCAAAGGAAAAGTGTAAGATCGAGACGGAAAAAGCAAAGGAATATTATGCATAGCGTAACGAAGGAGCTCTGGAAGAAAGATGCAACCTACAAAGCATATTACTCGCGTAACTCGCGTCTCCCTAAGACTTCCTACTGTAGCCTTAACGTACTTACCATCTTTCCTTCTCGCTCTTCTACAGAAGCAAACTGCCCTTTAATCTCCGAGCGTAGCAGAGGAGTTGGAGGTGGCTACAATGCGGATCGATTCTAAAGCTCTTCGCTTCTGTTCGGTTGTTTGCTTTGTCCTCGGATACAACTACTGGAACCAATTGCGACCAATATCTGCATACTACGTGCGCAGTCATGGACTGGCTACAAAAGCAAGAACTGCGAATTTTCAATTATTATTCCGACCGAATCAAGAAATACTCTTTTATTTCTTCTTCGAAAGCCTTAATATTTTTTTTTGAGGAACCAATCGCTCAGAATTCTAACAGCGGATATACATTTCTACGAATTATCGATTTTTTTTTACTTACGATAAAAATCAAAGGACGTTTCCAAGTACTTCATCGTTTAAAAATATATCATTTCAGTTTCAAGCGTACTTGGAACTCTACTCGTGAGTTTATAAATATTATTTTTTATAAAACTGATTTAATTCGCATCGAAACGAAACCTTTGATAGAAGTTTGTTAAAATATATTTTTATCCAGTACCGTGATAAATATAACCAAAAATAATATAAAATATCGAAAATAGATTACTTTTAACTTTTATCGTGTTTAATTGTGCATATTACCATCCTCTTTTAAGTACACACTTTTCTCCTGTGAAAGCTAAAGTGCTTTTCTAGCTTTTCGAGTTTTTATTCTACTGTTTACCTCTCTTGGCGTAACCTCATTGTCCGAGTCAATGGGGCGGAGATGATGAAAGTATAAAGAAGGATAGAAAGGATAGAAGGGATAGAAGGGATAAAATTAAGGTCACCTTTTACATGCGGCCTATCCTCGGATGATTTGCCGTTAATCGCGACACTACGCAAACGTAAATTGTTTTTCTTGTTTATGAAAAATATATTAAAAATTTAAGGAATATTTTTTTTTATTATCTGTTTTGTCTGATTTTATTTTAATGTACAGAAATAAACATAATATAGTATAAATGTATAATGCGTATACATTTCAGGTATTAATGATTTTAATGTTTTGCTTAAGCGACGATAAAAAAGAGAACAAGAAAAGTAATTGTTTGAATTTACGGTTAACAACAGGAAAAATAGATAATAGTTTGGCGGTTTTAATAAGCTTACATTTAAGTTGAGAAATTCTTTGATAATAAGATAAAGATCTAAACTTGTGTAGTGATAAAATAAATCAGCTTCTTGACTGAGAAATATAGATAAATTGAGACACCGCGAATTTATTGCTTAAAATAGACAGAAAAGACTTTTGTAATTAACATTACAAAATTATTTATTTTGTTATTATTAGTTCTATTAATTATTTATCAGCACTTATAATAAATAAAAAAAAATAAATACCTGTAAAAGTGAATATTTTTATTATACGTAATTTACTCTTTGAGTGAAAAATTTTTGGTTTTTATATAAAAAATCTTTTTATTTTCATAAATATGTATCGATTGAAGTAAATAAAACTGCAGTTATTTTTTTATTTAAAAAAATTTTATTATAGGACTTAAAGATGCAACTTCATTTTTCTTGATAATTGTATTTTCTATTATTGGGCTAATCTTTTTTATTTAGATTGATGAATGTACACGACATTAAATCGATATATAAAAATTGTTTTTTGTTAATATAAGAATTATTACGTAGGGTATTTACATAAGGAGGGGAATTAAAATGATGAAACTCAAAAGAAATAAAAAAAGAATAGAATATAAAGAGTAACTAGTGCACTGTGAGAAATACTTGGCACAGCTGTAGAAATGAGGAAGAAATAAAAATGTGGAGATAATATCAATTCAAACTATCAGGCTCGAAAGACTAGAAAAAGGTACAAGAGCAACGATGAAAACGATAGAGAGAGAGAGAGAGAGAGAGAGAGAGAGAGAACGTGAGCCATTGTTGAAGTAACGATTACCTAAAAGAGAAGAAGATAAAAATTTTGAGCTTTTAATAAACCTTAATAGATAAGTTCAGACTTTGTGCAGTAATAAAATAAGTTGAGAGCTTTTGTACTAAGTAGAGATGATAAATTAAGACATTGTGAGGTTATTGGTCGATATATCAAAGGAGATCCTTCGGACGGTTATCGCTCCACTATTTGATACCATGAGATATTTCTTTCTTATATAATTTTACAACGTTTAACCCTCTCAATCGAAGTACGACATCAACCGAGTTTGAGCAATAATTTTTAAACCTAATACTAAATCATTTTATTTGGTAATAGTAATAAGGTACATGTAGTCATTTGCATCCAAATTACAATCTGCACCAATTTCTATTTACTGTAATTACTTTAATCATTTATTGTTACACAGAGTCCGAATAGTTAAATACTATAGGTCGGGTGCATTTTTTGTAATACGATACGTAATTCATACATTCATAAAAGTTATTTTAAAGGTTACAATAATATTAAAAAAATATTAACTAAAATATGTATCGAATATTTTAAAAATATTAATTTAACTATTGAATAAAATAAATATTGATTCTAAGAAATAATTATAACGAATATTAAAATAGATAATCTAAATTTTATTAAAAAAATACCATAAACTTGATTTTTTTTTAAATTACTCAAATTTAATATTTTAAATATATATCTAAAAGTAAAATAAGATTTTTATACATATTTTATAACTTTCAATGATTTTCCAATAAAAATAAAATTTACAAATGTTTTTAAAAATAATAAATGATTTTTGAATAGTTCTTTTAATAAATATTTATCAAGCGAAATTAATTTATATTGTATTTATCTTAGTTCTTGGTATATATTTCATATTTTTAACATAAAATTGTTCAGTAGAATAATATATATGTCAATACTATGTTATAGTAGCTGCAGGTGTTTCAATAATATTAAAAAATTTATACTAGAAAATTGATATGATAGCTGAAGGATTTTATTCAAAACTGACAAGAAATATTATTTTGGAACTATTATTTTTTAAGATCATACCTAATTTCTTATAAAAAAATTATTATACTTTGAAATTTTATTTTAATTTTAAAATATGTCTTATATGATAAAATTATTATTATATATATATAAATTATATTATATTTATCAGAATACTATAACATTATTTAGAATTCTTAAATAATTATTAATTATTTTTCACCATTTCTTTCAAATTTTAAAATCAGTAGAAAATTCTAAAAAAATCTTTTAGAACAAACCAATCAAAATTATTGATACTTTTTAACTACTATCGGTAATGTGTAAAAAAAATTGAGAAATTATTTTAAAAATATTCTTTATAATATTCAATATTTGTACTGATGTTGTAATTACTAATTTCCAAAAAAGCTTAATCGAGAAAACGTAGACTTTTAAAAATTTAAAGTAAAATATTTAAAATAAAATAAGTTAAACATAAAAGGTCAAAGAAATTAAATTAATTTTATTCCACGTAAAGAAGGCATAAATCTGATAAAAATTTTATGCGACATATTTCAAGAGTAGTAAGAGCCAGAATTACAAAGTTGATGTAAGAAACTTTGTTCTTTAAAAAAATAAGAAGTTATCTTTTTTATCAAAATAAAACTAAAAGACTGTGCTTTTTCTATTTTAATATCGAATAAGTAAACTTTGAAATTTATTTCAAACTCATTGTGAACTATTTCTATGTTTACATAATTACATTTAGCATATTTCTATTGAATATACCGAAGGGAATCACATTATCACTCACTACAAATTTCAACATTATAATTTTATTTCATTTTTATTTATCAATTTGATCGAGTTTATTATACATTAATTAAATCTAACTTTAATTTCAAATGATTCGATACATTTTTAAATACATTTTTAATTATCAAAGTATATATTCAAAGAAAGGTAATTAAAAAACAACGAATAGCTTTTACAAACTAATGAAATCTCCATTGAAACAACATTAATAGAAGATGTACTTATAAAAGTATTAATGAAACAATAATAGTTTACTTAATTCTAAAAGAAAATATTGATGTCCAAGTTAGCCAAGCTAATAATAATTATTTAAATATCTCTGATCCAAACTTTAAAAATACAAATTTATCCGTAATTTTTCAAAATTTATTTAAAAAGTTTTTTCTTTTTGCTTATATTGAAAATTTAAATTTTAAATATTTCTTAATTCAGCAAAAATTTTTTTAGAGTTTACATAATATCCAGTATATCAAACATTAATTTGAAAATTTGAAATACGTGATTATATTTATCACGAAAGCATTTCTCCCGTAAATAAATATAAGTGTAAATCTATATATTTTAAGATATACCATTAACAATTCAAATTTGTATTTATAAATAATAAATTTGCGTTTTTTTAAATTCTTAATTTTATATCGAGAAAAATAGTTCTGAATATGATAACACCGATAAATTGAAATTATAAAAAAAAATTGTATAATTCTATAAAAAAAGATTTGACAGAAGATAAAATTTATAAAAATGTTTGCATTTATACAAATTAACATTGCATCTATAACCATAGATCCTGTAATTAATAATTCTTACAATTAAAATATAACTATATCATCGAATACAACTTCCATAAAATAAACCGAATATTGAAAAATTCATAGCGAATGTTCAACGACTCCGAACTAGAATTCGTAGAGCGAGTGCGACCTATGAATGAAAACGGTCTTTCGGCTAAGGTGGTTGACCTTATTTTCGTATCGAAATCCTCCCTTCCACTGCTCTTCGCCCATCACTGACGTAATGCGTAACTATGACGTCATAAGCCCCAGTCATGCGTCCAGGTGCTCGCAAAAAGTTGGCAACCTACGTCAATGTTAAGCTGCTGTTAACTAATTAATAATGAGAATTGTGTAACTTGTTGAAAAGTCCCCGAAGAATATATGTACGATTAACTATTTTAAGCTAAAGTCATAAGCTTTCGATTTAGTTTTTTTGCTAATTGGAAATCCCTCGAACACGTGTATGATGTAACTTGTTTTTATTTAGAAGTGCGTTTTACGATTTATATATAATTTGATAAAACTTTAATGAATCGTGAATTCCATTATTAACTGTTTATCATTTCATTTCATTGTTTCAATTAAAATGCACTGAATCTTCTTATTCCGTCTTAATTAGCGCTTTATTGATAATAGTACTTTATGATATTGTAGACATTTGCCAACTTCAGGTATTTCAATATATTTAATAAATTCTTATTCAATAACTAATATACTTGGATATTTCATCCAATTGTTCAAAACTATTAAATAAATATAATAAATGATCTATTAAAAGTCTAAGATTTTTTAAATAATTTAAATTCAAGAGGAAACTAGATGAAAAAAATTTTATACGTTTCTATTATATTCTTAAACATTAAGTATTCTATATTTTTATTGAGATGTGAAAACAACAAATTCTGATAAATGATGATGAACTTCGTTTTGTAAAAATAAATATGATTAAAGGTCTACTGATAATAATTATTTTATTATTATAAAAAACAAAACAAACATATTATAATTCGTAGTATGCATATAAAGTACAATCTAATTTTTTATAATTATAATAGTATGCAATAAAAGCATCTTTTTGTAATAGAATAATTATAAAAATCTTTAACAACAATTTAATATACATTTCTTTAATTTCACACATTATAAAAGAGATATTTGTCAACTTTAAATTTTATTTAAACTTATAATTTTAAAGCATGTGTATAATTAAAAATAAAAATATAATTTTCAATAACATTAGTTGTATTTTTAGTTCAACTTCTTTGAATTTGACAAATAATAGAAATACAAACAATATTTTATATGTCACGATATTAAGATGAGTATTTTAAATAATATTTTTTAAAGACCGTAATATCTAAAAATATCATTGACGTTTTTCAAATACAATTCTTAATATTATATATTCTGCTAATTTTCAATATTTAATTGTCATGAGAATAACTGTAAACATAATCAATTTTTTAAAATTATAATAACATATCATTGATACAATTTTTTTAATTACGTAATTAAATAATTATATAAGAAAAAAAAAGATTATTAGTTAAATAAATTATTAATAATACTTATATAATAATAAGTTTTGTTTTAAAATATTTTATAAATAATAAGGTTGAAAATTTACATTAATTTAAAATTAAAACAAAAATACAAAAATTTGATTATTCTTAGAAAAAAATATTATATTATGATATTATTTTAATTCATTTATTTATTATATTTGAATTTATAACATAATAATAGAATTTTTGTTTTATTTTTATAAAAATGGATTAGATGCCTACATTTCATATTTTATAATAAAATACGTAATATAATCTATAACCTAATTAATAAAATGTTTAATTTATTTAGGTAATTTATGAATGGTAAGTTAACAATATTTGTCAAATTATCTTTATATTTTCTATATAATTTTAAATAAATTATAAAATTTTTTTTACAAAACTATATATAACTGAAAAAAATTTTATACAATTAAAAAGTTTGATTTATATTTTATTTAAACATAATGAATTATTTAATTATTATAAAAACCATTATTAATTAATATTTTCTTATGTATACTAGTTAAGACATCTTAAGCTATGGAATGGATTTTATAAATTTAGTCAATATTGTCACCATTAAAGTAGATTATTATTATAAACTTATAATAATAATATTCATAATAATAAGCAGTATTATTAATTTACTTATTTATAAATTATTTTGCATCACGTAAAAAAAAGTTATTTAAAAAAATTGAATATCATTCTTTTTTATGAAATATCATTGCATTATTTCTAATTGTAAAAATACTAAAACAATGGTCTTCAAATACATAATGAGTTTAACGTACGCATAACTCAAGAAAATTTCCTCTATCATATCAAATAAAATTTGAATAATCGTCCTAGCATTTTATCTTTAGCAAGACTCGTAGAGAATCTATTCCCAAGAGTCTATTCAAATATACGCTCGTGAGCTTTAGTCACCGAGTGTAAATATATATTTACATAAAGCTATTAGCTGCAGTGCATCGGTTAACTTGAATTAAATCTCAAAATCGTACATGAGATCGCGCTAGCATCGAATCCGTACCCCCGATACCGATATTTTTATACCAAACGATTCGTAAATAACGAACATAACTGCGATGCAGCAGAAGAAGAAGGAGAGCGAAAGAAAGCGAAAGAAAGCGAAAGAAAGCGAAAGAAAGCACACGATTAAAAGGTCTTGTTTGTTTTCCTTGTTCTCGGTGAAGGTGCGGGATCGGCGAAGCTCATCGGACCGATCGAGCGAATGCGCCAACAGGGCTCGAGTTACGGGGGTGGCGTACTCGTAGAGGTTGTGCGCGCGCCCTGGGGCCAACCCTTAGGCGCCGCGCCGTCAGTTTCTCCGCCTGCACCGCGAGACCGCTATGAACGCCAGCGTTAACATTGAGAGGAATTCGTGGCGGCTACCTCCTGACGAGACCGTCCAGGTCGCCGATCCCCGCTCCAAGTCTGCCCAGGTAAAAGAGGTAATCGATCCAGCCCGCAGTTATTAGTCTTTCTTCACATCCTTATTAACCCTTCTCTTTTTTTCAGTTTTATTTTCTTTTTTATTTTCTCAATTTCAAAAAGTTCTAATGTACAATGTTGGAGCTGGAAAGACTTTTAATAGATCGCATAAAATATACGTTAGTATTGTGAAATGATCAATTGGTATGATTAATGATTTGTGAAGAGGAAACGAGAATTCTTTTTATAATTTAAAGAACCTCTTCTTTTCTTTATTTTATATACATTTTCGTAATTATGAATGTTCGGAGGTTTGGAATATTTATTAGTTGTTTTAATAAGTTTGTAGTATTTATTGTATAACTACTTATCTATCGACCAGTGATAATAATAAAATAAGTAATAGTAAAATACAGTTATTTTTAATGCAATTACTATTTTTATTCCAAGACAATACAAAAGTTACAAAAAAATTAATATCTGTCATTGATAATTAAGACAATTTACGTAAGTCTTAGATCAGAATTATGTAAAATTAAAATTTTGCGTTGATTGTATAATGATTTAATCAAATGTACTTGTTTAAATTAAAATGTTTAACGAATACGAAATAGTTAATATAATAGAATAATCAGAAGAATACATATGTTGTATACATCTGTAATCCTTTGTTTATGTATGCCTTTGTTTATATATGCCTTTGTTTATGTATGCCTGCATTTATGTGTGTGTGTGTGTGCCTGTATTTCCACTTACAAAATTAGGCCAAGATAAGCTTTGTGTTCATAATGGCATGAAAGATACTACATCGTGATATGAATAGTGAAATGAAAGCCTTGGTCAAATTATACTAAACTGTGTGATATGCATAATAAATTTTATTTATTACTTTGTACAAAATTTCGTAAAAAATAATTTTGCCTATACTTTATTACATTTATATTACAGTACGTATTTATTAAAATGTACTTATTAACCCTGGTTACGTGTTATATTTAATCGAGTAATTTAATTAAATGTAATTAAATTTTATAAAAATGCGACTAAAACTATATTTGTTGTAAATAATAATTATTTATACAAACATAATTAAAGCACAATTATCAATAACATTACTAATGTTTTAGGTTAAATTTCTCGAAATTTTACAAACATTAATATTATTCTTAAATGATAAATATTAAAAAATGATATTTTATTAAAAATCGCAATACTTACGATATGTATCACATCAAATAATAATATAAATTACAAGAATCAAAAATATGCTTAATAGTATTTTATTCTACATTACTTATATATAGTATAATCGATGTAAATTATTCAATTCTATCACATAAATCGTTATTAAATTAGATATTTTAGTATCCGATATAAACGAATTAAAATCTTGAAATTTAAAAAATATATAATAAATTTAATAATTCTCAACTTTTTTTTTATCAAAACAATAATAAAATAATTCTTAAATCTTTTCCTTTCTTTGACATATTTCGTACTCGGGTTCTGTACAGCAAAACAATGAATTATTCACAATCGTAAAGTCAAGCCTTCCGTAACAATATTAAAACACTAAGAACTTTCCGTGAAGCTGCTTGAATCTAATAGTGTTACGACTAAAATATCAGCCCATTTTCTCTTATCAATATTAATTCAATGCTTCGATTTATGTTAAAATTGTACTAGTAATCTTAGAATATCAGGGCTTATCAAATGCTTAATTCAATTTCGAACGATATTGCTTATATAATTTGCTATCACAATTAACCAAGTAAATTAAAATTTGCTATCTCGACACCTATTTATAATCAAAAGAAAAGTTCATTTGTGCATAAATCGTGATTTAATTGATTACATTATTACACATTACATATTATCTTTATCGATACGTGCATAAACCATCCTCCGATAAAAAATAATGATTCTACTGTCATAGCCTATATGATCAAAGAAGTATTTTCCCATTTCTTGTGCTATATTTTATTATTATCTGTTGAGCATACTGTGATCATTATGCCGCTTCAATAAAGATAAATACTTCAAAAATTTTTCTTTGGTGAATCGATCGTTATAGATATTTAGCAAACAGTGAATCTAAAATGAGGTAAAGACTTATATTCTTCTTATATACTTCCAGTACTTGTGCAAAAATTTTTACCTAATTTTTACAAATTATTATACTTATAGTTCAAACAGTTTAACTTGTTATAGAAATAATAATTATATATTAAAAAAATCTTATTAGATAAATCTTTTTTATTTTATTTAGATAATTAAGAAATATAGTGCAATCATTTCTCTAGTATTTATAAGCCATCGTTATATATTTTTAAATCCTTTTCTCATTCCTGAACAAAGATAATGTCTATATTATTATATCAATAAATAACTTTCCTTGTTAACACATATTTAGTTTATTTACATTACCTTATAAGTATATAAGTATATAAGTATGTACAAGTATGACTTTTGTATTGAACTACTTAATACACGAAATAAATTATATTATTAATGCTGACCACTTTAGATCATTAACGTCTATTATACGGTTTTGCAGTGTTTCAAATTGACTTCAAATATAGAATTGTTAACATAATATCCTATCAAAATATCTTTAAGCATTTATTTCAAGCTTCTTTGAATTCCAGTATTTGAACTACTTGAATATCTAATCTTTAAAGTAGACCTTCATACACATACTCGAACACTATTTGTATTTTTAATTACATACTTTAAGATATGGGAATACCTCTAGACTTATAGCTTTTATCGTAAAAAATAAGTCTGTTATTTTCAATAAATCAATAATATTTATATCTCTGTACTTTTCAGGAATACTCCATAGATACTTTAATGTTTCGTAGTATATTTACGTAGGATTTTTTAAATTATAGTAAATTGAAATTTTGATCGGACATATAGCATAATACTTCTTTTTTTTTCGTTTTTTTTATTTATATTTTCTCCTTTATTTTTGAGTGATATTTATTTTCATCTATTAATATTAAAGTACTTAGATATTATCTTTTTTACTATTATGAATTATTTAGTCATTTTGATTTCTTTTTTACAAAAAATGATTATTTTTTTATTAATATTTTAATTTCAATACACAGGATAGCAGTATTTTACATCTATAATCGATAAAATTAAGAAAATTCATTTGTATCGTTTCCTTGATATAACCAAATGATTAACTTGTAACTTTTTTTCATTGGGAATTTTTTGACAACTGTAATTAATTATTTTTAATAACTATTTTTATATACAGTAATAAAACAAACTTTTCTTTTCGAGATATTTATTACGGCTTTCTAATAAAATTTTCTTTCTTTTCATTCCTTGCTTATATAAAACTGATTTTAATACTAGTCGTCAACGTTTTCAGGAGTTTACAAAGCTTTTTTTTATTTATTTAATAAAAAATTCTCTACACAAGCATTTTATTTTTGTAGAACCGCAACCGGATGCATTTTTCTCATAGCTAGTAAAACTCGCATCTTTTACAGAAAGTATAGTTTCATACAAGCATTCACTGACGTCACTTTTATTGCTCCTTAGTATGGAATTTTCGATATTGATATTATTTTTACTATAAAATTAAAGTACCAAATAATAGACTATATATTTTGAAGTAGATAGATTCTTCAATAATATACTAGTCAAGTGAAAATTTAGTTTTTAATCACATTTTTTGACACATCGTAACGATTACTAAATCATGTATATTTATAATTTTATAAAAAAATACAGAATTTCTAATAAAATTAATAAATCCTTTAGTATATCTTTTATTTCAATGTAGTTTGGTTTCATGACCTTTGTATACTGGTAAAAAAAATCCCAATCGGAATTCAAAATAATAGTTATAAATATTAATTCTGAATCGATAATATTGGACCATTTTTTGAATTTTTATAATTCTTATTTATAGAAGTTAATTCTTCTACTCTGTATTCTAGATGGAAACTACTTATTCAGTACTAATACTCAAGACAAATCGATCCATACTTTTTAACGAGATTGTTACTCTTTTTCTCTTATTTTCTGCTGCTCCCAAAAGTGGAAATTCCAAGCTTGAAATGAGCTACTTTAGAGTTAATTTTAATAATAATAACAATAATAATAACCGTAACAATGACAGTGATAATAATTGTACAAATAATATTATACACTAATGATAAAATTAAAAATAATTTAGAGTAATGTAATACGTTCGAGAGAAAAAATTTATGATAAATTAGATATTGAAAAACTTTAGAGAAAGATGATTCTAAATTTTGATATAAATATTTATCAATATATAGCTTGAAATATTTATTAATTAAATAAAGATTTTCGTTTATATATATTATATAGATATAATTAGCAAATAATAACATTTAATTTTACTATCTTTACAAAAATTTAAAATTTTTAAAAACTAATGATTTTAAAAACTTAATGAAATATAGAATTTACAAATTACATAATATAAGTATGTATAACTGCTTCTGATTTCAATATATCTATATAAAAAATGAATCTATCGTTTGAATTATTATGGTCAATTGACTACGTATGGATAAAGGAACAGAAGATTCAAAACTAATGAAGCACGAAATTTCGTATCTAGCAAACGTAGTATTTTCGATATTTCCATACTAGTTCGATATAGTATAGTATAATATAGTATAGCTTTGTATATTTAAATATATAAAAAAAATATAAAAGATGAGAAAGAAAAAATAAATAAGATATAAATAAATATAAAATGTTATTATTTTGAATGATATAAACAATTTATGGGAGTAGTATTAGAAAAACGTATAAATCTTATATACACACATAATACTTGAAAAAATAAATACAGTGATTGAATCAAATATTTTTTACCTACCTTTCAACATACGTATGAAACTTACATTAGAAATAAAAATTCGAATTTGATTACAAAAAATTTATGAAAATTTTACGCAAGTGCTTTAACTACTATCTGCAGTACGAAGATAAAAGCAAAGATAAAGTACAAAGTAGCTGTTTTGCAATTGTAATAACGAGCTAGTTCAACAGCTTTATATTATATTAACATTCATTAGAAAACTTTATCTTTAAATATAAAATTTTACTCGCGAAAATTTTATATTATATAACAGACGCTAAACATATGATTTTATCACACGTATTTTGCTTTGTAACATAACATATAATTATGTATTATATTACAAAATTTATCTAAAAAGATCATTTGAATTTTAAAATTATTTACAAACATGACAATGTTCTTGTTTCATAAAAAAAATTAGCATTATAAATATTCTAAAGTAAATTAAAATATATTAAAATGATATATTACTTGTAAAATTTAATTTTATGAAATAATAATACAACCGTTAAAGTTTTATAATAGATTTAAGGCTTACAAATATCTGTTATCGCATTAAACTTTTGTTAGTATTGTTAATTTTTACCATCTTTTCTATGAAAATTTACAACTACAATATAAATTACAGAAATCAATATAAAAATATTTTAAAACTGAATATTATCTATTACGATTAAGTTAGTAAAAAGATTGTTCAATTCTAATAATATATTTATTACAACTATTAATATAACAACATAAAATAATTTCATAGTTGATTCTTAAAAGAATAACTTTATTGAATATTACAAATAATTAAAATGAAAAATAAATATGCAAAAATATTAAATACTAAAAATGAATACCTTTTTTCCGAGTATATTTAAATCAAACTATGTAACTGTAATAAGTTAATTAAAAATAACTTTAAATATAAGTGCTTTATAATGTTATTCTAAAATTTATTTAATGATACAATAAACAAAAAATTATGGAATAAAATCGTAATTTTGAATATAAAATTAATTACAAAACATAGACAGTAGATAAAGCTAATTAAAATGCATCGATAAAGGCAAGGACACTTAATAAGGATTAATTTAATGATTTGGAATCGTTACTAGCTGCTCTGCCATTCCCATAGATTATGTAGTTTGAAAGTCTGGAAAAAGAACATGCAATTAAAGTTCTCTCTGCTTATAAATTCTTTACTGAAAAGAAAGCGTTCTACAATCTTTGTAAAATATAATACAATTGTTATGAGCAAAATGATTTTAAAATGGGAACATGTAGTAACCACAAAGTATAAAGCTTAACCTTTTTAAAATTTTATATTCAACTTTACAAGATTTTACGCAATTCTATATAATTCATTTCAATTTTCTTTAATCTTATTTTATTTTAAAAAAATGTGTAAACTATTTATTAATTCAAATTCAACAACTAATAATATTTCAGTTTAATAAAAAATTATGCTTAGACAATAAAAGTCATTCTCTCATATTTCAATAAAAATTTTACAGTATCATAAATCATTTAAAAAATTATAATTCTTTTTTAAAGCACCTCATTAAAAAAATTAACTTTCTTACTGATTAATCGTTTTAAATTATGAAAATTTTTAAACACATATTTTAAATAACAAATAATAATACGACATTTTATTTACATATTAGGTCAACATTAAATATATTCATCGTATCGACAATTATATTAAAAAACTAGTATTGAAAAATTTATAAGTTTTAGAATTTTTAAATATTTCTCTAAACGTTTGAAATGTTTGACAGAAATTTAGAATATTTATATCGAACTTTGTATACAAAATACTGGATTTTTAGTTAAGAAATCATATTAATATAAAATCACCTACGAAATTTTTATGCAACTCGAAGCGAGCTTTTACGAATAGTAAATAAAGAAAATTGCATAAAAATATTTGAGCACATCTCGAAAAATTAACGTACATCGACCTTAACCGAAAATTAAAAATCACATCATTTCGCAAACACTTAAATTACTCGTCTATAAATTTGGATATATAATTACAGGTGGTCAGATAAAATCACAAATGAGAATATATAGTTACCGATAGCATCTCTCATTGCACAACGGGATTCACACAGTTATAAAGACCCATGAATTTATGGAAGCGTATAAAGGTAATAGAAGAGACGACAGATTTGTAACTTCGAAGTCTAGTTACAATGTGGAAATGTACGTGGAACCATGTAAAATTATCCCTGATTAGATGTGCCTAATTGAATGCATCCTAAGGTACGCACGTTAACATCGAAGTAACGGTTAGTCCAATAGATTTTCACGAGCGCCGATCAATAGCACAACTACCGCAGATTGTGCAAGCATAGCAGCGATAGTAGTGTAACTCAATTATCGGTCGGCCGCGTGACGCGCGTCTCCGCTTTCTCCGCCGTCTCATCCGGAACAACGGCTTCTCAACTCAGTGAACGGACGCGTTCCTTTCGCTTGCGATCGCAGCTGACAATTTCATCGCAGTGATGGCGACATCGGAGACCCCGATGGAAGACGAGGAGGTAAGAACCGTCGCGGTGTCTCGTCGGTGTAGGATCGGTGTAGGATCGGTGTAGGATCGGTGTAGGATCGGTGTCGGATCGGTGTCGGATCGGTGTAAGATCGGTGTCGGGTCGTGACTTCAGTTTAACGCAAGGTGCCCTTCGGACATGGTTCGTTACTCGCACATCCGCAGTTTGGTAGGTATTCTCGTTTCGCGTCCCAGCGATTTTTTCGCTTAGATTTGTCCCGCGAGCTTTCGGCTTTGCGAACCGAGCTTTTAACGGCTTTGTAACAACTTTTATCGCTTCTAGACGGAGAAGAGCGTTCGGTCTTTGAAGGAACGCGAAATGACTTTCGATGGACGATTTCCTTTTAATTTATGGACACCTCTAAAACCTTTACTAGCTATGCATTAGAATCTTCGGCCCTATTAAATCGGTGGGGTAAGTTATTTTCATAGAAATAATTTAGAGCTCGTTAACTTTATATGGTTGAGGAAGATTACGCGTCTTTAGTTATGCAGTTATTATTCCATTCCTGTCGTATTATTATTCATTTAGTCGTTTATTTTATTTAATTACATATGCTTAAAATACGATTCACGAAATAGCCTCTCCGAGACTGAAATAAAATTAACTTATCTAATTTGATCTTTCGCTCGCTTATTCACCGCTGTGTACTCGAATGCCTATTTTACTAAGAACAATAAGAATCTTTATTATGAATTAAATGATTTAAAGGATACTTTGCCGTCGCTTACATATAAATTATATTGAAAAAAATTTAAGTTAAATTTATTTTTGCGATTAAAAATGTCGGAATATTTGGAAGAATAGTTTGTGAATTTAAATACGGCCAACGATATTAAATCGGTGATAGTAAAAGTTAAAATATACGAGGATAAAAAAATATCGTGTCTAATCATCTCTAAATAATTAAATACTTTATAAAGCTGAAGCTCGATCTAAAATTTAGGAATATTGGAAGGACAAAACGACCACCAGTGTTCGATAATGAGGAGAAAATTTAGAAATTCATGGCATTTTTATTCAAGACTCTCGGCTCCTCGTTCTCTTCTCTATTTTCTTTGTCACAGCTGTCGTCGATTTTCTCTTATGTACATCCTCGATGCACTCGAATAGAATACTTAAAGGAAGAATTCCACTCGATCCTGATCAACTTATATTTCTTCAAGCGCATGTTAGCGCGTGAGTCAGGCAATCGATGCATTTCTTGTTTAGGATTCAGGAACCGAAGCACGAGTTTTATCTCCTCCGAAATACCCTATCTTCTTGTTTCTTTAGCTTGATCTCTTTTTTTGACGCTATTATCGTAAGGCTACAATATTCTTTCGACTTCATCTACGATAATCTATATTTATTATAAGTGCAGTGAATATCAATAATGGATTAATTTGTGATATAAAGTAATCTTACTGTTGCAGTTTGGCGAAATAATAAATGCTATTTTATCACCGGATACAAATTTATTTTCAAGATGAGATATATCCAAACAAAAACTAAGAAATTTATAGTAAACATTGCCCTTTATATTAAATTATATAGATTAAAATTTTCATTGGATCATTTTTTATAGAAATAAAAGTCTTCGAATAATATAAAAAATTTGTTGTTGCATTATGCGGTGATAAAGTTTAGTGTTTTAAAAAACAAAAATGTATAAAAATAATTCATTAATCAATAAAAAATGTATCAAAAACGTTAGCGGAAAGTAGTTAAATTATTTTTTAAATTTACTTTTTTGACGTACGCGAGACTGTTTACCTGAAAAATCACGACGATGAGCAAACGGGAAATGAGAATAAACACAATCAAATTTATAAACTGATTTTTAATTAAGATACGTTGAGAGTTTAATTTTCACATAATATGCCGGTTGAAGATAGATGAATTAGAATTAACTTTTATTAAATTATAACCTTATATATTTTATATATATTCTACAATATTTACGAATGCTATATTAGGGAATATTAGGGCTCAAATATTTTTAATATTTCTACAAACGAGAATTATAGTGTGGATTTAAAAAATATTAAAATAAATATATTTTATAAATTTATTTAAAAATTATGAAATATCAAATTTATAAGTTAATTTTATTTTTAATTATATTCGCAACTCTATCGATAACGAAGAAAATTTATAATTGCATAAATTATTTGGACCAAATTAATTTTTAACTGTATAAATATTTAATTACAAATAAAATACATATATATTTATTTGTAAATATTTCTTATAAATAAATAATAAGTGATCATTTAATAACACGAACATCTTTATTTCAATAATATTCTTATTATTTTACTAATTTTAGCATCAAAAAGAAAATTTAATTTAATTGAAATTTATAAATTCTAAATAATATTAATCGGTAAAATATTATTTTGATTTACCACGAATGCAAAATTGAAATTTTCTAAATTTTGTCAAAAATTTGAATGAATATTTAGTAGAATTTATTTATATAAATATACGACAAAGACTTTGTTAGTTGATTAAAGCTACGTGGCTCTGTAAAATATTGAAGCAATAGTAAAACATACGTTAAAACTATTTTATGAATCTAATTATTTATAGCTTCTTTCGTGAATTTTAAAATTTTCTTATCGTAATTTCATGTAGGGAGCTTTGACATATATTACATAAAAGCAATTTGCAAGACGTCGGAACAACAATTTTCCCTGTCGGATACGCACACATAAGAAAGTACGAACAATATTTCAGTCATGAAAATTCATAAGGTACTTTCACAATGATTTGAATACATGGTAAAATTCTTCAAATACAAGATTCTTACTTTTATATATACATGTATTCATATATAAAAAAATTCACTTAATACCCACAAGGCAAAACTTTTTAGGCAGCTATGCCCGATTAAACCCTATTGGATATTCGAATTTACCTCTAGCGTGTTGTTATGCAACGAATTCCTTTTAAAATACGAGAATCGATCCGACAACGTCTCGACATCAAGGTACTTTATTTTCTCGCTTCCACGCGCGGGGAAAAATACGAGACGGGAATGTAAAATTTTCCGAGTCTTCTTGAATACAATTTTGAATGTATGGACTTTATTTTGTACTTTATGAAGCAACTACAAAACATTACGAGGTGAAGAATGATCGAGAGCAGAGGAGAAAGAGGGAACGAAAGAGAGAGAAAGAGAGAGAGAGAGGAAATGGAAAAAAAACAAGAAATAAATGTGACGAATACTTACTTTTGTATCGATGTTATTGCCGCTGACTTTGAATAACGCGGTATTAATGTGTACGGCGTATTCGATGTGCATATGAGAATTTAAAATTGCAAAAGGGAAAATGTAGTTGATAATGTACATTTTGAAATTGATGTTTCGTTCCAAGATTATAAACGTTCCATTTATCTTTTTTATTATTCTGGTTGTACTTTTGTTCGTTTATTTTTTTTTCTTTGAGTTCTTTACATATTAGTTTTTTAGTTTTGTTTTTATCCCTCAAGGATATTCGCAGTGTGCCTTACCACACGAGTGAAGAAACTTGAGATTTCTAGGTGCTTGTCTGACTTCAAACATTCTTATAACTCAAAATATTGCACTTACTGGAAATAAAACTGTTTTATTCCAGGATTTGACTTACTCGGATGGTGGTCACAACTGGCGAAGTATCATCTTCTCCTTGCTCGTTATTAGTGCTGTTATCGCCGGAATTGTTACTGCGATTTATTTACTCGGGTAAGTTATAATACTGCTTTTACTTATTATTTTTAATTTGTGGAAATATTTTTATAGACATATTTTATTTAGTATTTAAATATTTTATGGCAGATGTAAAATTTCATAGTACGCATGTATAAAATATATGGAAATTCACTTGTAGAAAAGACATTGATAGCATATTGTTTAAAATGAAATGCAAAATATGAATTTAAAATTAAATTGAATTTCGACAATGAAAATATTCTATACGTTTCGATAAAATTATATGGAAATAATTTTTACATTTTTATATTCGTTTTTTTTAAAGATTATTTTGATAGTTTTTAATTACATAAATGCATGCATTTTAATTACATGGAATTAATTATTAAAACATTAGAGTTATTTCATTTTGTAAATACAATCATTCGTAAATCCTCTTAAAGTACTCTATATATTTTCTATCGAAATTATCGAAATTATCGAAAATCATTATTAAATGTAAATTAACTAATTTAAATTCTCATAATATTATTCATATCAAAAATAATTCAAAACATTTCAAATTCACAAAATTTCGAACGATACAACTTTTGGTTCACCCTCCTTGAACGAACGATAAACTAAAACAGATAATAGCTAAAAAGCACATATAATGGAAAAATGGTTACATCACGCGCTTGTTTTCCGTAAACAGCTACGTAGACGAACTTTTGTACTGGAGCGGACGACGTCTGACGCTGGAGGAATGCCTTCACGGTGACTTGACTCCACACAGGCTTCCACCAACTTGGATCTCTCACGATAAATTCGTCTATCAAGCAGACGATGGCTCTTTAGCTCTTCTAGACACCTCAAATAACTCTATTTCGCTATTAGTATCAAACCATACTCTCGTAAGTATACTTTGATTGATCTTGATTGAATTTGATTACACGCCTTTTAATAAAACTTTTAGCAAATATTGCTAGTAACTTTTATTTAAAGTTTTATTTCAAATTTCTGATTCGTATGATTCTGAAATAAGCCGTTGTTTTCATTTTTTTTATATAGTTTTTTATTGCTAAATTAGCTATAAATACTGTGATGAATTATAGTGTGCACAAAATAATACGAAATTCAAGGAGAAAAATTACGCCATGAATTAAAATTTTAAACAAGATATGATTTATTTTGTTAGACTTTCATTGATCTTTGTAATCAATGGAAGATGAATTGTAAATTCACAAACTTCGTTCAAAATTGATTATCTAATATTGTGAATGTCTAAAAAATTAACTTTTCAATAAACTGATGCTACTGTATAAAATATAATGAACTGACAATTTTTAAACGTATTGAAAAAAAACGTTATAAAATTTATGAATCACGACTCATAAATTAACTTGCTGCTTTAAATTTATTTATGAATGTATTAGTATAGATTCGCTGCTACATTTTATTTTTTTAAATCATTGGTATATCGTTAAATTATTATACAAAAACTATTTTTTTAATTATTTAAAAAGTTACTGTTACTATAACTTTAACAAAATTAAAGTTTTAAATAGAGTAAATAGAATAGAAATTTAATTAAAATTTTGACAATTTTGTGTGTATACGTGTTAATTTGAAGAATGACGTCCAATTATACAATTTGCTGTCTGTAATGTTGTCGGAACAAGATGTTTAAACAGAAAGTTTCATAATGGTTACTAATGAAAATAACACAGCATAATAATACATGCATTTAAATAAATTAAAAATGTAACAAATTTATAAACTTTCAAAAGACAAATATTTCAGATTAATTTATTAATATCAAAAAGCGATAACATCGTTATCGAATGTAAATATGTAAAACTGTGATTATAATAGTTCTAATAAGATATAAGCACTTTGTTTTATGAATAAAATTTTACATCCATATGCATAATAATTATTTACAATAATAATTTATTTATAAAAAATTATTAATTAATAGTAATTTTAAAGTATAACTTTATGTAATACTTCTTCTCCGTTTTAATGTTTCTTCTTTCATAATTTAACAAAGGTTCTTATACTTATTTATAAATACAAAGAGTAGTCGCAAATAATTTACGTAAATATCAAAAGAATTGTATCGGAAAATTAACTGTCAATAATTGCAACAATAATATATATTTTACATAATTGTTAAAAATTCATCATTAATAAATTTTACACATTTTCGTATTGTTGAGAAATCATTTATTTTATAATTGATTCCAATATTCATTAAACAGCAGTGAACAAGCAAAATAAAAGTTCACATTACTTAATAATTCGATTAAAGAAGAAATTAATTAGCTCATATTTACAGTATACATATTTTATACAATAAATTATAAAACATTTTAAAAGTTTTTAAAGTACTAAATTTTATACAGATAATCAAGAAATCTTCGTTTCATTTAAACTAATTTAAAATAAAATCAAATATTGTAAAACTGATCACAAGCTTAAATATATATAATATAAAAATTGCTATATTAAAACATCTATTTTTATATATTTATAAAAGTATCTGAAATTATTGTTAATTAATCAACACTAAATTTACCTGTATTCAAGTATAAAGCTTATAAATATATTTATTTTTGATAATTAAAAAGAATTTGTTAAATTATTCAGCCATATATAAAAAATATGTGAAAAGATTTAAAAGATGTAAATTGTAAATCTAACTATAAATTTCATATTTTTTACCAAAAATAAGAATTAAAATTATTATTTACTTAAAATTAATATGTCAATATCAAAAAATGCATATACAATGAATTTTTTAAAAAATATAAAAAAAAATTAACTAAATAATAAATTTACAAAATGAATAATATATTTTTAAAAAAATATTAGAAAGAGAGAAAGAGGAAACAGAAAAAAGAAGGGTATGAGGGATTGTAGATGGTTTTAATAAATTTCATATTTTAAAGGGCTTAAATTGAAAATTGCGTATTCACTGAGCAGTATTAATTTTAAACTAACATACGCTGTGCTTTTTACGAACATTTACTTACGCATATGCACGTATAAATACAATAACAATATTCATATACATGTTATTTATACTATTTTATATAACGAGATATATTATGTAAATCGTTATGCGCAATTCTATTTTTACATTTTCACGTAATATACTTACGCCTGTACGAATATGCGCAAATAAATCCTTATAGTTAAATAACCATTTTGATGTATTTGTACAAATTCCCTGGTACGTATAAAGGTATTTCTAGAATTACGCAAAATATTCGACACAGTGAATCGACAATAACGTTATACATATATCTTGATTTGCAGTACAGAAACAGCGATATCGGATGATCGCTAATCTTAAAATGAATTAGGACACGATTTGAGATATGACGAACGATTCGTTTCGACAAATATTCATGGAGACCTTTCAAATATCTATATTACATAGTTAAAAGCTTATAAGGAGGTAAATTAAATTAACCTCTTCGAACGACATAATTCTGTATTTTAAAAATAGATTTGTTAAACATAAAATCGTGTTTTTAGTCTCTTTGGTTTGTTAAAAAAACTCATTAATCTAGTTTTAATAATATTTATCTTTTTCTCATTTATAAGCAATCATACAATTTTTGTTCTCATTCTATACTAATCTTTTATATTAATTTGTCGTGTTGAAATTTAATTAAAAAAAACTTTATTTTACATTATAAGTAATCAAGATTTTACATTTTATGTGTTAACATTTTTTTTCAATAATTGAAAAAGAAGAAAATACTTCGAATTAAAGTCTTTTGATAAAAGTGTAACCTGAAAAGGTATACATTTATAATTGCGTTGAATTTTTTAAAATATACGAACGCGCGTAAAAATTTACACGTATTATAAATTTGCAAAAAATCTTCAAAGAAATTTCAATACGTTGAATTTCATCTTTTCAATTCATATAAAATAGATGTATAATATATTATAACTATTTATTTTAAATATATGTTTAAATTAAATTGTATACGTATATAAATATGTAATCATTTGTACACAGTATTTAAAAAATGTATTTCCATATTGTTAAAAAATCACTTTCATGAATTAATTATTGAATAAGCGCATTCATTTTTTACTTTTACGATTTGAAAACACATTTGTTATACGTAGACAAGAAAAATGGTATTGTATTCGTATTTATATAATTAAATTATTTTCTAATGAAATTATTTCAATTTCTGATTAATTATCTAAATCATTATAATTAATCTCATTTCACATAATAATAGAATAAACTAAATCACATATTATTGCGATAAATAATTATAAGTAAAATTAAATAATTAAATGTTAATTACGAATTGCTTGAAATAAGATTCTATATAATTACGCGAGTTTGCATTTTCCAATACGATTTTCCATTTTTCTACCTCTCTTTACTTCTCATTTTCTCGATTCTCTTATTCTCTTCCATTTCCAAAGTCTCATCGAGATCTATCAACCGATGCATTCATGCATTAGCACAAGGTCGGCCTACCGAGCAAATAATTGCGGAAAATTCAATTTTTATTTGTACTATCACTTGCAATTTTTTCCAGCAAAAAATGGGTATGAACTTCGTAGAGTAATCGTTGATTCATTGAATAAATTTTTAAAATATAAAAAAAGCTAATAAATAATAATTAAACAATCTTTTTTATTTGTGATATTTTTATAAATTATAATAAAATATATATCCTAATAAATTGTATATTGAATAATTTAATGTTAGTCTCATTACCTAAAACACTATATTTTATTTTTTAAATAGATTTTTTAATTTCAAATTTTTATTTAAATATGTCATTTATAAAAAAATTATATAATAATTAAAAATAACACAAAATTAAAAAATATCCAATTTATTTGTATAATATATCAAATACTAATTTTAAAAAATATTTTATTAATTCACATTAATAACAATAATATTTTCAGTTTCTCGTAAAATATTGTTATAATAGCGCGATTATAATATTATTCGTAATAAAAATGATATTGTAGCAGTTTTAATTAAAATTAAAATAACTACCAGTTAAATTTATAAAATAAAATAACAAAGATTTTTTGTAAACGATCTTTAAAAATTCATTTAGTAATATTTTAATAAAAATTAAAAATGAATTCATGAATTCACCACAAAGTTTTATCTTATCAATAGCTTAATCTTGCTAAATATCAAACCGATGATGAATCATTGATGTAATTCAATACTAGTTACTAGGTGTGTTATTTGCTAAAAAAAAAAAGTATCGAATTCATCAAACCGAACAAAAAATACGATTCGGTCGTACTTTTTCCGTCCTCGATTTTTTTAAGCTTGCTAACGAAGTAGCTCGTTTGTTTATTCAGCCAATGTGCTATTTTATACTTCGTTAAATTATTTAAATAACTGCAATAAAAGGTTTCAGTTAAGAGAGTTTCAATTATTTCTTTTATTGTTTAATTTAAATAAAATATGACAAGCAGCTTTTAATAATAAAATTTTTAATTGATTTGTACGTGTTAAATTTACTTATCGAATATATTTTACGTAATTATACGAATGTTATCTAAATTCTCTTTACAAAGTATCAAAAAATTAAATGTTTTATAAACTTTTTAATCGAAGACAATCGTACGATTTATCAAAGTGCAATATTTTTTTAATATCGATTAAGCGATACAAAGTGATGGAAAAACTATAAAATAAGTATTTGATACGTGGTATAAACTCCCGGAAAATGACATAATAAGCGCGTACAAACTAAAAAATAAGTGTTAAAAACCAATCGTTAAATATAAAATAATACGATTTCTAAGATATTTATTTTTTGGCCTATAATAATATTTTATATTGTACAAAGCTTTGACACTTATTTCATCAAATGCTATTTAAACTACCTTTTTCATTAGAAATTAAGATGTAAAAGACGTTTCGCTCTTTTTAAAATATTAGCCTTTGAAATATATTTCCATGCCCTTTAGAGGTTAAAATTTATTATTAAATACGAAGCAAATATTTCAAAGATTGAAATCTACTCGTTAAAACAGTAATTAAAGTCCACTAATCCATAGTAACGAGACTACAACGACTAAAACTGCGGCAACCGCTACTCAAACGACAGTCTAGCTAAATAAATAATTTTGAAAAAGTATAAACAAAAAATTTTGAAATAAAGTAAAAATGTATAAACAATACGTATATAATATTGCGGTAATAATATTGAGTAACGTAATTTGATCGATAGTTGGTATAAATATTGCAATATGCAGGAGCAATATAAACATACTTGTGGTTAAATTTTGGCAATGAATGGAAAGTTTCCACGAGGCATTTACATCATTTGGCGAAAAGCGTACACTTTCGCAGAGCACCGCAGCCGAATAATTTTGTAAACAAGAAAGTTCTCGGGAATTTCAAAAAGCTCGGACCCCTCCGGTCGTTAATCGCGGATAGCTCTGCGTAAGTCAGCGTGCAGAAAGATGCCTCGTCGGTTGGAAAGTTACGCAAGAGCTGGAGAAAAAGAGAAAGCTAGCGAACCCGATGAAAAAGAAGCGATTACGCCACAGCCGGAGAGTGGAAGGCTTCCAAATCCTCATCCCTCTCGACTAGGGTGACGCGCGCGCGCATTGATCCATGGCGCGTGGCTCTCGCCTGGCAACTGCCTCTTCTTTCCCGCTTCCTCGCAACGCACGAGCTCTTCTCCGTCCGCGGACAACGGACTAAGATCCGTGGGGCATTTTGAAAAATCGGGGCGCGTCGAGTTTCGAGAGGCCGGAGAATCTTCGGTATCCTTGCTTTCCCCGCTCTCCCCGCTTTACTCGATACACTTCCCTTATGGTTGGTGGACCTGCGAAGCCTTCAACCTAGTTTAGATGATAATGCGATCGCTGGATCTCGATATGATCGAGCGGATTTTGTCTTGATAGAAATTAATGGTCTGTTACGCTCTCGACGATACTACGTGCATCCCTTCTATTTTCAACCGTCTGCGCTATTTCTTCTATTTTACTCAATATTTTATTTTAGTTTTTCTCTGAGAAAGTCATTCAATTTTCTCCTCTCTTTTAAAAATAATGTCAATTTTTTGGTAATTTTCTTTGATCGACGAGTCATATTTTAAATCCGGGAAGCTTGTTTTCGTATTCGAACGAGCTTATCTGATTTTGTAAAAACGCCAAATATGTTGTATAATTAGCGGTTTAAAATATTTTCCAGTAACGAAATACACGGTAAAAGATATTATTTATCGAAGTCAGAATATACATGTACGCAAACGAAAATGCAAACGAAAATTATAAAAACACTTATTGTTTACCATACATATATTTTTAATTATTTACGGCCTTCAAACGTTTATCAAAAAAATACTATTTTTTTATCGATTTTTTTTAAATTTACAAAAAAATTTTCAATAAATTGTATTAGAGTTGATAACTATGCTAATATGTATAAAATAAAATTTGACCAGTAACATGTTATTGGTCAGTAGTAAATAATATCGTTATTAATAAATTGTAAAAACTTTTTTTATGCTATTCAAAGTTATCGATATAAAATTTTCATCATACGATATTATGTTCTATAATTATATAAGTTTAACAATTTTAACTTCTATATCGAAATATACAAAATACTGCATCGAAAACTGATGTATTCTAAGTTATTCGTTATAATACAAACTTCATTTTAGAAAGATAAAAAGAGTAAATGATCTCGATGCACTATAAAATATTAACTTCTTTGTACCGTTAAAACTTTTATTATGAAATGTAAAATTGTATTATTTTTCGATTAAGTAACATTTTTAACAACTAGTTATTTAAAATATAAGCCATTGCAAATTTCAAAGTACATATCGAACCGATAAAGAATCCAAATTTTCTTAAAATTTGTAGTATTATTAATATATAAATTTACCTTTTTAATAAAACAAACCTTTTTTGTTAAAAACAATTTAAATTTTTGCACATAATGTTTTAAGCATTAAGGTATTTTAACGAAAGAGAAATTTCTTTTCAAGATTTTTCCTTTGATCGATCAACGTAAACTATACATATAATTCTCATCTCTGTTAATTTTTCAATACGCTTCTTTCTTTCTCAGACAAAGAAATATAGTTTAAGAATTTCGAGGTATCCTAAAACCGATTTCTCTCTGTCCTTTTCTCTCTCTCGTTCACTTCTTTACTTTCTGAACAGGAGTATGCGGTACTTCTTTTTGGCTTATACGAATTTATTCATCGCGTTATATATACTTAACAGTCTCGGGTTACGCGATTTCGAGTACGAGTACATTATTTTCCCTGCAAGTTTTTATAGTTTCAAAAAGACCGAATCACTGTAAAATACTTTAATAGAATCGTTTTTAGTTTTAAAGTAAAGCTTTAAATATAAATGTGATTAAATAGAATCATAACGCGAAAATGTCTTTTTCATAATTATTATATTCAACGTATTATTACAATATTTTTACCGAATTAAAATAAGAGAATAGTATAAAATTAATTACGAACTTAAAAATTTAAAGAATTTACAAAATATACATACATAACGATGCGATTAAAAAATATAGATTTAATAAATATATGTAATTTTTTGCTGCAACATAAAAATGAGAAAAATCGCCAATTTATAATAATTGACCTGTTATAATAATGTTAATAAAATTCTTTTCATAATAAAATCTGTACAAATGTGGAATATTCAAAATCACGAAATTTACTCTATATATATATTTTTTTTCTCTTTCAGGCTTTTCTCTTTTTTATCCGTTTACGTGTAATAACGATAGGAAATATTTTCCGCTTCGGAACAATAATGTTAATGATTATAATTTAAAAAATTGCCCAAAAAATTGGCAAATTTTTTTAAACTATACAGCAAGTCTAGAATAATTCTACATTTATTTATTTGCAGAGGCAGTTGAATGTGCAAGGCTATCAATGCAGTACGGACTTACGTTACGTACTCTTCAAACATAATGTTAAGCCGGTAAGTAAATACTGGATATCCTCGAGCGAGCACTCATATTTATACATATAGATACGTATCAGATTACTCCCTAAGGATAGATGTCTATTTTATTTCATTTACAGTCATAACTTGGTATCTTTTACAGGTATTCCGACACACGTTCACTGCCCATTATACTGTATACGATGTCACAAACGAGTAAGTTCGTACGATGTTGATTTTTAATGTATTTTTTATATGCAATTTTTTTTAATATTTATTAAAAGTGATTTATTTACTACTGATACGATTGAAAGAGATATTAAGCATATTTAATTTCTCTTCAAATCTTCCTTAGAATTATATATTGTTAATATACTTAATAATATATTATATTCAGGTAAATAATTGAATTACTTCTTTGGAACTCAAATTTTTAATCACAATATAAAAATATCAAGATTGCAGCTTATCTAAATAACGTTGAAAGTTAAATTAAAATTTAAGAAAAATAATAAAATTGAAAATTTTATGAAATTCTTTTTTATTGGCTTAATTTTTAACAAGGCTCGTAAAATTCATTTAGATAATTAAAATTCTTTTATTTACGAATTTATAATTTTTAATAATAATTTTTAATATATTATTAAATATGATTTTAATTTTTTATTATTTAATTTGAATTCTTTTACCCATTTTAATATTCTTCTTAGAATAGAATCGCACTATCAGTCTAGATTATTATTACTTAAATTATTAATCTTAAGTTATGACTGCGGTTAAATTACTTTCGTGTAATGTCGTAATTAATACTTTGGATTTATTTTATTAATCTAAAAATGTTGAAAATCATAAATCAATATATAATTATTTAATATTAAAAATTCAATAAACATAATTTACCATTTCATAAGATAGCGTATATCAATGTTTTATTCTACTTTTGAGAAATTTGATTTATATTACGATTGATGAGTAGTAGTTTATTATACCAGATAAATTTAATACAATGTAATAAAAAATTTATATATAAATAAACACCTCAATTAAAGGATAATAAATTAATACAAATTCTGCGTACAATAAAATTCATTCGACTGTTTTAAAATAGCTAAAATAAAATATCGATCGATATTAGAATACAAACATTTATATTTGAAATCATGTACAGATCAGACGTATTCGTACAATACTGAACAAATACGAAGATCAAAAAAATAAAGATGCTCATTAAAAATCAATGAATGTATCGACGGATAGTAATTGCAAAAAATATAGACATATCTCGTTTTAAAAGCAAATTTTTCAATACAAAAGACAAAATTAGACCAGTTTAAAATTCTTATCAAAATTCATTATCGGTATTGTTGATTAAAGCAAGTAAAAAAAGATAAAACTCTCGATCGAAGGAACTTAATTAAATGCACAAGGACGCTTTCTTCCGTCTGTATCGTCGATTCCGAGTCTTCGAATCCGCGTCGAAAGCGCATCGAGAAACACGGAGAAAGGAAAACAAAAATTTTCCGACTCCCGGAAAATTATAAATCGCGCGGTGCGATAGCGAACAAAACACCGCATCCAGATTCCCGTCTCCCGCACATCCCGCAGAGCTTCCGTTTCGGCTAACCTCAGGGCGTGTGTCCACAGCCACCACACGCCCCTTCGACTACAGGCCTCGTCGCGTATCCAGCAGACAAGGTTGCAAAACGCGGCCTGGATGGGAAACACGACCGCGCTCCTGATGGTCTCCGACAACGACATCTACGTCCGCAGTTCCCCGAACTCGGTCGAGGACACGCGGCTCACCGACACCGGCGTACCCGGGATCATCTACAACGGCGTGCCCGACTGGCTCTACCAGGAGGAGGTCTTGCCCAGGCCCGAGTGTACTTGGCCCAGTCCCGATGGCTCGCACTTGCTCTTCGCCAGCTTCAACGATACCAAGGTTTTTTCTCGCCGCCGTTTTTTTGCCGTTCTTTCAAGCGTGTGCGAGGGTGAACAGCTTTAGAAACTCAATTTTGTCTACCGATTATCTACCCGATAATATTGTGTGCTTAACCCTTTAACTTTCGGTATTATTCTCTTAGAAGATAACTTATTCTTGTTACCCTGAGCAGTAAACAAAGTATCTATTACTCTCGAACGTTATTGATTATAAACGTCGATCGATGTAATACACAGCGACCGAATAATCGTTACAATTTACGATAACGATATATATTTGAAGATTTTTCAAAGATAAAACTAAATAAAAACTTATCTTAAATTCAATTTTTAAACAGAAGACATTTGAATTATCTTTGACAACCTGATGTAGTTAAAGCCTGTACTTTCTGGTTGCCCTAAGCAAAGTCACGTCTACTTGACTTTGATATCGAATATAATCGTAGGTCACAGCTTTGGAGTTTCCTTGGTTTGGCGCAACGGTGAATACCGAGACGGTACGAAAAGGTGTTTTCCCACCGGCAAGATCGGTGAGATACCCAACGCCTGGTTCACCGAATCCGGAGGTCGACGTTTGGATCGTTGATTTCACTAATGTTACTACTGGATATAACAATGCCACCAACGCGACGAATTCGACGCCGATCAAAGTGAAACTTAAGCCGCCTCCGGTTTTTGATGGACAGTAAGTCCAGATGTTCGATTAGCTTTTCAACTTTTTATCCTTAGTTACTATTGAGCGATGAATTTTTTTTATTTTTTTAATTACATTTTAGAACAAACGACACGAGAAGGTATTGTATATTTAACGTGACACTGCAATTTAATCACTTTTTACGTATGTAATAAAACGAAAGTTTAATTTTTTTGCTTATACCGTTTTCTAAAATAATTAAAATAATATAAAGAATAAATTTTATTTCTTTAAATAATAATTTTATGATAAATATCTAAATAGAAATTATCTAGGATCTCGCGATTAACTAATTTCAAATTTAAATAATTGTGAAAGTATATTTGTAAAATAATTATTCCGATAGAATTTTAGTTGAAATTTTTCACGAGAATAATATTTTTAACTGGAATACTTCAAAAATTTAGAATTTAGGTCAAATATTTATCGATATGATTTTATTAATATCGAATTCATTTAAATCATATAGTCAAAATAATAAAATAAACTAAAACTATAGTCTATATTTGCATTAAATTAAAAATTAAAAAATTTTATAAAAAAAGTTCATAGTAAGAGAAAAAAAATTGTATTTGGTTAAGTTTCTCTATTTTTGAATATATAAATAATAATGAATCTAATATATATTTATAAACATTTTAAATTTAAAATATTAAATATAAAAGTATACTAGTTATTTATATAAACTATATATTTTCATATTAACGGGTTGAAAATTATTTATACCGAACGATCAATTATTGTTCTTTAATTAATGTCAAAGACTCAAAAACTAATTAAACATTGAATAAAAATATGATACATTAAATAGATTTATATTGTGAAAATACAATATAGTATCTACCATTTGCTCAACTCTGAATTAAATATTTAATACACATGAGGCATTTTAAATTTTTAAAAAAGTTGTAAATAAATATTTGAGAAATATTAATAATATTAAATAAATAAATTAATGTGTGTATTAATGTGTATGCAGATGTGTATTTTACACGTGTGGGTATATACATACATATGTATAATATGTATTACAAAATTCACGAGTAAATGCAAGTCTTGTCCTACTTCCTTGTAACAAAAAGTTATTTCTATCGAATAATCCACTAAAAGTAAAATAAATAAACTACGATAGTATTAAAGTGCATAAATATACGTATAAATGGAGAATCCTACAAAAACTCTAAAAGCGTCGATAGTAAATTACGTATAGTAATTTACAAATTCGACAGGACACGGAAAAATTATTATATCAATTATTCTTTAAAAGAAAATTTGTAATCAATATTTACATTAAAAACATTTTTTGCTGATACAATGCTTCTAAAATTTTCATATACTTTCATTACAATCTAAAAGCTCGAATATCATAATCGATGGAAAAAAAATACTAATAAGAAAAACTTTTATTTCTATAAATTTACCAAATATATGTCGAAAAATTCGTTTTAATTTAAAATCATAGCTTACATTTACAATCTATATCTTGCAACTTTCCGAAATACAGTGTATAAAAAAGTAATACAATTAAAAATATGTTCTGCATTCATATTACATGATATATTCTACACAATATATTTGGCATAAAAAGAAATTCGTACAGCGATAATGTTGCGAAAGATAAATAAAATGAATGAAACTAAACTAATGTTTAGTAATTCGTATTTAAAAAAAGGTTAAAGTACAATACTTCTTCGTTCAAATATTAATTTCAAATAATAATTCGAGAGAGAAATTGGCAAATTGGTCGAAAAATATAACCGCATACTTCTGTTGATGTAATAACGATGAAACTAATAAAACACAATCAAGGAGTAACCGATCGATATCGACGTGCTTCTAGAGAGTACTATTTAATATCGGCCGGTTGGATCGGGGATGATTCAGCCCAAGTTGCCGTCGTCTGGATGACCCGCTCGCAAAACCTCTCGGTGGTTTCGGCGTGTCGTGCGCCCAATTGGGACTGCGAGGAAACTCACTCGGAACGTGCACCGGAAGGTCAGTGGCTGGACGCACAGCCGCATCCGGTCTTTGCTCCCGACGGGGACAGTTTCCTCCTGTTGGCCGCGGTTCAAGAAGGTGGCCAGGAACACTTCACCCACATTAAACACGTCACCCTCACGCAGCAGAGGATAGCTGTACTGTCTCATGGACAATACGAGGTTTCGTTGTTTTTTATTCTTTCGCGTTTACAACTGGATTCCCCTGATTCCTCTTAAGACATATATTTAATTGCCAGGGGAAATCTGTAAAATGTATTGCACGATCTGAAATTAAACTTTTTTTATCAAACGGGGAAATATTGCTGAATATTAACGAAAGGAGGTTTCGTTCTGCAATTGGTTGCTCAAAAGAGCGTGAAACTCTATTTTTTCTGACGCTTAAACTAATTTATTCCGTTTGAAATAATATAATTACTTCCATACTCTGAATGATAATAAAGTGTTTATTGATTTCCCGAGTATTAAAATTGTAGAAAAATATAATTGAAATATAAAATATTAAAAAAGATCAGAATTAAAATACATCGAAAGACATTTTTGAGAATAATTAGGAGTAATTTTTTTAAGAATAAAATACATAAAACTTAAATTGTAAAACGATCTCCCATTTTCTTAATATTATAGATTTTAGCTTACATGTATTTTAATACGTTCAAAATTAAAATTTTCTTATTATTTCTTTGATGATTAATCTTTATATAATTAGCAATCAAAAATTCAGATACATAAAATGATATAACAAACTTTATAAGAGTAATAAAATTACTGGTATACTTAACGAACGTGTGAGATAAAGTAATCAGTGTATTTCCATGTATAAGTAAATATGTACAGAGTGTAGTTAAAAGTTATTCGGCTAAGTTGGACTCTAAAATTTAGATTTACTACCTACATAATCTTACCAAGTTTAGCCTTGCTATTTTCAGGCTTTTAAAAAACTTAGATTTTTATTCTTAATATTTCAGAATGTAATTTCTTAATGGTAACGTATTTTTTCAATATTTCTCGTTAAAATTAAAACCATAATTTAACGAGTATTTTTTTTGAAAAATTTTATGAATAAATGAATTATTAAACACATCGAAATAACGTAAAGTTTTACAACTTCTTTCTTTTGTAACGATCGCCCACGTTTATAAAACAAAAACTGTACGGATCAATGATTTAAAATTTTAACGAATTAATATAATTTAATACTAGCAATACAATAATATCCGTTTTAGATAATAGAAGTGACATTTTAATTTACTTTATAATATACTTGTAAAGTATAAAAGCTTGAAAATCAGTAGTGTTTAGTATTTAAAACTTTTATGAGTTTGTTCTTGGGCAAGTCTTAGCTTACAATGAAATATTTCTTGATATTTTTGTTCGTAAAAGTAAAACTTATTTAAGAAAACAAACGATAAAAAATGGATATGGTAAAATGAATTTTACAATTATTTTGAAATTATAATACTAATACTTCGTATTAGTTTGTAAAAAGCACTTATGTAAACAAATTTAATTTTAAATATTATGTTTATTAAAATTGTTAATACAAATATTTACTTAAACTAATAAAACTGAAGATTTCACAGTAGTTAAATTGAATTCTTTTTTCAAAGAATTAAAATTCCACGTGAATTATTCTTTTACAATGAGTGAGCTGTTTAATTAAAGAGGTTAATGCGTAACCCGCATCGATGTAACAGAGAAATTCTACGACTACCTAACTAAACTAATCTTTTTCGATTACTTCGAGCTACTCTGCCGTGTATGAAAGCTTATATTTGTGATACAACATTTGTTTGCTACGTTGAAACGCATAGATTTTCGAGTTTTTTATTTTGTATTCTTTAATTGAATTTTAATTCAATTTTTCTTTGAACGAATCTTGTTATTTACGCAGGGCTTAATATCATTTTTAAATTAAAAATGATTCTTTGCTTGCAAACAAGTTTCAAGATATATTCGTATTTTCATATTATAAAAATAATTGAAAACATTCTGTAAAACAAAATATTCGATAAGCTTTTTTAAACGTAAAACGGAATATAAAATTGTATTCTAGTGATTTTAAATTAATCAAAAGGTAGTTTATAAACGTCGTTTTTTGTAAATAATATTTGAAAATGTATCGAAGAAAATCTTAGCTGTATAAATTAAAATAGATTAAATATTAAATTACACTATTAAATAGGTGAGTGAAATCTTGGCTTGGGACACCAGATCGCACATGGTATATTATTTAGCGACAAGGGAACGGAGTCCTGGACAGAAACATCTTTACGTAGTGAAGGATCCCATAGCGGACGATCCTCGAAGATTGGAACCGCTATGCGTCACTTGTGACATCGGCGACCTCCAATGGAACAGTCGGTACGCCTCATTTATGCATAATTAAAATTTAAATTATTAATAGCCCATATCATTCTGACAACACGAGTGTGAAATTAAAAAATTATAAATTAAAAAATTTTGCAATCGATAAATTAATTTAATTAGCAGAGTTAGCAATTATATAAAAAGCAAACTTTTTTATTGGAAAATGATAGCATATGATTTTTGATTAATTGTTATGTCTAAAAGAATTAATTCACGAATAATTGTCTAACGAAAGGATGAAAATTTTTCAAATATTGATTTTTAGCAAAATAACAAGGATTTAAAAATACTGTTTTTAATTTACCTATAAAATTTTTTAAATAAAAACATTTTCATAAATAAAATAGCTTCGGTGATTTTTGCTATTATTAATACTTTATTTATGTATTACGTATTTTAATGAAAATTCTTCGAGAATTAGATTCAATGAGTTTTGATAATAGAGTTTGAGAAAAATACGTGTGAAGTTTTAAAAACTATTTTTATAACGTATAGAAATAAAAATCGCAAAGCTATACGTTTTTTTAACTTTGATTCGTAGCATCATATTTTTACCGATGTCCTGCTACATTGATACTTTTATCCTCTTAATCTTCGAGACGATTTAGAAGACGATTGCACGGTAATCACGAGCGAGCGCTCGTGATTTTATCAGTCTACAAGCAATAATTAGAGCAGCAAATGTCAATATTCATATCTAGCAGCTTTATGATTCTCATTACGCTGAATAAGCCCTAATTAAAAATGCAATATACAATATTAGCGACTTTGCAAAGAGTCGCTTAGCTAATTGAAGATTATTGATATTGAACTATTCGTATTGAAACTTGTTATTATTTTAACTATAGACTTACAAACAATGTTTAAGTAGATTTATACTCATTAAAAATTTTAAAATATGCTTCGCTGTATTCAAACTTTTAATTGAAAGAGTATTCATATTGAAATAATCTTCGAGGCTATATCCAGTTTTAGTCTTCAAAGCCTGTTTAAATTACAGAACGAAACTAAACGGCGTTCGATTTGTAACGAGCATCATTTCGATTTTTATAATTAGTATATTAGCGTTTTTTATTATCTTACAAAGTAATTACATCATATATAGCACATTTAAAAAAATTATTATAAAAATTCAGTTTCCTATGAATACGAATATCTCGTATAATGCACGAAATATCGTATCGAAATTACTCAGTGGTACACGAGACATGAAATTATAACATTTTTTAAAATAATTTTTCGATATATAATCAATTCCAAACTTTATTCTAAAATATCATAACATCGTATAATCAAGAAATTTGGATTTATTTCAATTATAAAGTTATGTAACTTCTACAAATTTATCATAATTTAGGCAAACATATATATTATAAATATTTTACAAGATAAATTAACCATGTTATATGGTTTTATTAAATCTCAATGCTCTTTCTAAATTACATTTTCCTTATAAAACTAATTAGAAAAATTAAGGACCGAGAATAATTTTCAAACCATATAATCCGATAAGTAGAAATAAGAAACAAAAATAGCATGTTTTATTATAATTAATAAAATATAAAATAATTTATAGTTTACATGAAATTTGATTACGCAATTGAGTTCCGAAGTGTAAAATTCATCGTGTTGTAGATATTATTACACGAATTGTACCCACTTTGGGGCTTCGATAAACCCACCGACTCTCGAGGAGCAGTCACAAAAGGTAAAAGACGACGAAGAGCTGGGATACTATGTTCTATACTGCGAAGGACCAGGACTGCCTCTTGCCGCCATTCATTCTATGAGGACGCATAAAATCGTCCGAGTTCTCTACGACACGAGAATTCAAAGGGCGGAACTGTTATCGCAACTCGCTCTACCCAAAAGGCAAAGTTTCGAGGTAACGTAATATAAATATGCAAATACTCTCTCTGCCTTGGAAATGTAATACTTGTTTGACATCTTATCTTTTATATATAAACAAAATATATTTATAATTAAAGTAAGCGTAATTATCGTCGCGTTAAAATCATGCGTATAAACAAGAAAAAGTAATTATATTACATACAAGCCTGCGTATTTGCTATAGCAGAAACGCAAATACTTTATAATCCCGCGGAAAGCGAGAGAAATTTTAGGGATTAAAAATATTATTGCGTGAAATTTGAATAAAAATCGCACGAAGAATAATTAGTCGAGTGCTAAATCTCTCTCGCTTTCTCGCGGTGGTCGTCTCCGAAATCCGAAATATTAAAAAACATATTAAAAAAACAATGAACTCGTTAGCGTTGCGCCTCGAAAAATAAAGTATTAAAGAAAAGAACTTGGTACGATGTCGCAGGTGCCGCTACCACAAGGTTGGCGAGCCCAAGTACAATTGCTTCTTCCGCCTTCCTGGCGGGAAGAGTTACGCGACGCCGCTTTCCCGGTGCTGGTGGAGGTGAACGGTCGACCGGGCAGCGCAGCCGTGACCGATCAATTCCGGGTCGACTGGGGCACGTACATGTCCAGTCACAACGACGTCGTCTACGTGAGGCTGGACGTTCGAGGGTCCAGGGGTCAGGGTAAACGCGCCCTCTATCGACGCATAGGCGGTGTCGAAGTGCAGGATCAGGTGACCGTACTGAGGCATCTACTGGACACGCTCAAGTACCTGGACGAGTCGCGAGTCGGAGTCTGGGGATGGGGTTACGGGGGTTACGTTACCTCCATGGTCCTGGGTAGTCAGCAAAACGTCTTCAAATGTGGCGTCGCGGTCAATCCCATTGCCGATTGGCTCTACTACAGTAACGGCCCTTCCATAATTCCAAAGATCGAATTTCTCTCCGGGAAATCCGTTCTCATACCCGCTCCGTCTCCATTTTCAGATTCGGCGTTCACGGAACGCGTGCTGGGTCCACCCGCTGAAAACTACAAAAGCTACGTGGAGGCTGATCTTACTCAAAGAGCGAGACTAGTCCCGAGCCACAGTTTGTTTCTATTGCACGGCATGGCTGACCTGACGGCACCGTATACGCATGGTGTAGCCTTTGCTAAATCTCTTACGGAATCCGGCATCATTTTTAGATACCAAGTTCGTACAGGTTGCCTCAGATTATCGTTTCTTTGCAGCTGCGCTCGAGAACGGGAAATGTATAGCGTAGATTCGTACGGTCATTTTTTTTTTAGAAGCATCGGAGATTCGAGTTTTTTACTCGGACAAATAAATAAAGCTCCTTGTATAAATATTTTCTAAACCTTTCGATTCGAATGCTTGGAAATAATTGCAATCCTTGGAGATTTATTTGGAAAGTAACGAGAGTGGCTCGCTGAAACGCTTTGATCGAAGCTCTCTCTCTAAAATTTATATTAAGTCTCGTTAAATATGTGCAGAGCTACGCGGACGAAGATCACGCTCTTACCGGCGTGTTAGAACACGCCTACCGTTCCATGGAGGACTTCCTCGCCGAGTGCCTCGCCCTGGACGCCTCCTAGTGCCTGAGACCGACTATCTTCCTCGTTGCCCGCCAGCTTATCGAGATGGCCAGCAAAATCGTAGCTCACAGCGGCACGAGCAGTAACTATAACTTAGCCGGATTACCGACAAAAGCCTACAACCGTCATCTTCGGACGCGAAGAGACGGAATTAACTCTCTCCCTCTCACCCTCTCACCCTCTCACTCTCTATTTTTCTCTTTCACTGCTCTTTCTCATTCTCCTTCGTTGCTCTCGTCGTGTGTATCTATCTTTCTCGCTCTCGCTACTTCTATGTACAGGTGTTAGCACGGTGTATAGTATATTTTTTAGTACTCCTGCTATGGATTCTAACAGGTTAATAAAATTAGGGTGAATGATTCTTTATCTACGGAGATCTACCATAAATACATTGATATTTGTTATATTTTTAATATTTACGATTATTTCAATATTAATGTAATAAAATGTAGATCATTATTTTTTAATTTAATTATCTACCGATACTAAAATAAAATTAGAATTTGGTCATTTTTATAAAGTTTTCCACGAAAAACATAAAAATCAAATGTTATAAAAATATTATAAAAACTTATAAAAAACAGGGTTGTTTCATTTTTATTCGAATCGTCGTCGTTTTAAAGTTTATTGATATTCAAGAAATCTGTTTTTTAGACTATATTCGATGATTGAGTAAAATTTTTATTTTAAACTTTAATTAATGAAAAATTTACCCTACCTTGTTAAGATATGTCAATTCGAATAGGGATGAAGTATTACGCGATTGTATAAAATTGATTACATTGAAAGTATGCAAAGATGTAAAACTTCTTCCTCGCAACTTCCAAGCTTCTTCCACTCTGGTAAGTGATAAACTAATTGCTATGGTGTAACGAAATAAATATGAGTAGTAAAAAAAATGTGTAAACAAAATTGACGGAGGAAAGTGTGTACATACTTTGCTCAAATATATATGTATATGCGTTTACTTGATACAAAATAGCGAGAGTAACAGTCGAATAGATATCGAATTAATTAATTTAAAATTAAATTTACTTAAAAACATAATTATTAAATTCTTAAGTTTTCATTTATGACGTTCCTACAGTTGATAATAAACAGAAAGTAAAGTTTAATTTTCGACAAATAAATAACTGAAAGTTTTCACAAATCCATTGTACAAAATAATGGTATCAAATTCCTTATTTTAACTAGAGCTGTATATATATACATCTAGAGAAGTTAAAAATATTAATTAAATATTTAATATAAGAATAAAATTATAGTTTTCTTTAACTACAACCAATTAACTGAATTGATTATCTTTCGAAATATTTGAATAATACGATGTGGATAGCAGCTCTAGTTTTTTTAATACGATAACATGGAGAGTATGATAAAAGATAGGAACATCTGAGAAAAAATGAATTACATCTACATAAATCTGATCAGACTTGAAAAATTATACGACGATATTCAAATAACTTTAAATATTCATCGAATTAATTCAGTCAGATATCAAACTTTCTTGAAGATGTAGACAATCAAAATTTCAATTGCTTGTATCTAATCAAAACTATAAAATTATCAAATTTAGACATTCAACAATCGGAAAGATTCGAAAGAGTTTAATATAATTACAAGGAATTAGGCTAAAGATAATTTATTACGAAAACTGTTTATTAGCTCAGAAAAGATATATCGTTTGTTGCTTTAAATACTATCAGATTAAAGATTTAATTCAGTTTTTCCTGGGTAAATAATATAGAACGAGTTTTGTCACTCTGTGAGTGCTCAAGTATAGCGATAAAAAAAAGAGTTTAAAAAGCGGAAAAAAGTTTCATACTTCCTTTGTACACTTTTTCTGTCTCTGTCCATCTATCTTACCCTCTCTCTGTCTCTCTTTGTATCATTGTCTCCCACTTTATCCCTTTCTTTCTTATTCAGTCTGTACACAACTGCCGGAAGATCACGAAATGCCGTTGTTCGGAATGATTTTGATATCAAAATCAGCGATACAATCAAACTGAAAACGAACTGTCGATATTTATCAAATTCTCGTTTCTTCAAGCACTATATGAATATATATAATTTTTCGTTATCACGTAAGGCTTTTCACGTCGAGTTACATATTACAGAAAAAAATAACATGTACGAGATAAAGGATTATCAAATGAAAATCCATGTAAAATATAAGATTACATATACGTATAGAGGAGCGAGTTATCCACCTTCGGCCTCAACATTCTACACATAAACACGAACTTATATAAACACTTTGAAAAATATTTGTAAATAATTGTTCTACGTGCATCACTATTGTTATTATTAATTATTATTATTATTATTATTACTATTATTATTATTATTATTATTATTATTATCATTATTATTATTATTACTATTATTACAAAAAAAATGTCAAAATCTATCACGATTACTTTGAATAGTATAGTTGTTACTGTTATTGTTATAATTGTCATCGTCATATCGTCATTATACCTGTGTTCTCGTCTTTCTCTCGATAATGATCGCCCGTTTTATTTTCACCGGAAGTACTCATTTCTATTTAGAAAATATAAAATTTGGAAAGCAGACCATTTTTACCGTATGTGTTAATAAATTAGCTGCAATTTCGCTTAGTTATAACCTAAGAGTAAAATAGCATACAATTATCGTGAATCAATACATAGTCAGTTATAATATTATCTTGATAATTCTTAATTTTAATTATCGATACGAATAAGTAAAAAACTACTGTTAAACAAAATTATTTGTTTTTAGAATGTTAATAAATATGATATCAATAGAATTATATAAGCAAAAAAATTGTTATACTCGATTCTAGAAAATACATTTCCAATTCATCATTTTAATTCAATGTTAACGACACAATATATTACATTATATATAATAACATTCAACGACAAAATAATTTAATATTAAAATATTCGTATTCGATCAACTATCAAGTGAAATAATGATTGCATTATGTATTAACGATTATGTAAAATATTTAATTTTTAATCATGATTTAGCACATTTGACTTCGAACCTAAATGCAATAAAAAGTATAATTATAAAATTAATGTCGGGGGACATTTCGAATTAGACGAGAACACAATCACGCTCGACGAATATCGCACGCCGCAATCATCGCTGTGTGCCAGCCCTTATATGCCGACAATCAAGGCTAGTGCAAGTAATCAAACAATAAATAAAAAAGAAAAAACTACTGATAACTTATTATTATCATTATTATCTTTATTACCATTAAGTAAGATCGTCTTATATGTCGCTGTGACACGATGTATAAAATACGCGTAAAGAAAAAAAAGTACTGTTTGATCGTACCGTTAAGAAAATATATAAGTGAATAAATAAAATTAATTACGTGAAAGATGGAATAATTTTCCTTCTATAAGCCTATGATAATCGCTAAACGAATGTGATCGAAGGAAGGTCTAGTTGAATCGAGCTTTTCCCTTTTTTTTAACTCGATAGGTATGCATCCACGTTTTTCGTGTACAGTTTTAGAATAATAAGATAATTATTTTGAAAATAACGAGCTGATAAGATAATTTATTCCAATTTATATTATTATATACGCTAAAGAAGTCGTGTGCAATTATAGTCAATGTAATGTTAGCTAATAACTAAGACAAATCGGTGCTGCTGTTAGCTATAACGAGCCATGTGATTTATAAAGAAACGATGACCTTTCGTATGTATGTAAACAAGGATAATGATTTAGCATACGTAAACGAACGTTTGTATGCATTGAAATACACAATGAAAATAGAAAATGAAATAAAAAGAAATAGATAACAGATTTTCGATGTATAAATCGTTTTAGATCTATCGTGTGTCACGCAAAAATGAGTGACTTTAGAGTTTTCGTCGTCGTTGCATCGATTCAATTAATTTTTCTTCGCAAATACATTTCTAGGTATTTTGCGGTGTATACAATTTATAATTCGAAGAGTAAAATAATTCAATGTAAAATGTGAAAAAATTACAGCTGTAAAACTATCTCTATTAAAATTATTGTTTCTATTAAGAATTATAGTAGGTATCAGAAAATTAACTTTTATATTTTTTTCATGAAAACGAATTTCTTCTTCGCGTCTAAGAATTTCAGAAGAAAGAATCGAAAAATTTTCTAAGCAATTCAAATTCTGTATATTTCAAAACTTTAAATCTACTGGCATTAATAAAAGAAAATAACTAATACATATAGAATTCCTTACATTAAATTTAACGATAATTTTCAAGTTTAATTCAAAGATATTACTTAAATGATAAAGTACTGAAGCAAAAACTAATCAAAATGTAAACTTTAATATAGATAAAATCTCACATTCCAAAATTTCGTAATTCACTATTATGTTCCTAACGCTTCCAGTATAAACTAAAAAAATTTTAAAAATCCGAGCTTGTGCGCGAATATTATAGCATGTGACATTAAAATAGTAAAATCAAAAAGAAATTAAAAAAGCGTTATCTAATTCCTAGTTTGTCGGAGCGAACCCGCGTTATTTTTTCTTCGTAAAAGAAAAATTGCGAAAATACGTATTAAGAGGTAACTTTGGTTCAATATTTCTCAACTTCACAGCCTTTTTCGCGGAAAAATCGCGTTGTTCCTGTCGAAGACTAATGTTGCAATTTAGACACGCTTAATCGGTAAAATAAATATGTAATAAAAAAGGAAAAGGTTGATAAGTATATGCTGCGATCAATTATTAAATGTAAATTGCACAAGTTTAAGCATTTTAGTCAAAAACATAATACATTTTTGAGTAAGAGTGAAGTTAGAGTTTGAAGCTTTTAAAGAGATTTTAATAGGATTTGATTATGTTATTTAATTCAAAAATTTTAACCGAATTAATACAACTTTACATCTTATTTAATATTTCGATTTTTAGTAACTTTTGGATTTTCATATTCGACAGAAATAACTTTATCTCTTAAATTACAAAACATTGTTTATACCAATGTGTAATTCACCTGTATTAATAATAATATTATTGTTTGTGAGACAATTTTCGTAACAAATTTTAAAGGATAAGAAAGTCTAATAATTAAATATGATAACGTATATAAAACAAAGCATTAAAATTAATTTCAAATTAAAAAGATATTTGTAATCGTAAAAACACCGAGTTAACTCTTAAAATCCATAAAAAATTATTTTTTAACTATTTTTTTTGTTAATAAATTAACATATTCTTTTATATTATATAATATATTTGTTTTAGTGCAAAAAAGTTTAAGTGAACTTTCGTATCCTCTCAAATTGTTGCAGCTTCGATATAAATTTATTTTAATGTTTTTACAATTTAAGAAATATCATGAATTAAAATCGGATGTTTAATTGTAAAATGTCAAAAAATTTTATAAGACTAAAAGGCAGTTATTTTCGACATAAATTTACTATTCTAATCTTTTTAAGCAAAGCAAAGACTCAAAAGAATTGCGATAAAAGAGAATAAAAAAGAAATTGGCGTGCAGCGAGTGAGAGAGAAAATTTTTCGGTAGCAGCGCATAGATGTAATCTATAGCTTTGATAAACTAATTAATGGTCGCTTATTCAGTGAAGGAGACACATCGACGTAAGCGCGAAATTCAATCAAAATCGTTTTAGGAATCTCAAATTTTCTACTATTATTAAATCCGCATTTTTCTTTTATAAAAAAAAAAAACAGAAAGAAAAAAGTGAAAGAAATAAATTATCTTCTTATCAATCCTTACGAGAAAGTTGTAAAATTTGAGTTCTCTAAACCAAGTTAAGAGGAATTTTTACCCGCGCAGAAACTCGCAGGCGGCGCTGAGTAGTGATAATGAAAACACGATGATAATAAAAAAAAATATCGCTTTAATTATAACGGCTTTAAAAGAATAACTTTCATATGAATTTTTCAGACTCCTTTCTTAAATTAAAAAAATAAAAAGTGATTCTAATAAACATTTGAAAGAGTAAAAGCTAAAATTAAAAGAAGAGTCTATGTCAATTACAATGAGTAAGGAAAAGGGTTTAAAAAGTAAGCGTTATAAAATAAAACTAATAGAAAGAAAAAAAATTTTGAGCTACGAATAAGAATGTCAGCGCCGTTGGACTCGCGACTAGCACCAGTTATCTTCCACCGTAACATTCACAAGATAATCATGTTACTAAAACTCTGCGTTTTTTAATATCAGCGAGACGAGACTCGGCCCGGGTATGTCGGGCGACGAAATGTTTTCAATAAACTGTTACATTACCTTAATCCTCCTTGTTATTATTTCATATGCTTCATACGATAAATTACCGAATTTCATATTCTTCGTCTTATTTTTATGCATTTAGTCATTATTTCATTTCTTATTTATTGTTGAAAAGGATTATTTCTCGTTGATCTTACAATAAGTTCGTTTAAGCTGACGATATTCAATTATTAATTTCACTTTTCTGGTAATTTATGTATAAATTGGTACATAAAATTGATACATAAAATTTTATTAAATTAAAAACGTTCTAAAAAATTTGAATAACTAATTAATAATGCAATATGGTTTCTATTATGAAAATTTTCTTCGTAACCTCAAAAGAAAAAACGGAAGATTTCGTTACAATGATCCATGGAAAACATTTGTTTATATATCAAAATATGAAAAACGGTGACATTCGGTAAAGGAGGTTATACTAAACGTAATTTTATTATCCACATTAACTTTTCAATTTAAACAAATTTTTTAATCATTTTTTCTTTACCATGTGAATTACAATATTTACATCAATTTCAATTTAAAATAGGTTATATGAACGATGAAGAAAGTAAGACCTGAAACTAATAAAGAACCTCGACGAATTTTAAGGAAAAAAAAGAAATTATGTTACTTTAACAGTACTCTTAAAAAAAATTCAGGCCAACAAAAGAGGTAAATGCTATTTTTGTTGGAATGCTCGAAAATAAAATTTTATATATTAGAAAAAAGATGTAAAATATTTATATAGAATTATTTAATAAATTATTTTTTAATCTACAAAATAATAAAATTACTTCGAAAACTTTATGTAAAAGATTGCGTAAATTTCAAAATAATTTTATCTATGTAAAATCTAAAGAAAAATGAATGTTCTTTTAGTACTTTTTCAGTTTGTATTAAATTACATAAAATTTTATAATTATTTAATATTTTCCATGTACCAGAAAAATATACATGCACTCAGTTTTTAATCTTAAATAAGTTTTTACGATTTTTCGTTATCGTTTGTACGTTATTAAAATATTTTAAAATAGCTATAATTACGATCATACTATTTAATTGCTTATAAAATATCTCAATATTCGAACAGATCATACCAAAGAAGACATCGATCGTGCGAACCTAACACAAAATTAAAAAAAAATCCGTCTTTACTAAAATTCCGAAAAAAAAGAAGACCATGTTCTGCATCAAGCTTAAAAAGTGTGGTTTATATTGGTAAATATAGAAAAATTCCTAAACTTGTTATTCTTGATGATAGTAGTGATGACGAGAAACCAGAATTATTTCAAAGAAAACTTCGCAAACGTCAAAGTTCTAGTTTTTCACTTCAAGAAACAAGAGAGAAAAATTCAGATGATACAAATAAAAATTTGTAAGTTAAATTATAGATTATTCGTTTAGAAAGGTGTTAGTGTTACAATACAACTACTATTATTTTATAGTATACACACTGAAGGTGATCTTCTGAATATGCTTAAAACAATGCATATTAATAATTCCGTAGTCAAAACCATATTTGATTGCTCCAATACACACGAGTGTCAAATTTAAATACGATGATTTACTTAGTTATGTTTTTAATCTGTTTAGTATTTTATTATCTTTATTTAGTATATATGGTGAAAAATTGTTTACAAGGCATAACGTTTTTATAATAAAAATTTTTTGTATAAAATGTAATAAAATTTGTTTTACAAAATGTATGGTTTTTAAAATCATTTTAAAATCATAAAGATAATATTACTGTAGTATATATAAAATTAACTTAAGATAAACCTGTACTGTTAAATATTTTTTTTAAAAACCTTTTCTGAAAATACGATAATATTTTAATAAAATTCTTTGTTTTGAATTTTAGCTGAGATAAAGAATTCGGTTAAAAAACGCTTCATTGGTTTGTTAATTGATTCAATTTCAGCTTTTCCAGATTTCATTGATATCAAATGTTTTGAGAAATCGATGTCTATATAACTACGATTTTGTAGATCTTGAATCTTTTTCATATCTTTTTTTGTCAACTTAACTCTTAATACATCTAATCTATTCAAGTCAATCTGATGAACTCCTAACCAACGCATCCGAGGACAAAGAAGTTGCTCACGATATCCTAAATTGTTCAATGTTCCAAATCTAGAAAAAAAGAAATAAATGCTGATTTGTTTAAATATAATTTGTTATTTTACATATCCAAAATTTTTAATCTACAATACGTAAATATAAATATATTATACCGCAAACTTTTCATGAAAAAAAGTATGAGTTGCAAATATGTTTAGAAATAGGCGTATTTAAACGTTGATATTACGGAAAACTCATAATTTAAACGTAAATGTATCGATTTTTCTAAAAAGTTTTTCAAAATATCGAAACAAATATTTTTTATCTTTAATAAATGTTCGATTAACTATTTTAACAACTTGGAAAATTTTCAATTTCGGCGTTGCTCATTATTACTCGAGCGATAAAATTAATCAAGCTTCGTTGACATTTAAAATATTTCGAAAATAATAACGACCGATATGAAAAACAAAATTTATAATTACTCACCGATAGACGCACATAATTTCGAATCCATGAGGATTGGCATCGACGAGCGCGTAAGTCGGCAACTGTGCGACCTCCGCGAGTACGTGGATAAACATTCGGGTAGGAATGTCAGGGTATCCCTTTCCAGTCACCAAGATGCAATTATGGAAAAGTGGACACTCCTCGCGCAGGAGCTTCTGAAAAACCGAATCCTTTTCGACGACGAGAACGAAGACAGCACCGGTACGAATTCGCGTAAGGTTGGCGATGACGTCCGGTACCGCGAGGCAACTTCCTTTTTCATAATTGATCGCTTTTACTTCCCCAAAGTAAACGCTCAGATCACCGGATACCAAACCTTTGCTGGTCGAAATAAACCCTGTTGATAAGATTATGTAATGAAATATATTTATCGAGAATGCGTTTAAATTTTTAAATGTTATAAAGCGTCGCGATCCTTGTAATTACAAAGGGTTGAAAATTTTTAAATTCACGAGTTAAGAAAATGTTAAATTCTAGCTCGTGTTAAAAATAATAAAGTAGGATAAAACTTAAAAATTACCAAGTTCCCAAGGACCACACTCGAGTATCATCGTCGTTTCTTTTATAGCCCATTCGACCTTCTCTTGTTTTCCAACAAATCTTTTAATGTGTTCGTTTTTCAAAGTGTAAAAGAACGACCTCTTGGTGCAATAAAAATCATCATCGGTTCGATTCAGATTTTTCACAAGATTGGAATGCACATGAGTCATTATTCTCATGATTAAGGCAAATCTCTGACGACATCTGTTCCCCGAGAATCGGAGCGTCTTTACTCGGCTACTCGAATTGTTACTTGATTCGCCCTCCGAACTGTTACTGCTACTGTTAGTATTGCTGTTAGTCCAACCGGAATATTTACCATCGTTGTATCTCAAGCTCGGTTTTTCCATTAGACTGATACTCCTGATCAGGTCGTAAACGATATCCTCGATGTGCTTCATAATGTAACGCCTAATTTTAAAAAAGCGTTATCTTCGTAAATGCGAAATTATAATATTTATAATATTTTTAAATGGAATTTATATATAATTATTTATTCCGGAAACTCAAAACTATTTATAATTGTCGTTAATTTAAAGAAGTTATGGATTATATAAGATTATAATTTATGCAAATAAATTTTATTAAATACCTGTAAAGATTCGGTAAAATGTTAAGAAATGTGTTGATGTTTAATGAACATTATATACATATATATACATAAAGAGAGAGAAAGAGAGAGAAAAAATCAAAGATATTTTTTAATTATATAAAATGTTTCAAAAAAGTTTACGTTATTTAGTTATTCGTGCAAATACAATTTTCTAATAATAATCTAACATTTTAAAAACAAACATCTCAATTTTTAAATCTTATTGTTTAAAAAAAATTACAAAAATAAACACGGAATAATATAAAAAATCATTTGTAAATAGTTTTTATAATTATTAATTTTATCAAAAAAACACTTTGGATTTAATTCAACTATACCTTCGACCTTTTATATCATTTAGTGGAATATCATAAACTCTTTCATTGACTGTTTTCTGGTCCATTATTTTTATTCTTCATTTGGTAATTTATTTTTTAACTGACTCGTTCGAAAACTTCTACGCATTGTGTCGATCGAGCGACTATTGTATTTAATTTTATCCTTTATCGTTAGGTGTCGCCACGAGACGTAATTTCCACACGACCGTATCCGCTATTACCGATTGATTTTCATATTACCGGCAAATTCAAATGTGACAACTGTACTACATTTTATACAATTTATGAAATAACAATTTTCTTTTAAAGCGTATTTATATTGCACTAATGAAAAAATAAATACAAAATAAATTTTTCAAAGTTTATACAATATTTTGAGACGCGTAATGAAAGTCTTAAATATGAATTTATGAAGAAAGTACAGTTTAACATAGAAATGGTGTGGAAAACGTTTTAGAGAATTTACTACGTGTTATTACAAGCATGTATAGAGAATGTACGAGGATCTTGAGAACGTTTACACGAGTATTTACGACTTTAAAGAATAAAAGTGCGCCGTTGACGATCGTTTCGCGGTTCATCGTTTTACTGCTCTCTCCTTCCTCTCCATTTCTTCCTTACTTCTTTTTCTTTTTATTCGTAACTCTTCGGACAGTATTTGTCTTCTTGAGAAACGTCTAGCATGTAAATAAAATCGCTTCAATTTATGATAGAGATTTACGTATAAATCCGTCTGTGCTATATAGACACACGCCTACAACCTGTATTTTAACCATTTTTTATTCTTTTTATCATTATAACATTTTTTATAAACAAGAGTTTATTATTGAAACTAAAATATTTGATTGGGCATTAACATTTTTTCATTGCGATATAAAGTGCTGTAAATTCAATGAAAAATTTAATTATTACAATATCATTTTTATATAACTAATAATCGTTGTAAAATCAAATTTATTATGTCGTGTACTTTGCAATATTAATACGTAAATTGAATTTACTAATATTTGTTGTTACACGTATTATATAATATAATTTGAAAATTAGACTTTAAAAGTATTCGTTTAAGAAAATTGCAAATTTTTTACATACGCTTAATTTCCAATGGTACAGAAACGTTCGTTTTCAATTCTATTAAACGTATTCGGAAGCGTATAAAAAATTGTCAACTAAAAATTAAAAATTGAAATTTTTATAAAAATAATCTGACAGTGCAAAAATATTGTAAGCAGTATTTATACGTTCTTTCCGTAATAAAAAATAAATAATATTTTTAATACTTTTAAAAATACTGTTTACGATATATCTGAATTTATCGCAAAGAATTAATTTACATTTTAATAATATATTTTTCGTTTAGTTACCAAATAAAAAAAATATCTTTATACAAGATTTATAAAATATTTTCTTAAACTTTTAACATTGATAATTTTGAAGAATCTTAATTTCACGCGTTTTGTTTCGAATACGTAACGCGAATAATGAATAATCTGTAATCATTATTTTAAACGCATGCATTATTTTAAAAACAAAGATCGATTCTTTTTAAACGAAACGATAAAATTGTTATACATAAAAGCAAAAGTCCCGGAAGTAACAGTCGTTCCGATTTGAGAAATTCGGAAATCGGTTCACGCCTCCGTGAATACCGCACGCGACACTAGTGGAAAAAGGAGCGAAACCCACAGGCAAATCCTGGTTTGCCTCGGAGCCGGCGAAAAAGAACCGAAGGAAATACGTGTACGTATAGGCAGGGGCTGACGAGAGAAGCAAACAGGCCAGACACAATAGCAAAATTCAAGTATCTTTAGGCGGCAAACAGTAGCAGTGGAGAGTAGTTCCATTGAGCGCGTAAAGAGATTACAAATGCACAGCGGGGTGTCGTTTCTCTCTCTCTCTCTCTCTCGCTCTCTCTGTCGCACGCGCTAGAATATCTGGCACAGGTCTCGTGAAAGTCCGTTTCGGCATCGTGTGTTTATTGCTGTGAGAAATGCCACGCACGGATAGACGCGATTGATGCATATCTCGTCCTTTTTACGTTTTTTTCCTTATGCTCCTGCCTTTTTTCTTGGCTCGTATACTCGAGGCGATGTGACTCCGAATAACAGCCAGTAACGACGTGTGCACACCGCGGGATTTTTGATTTTCTTTTTATTTTGACGTTGATAAGGTGGCTAAGAAGGAACGTTATGCGTCAATACGAAAGCCGAGCCCATGAATGAAGCGCTTTTACTCAATTTGATGACAACTTTACTTGTATTATTGACTTTTCAATGGCTTCGGAATAAATAATCTTTGAGAACTGCTTTTTTAAGTATACCATATACCTCGTGAATATATGCTTCTTTCATGGCCGTAAAAGATGTGCTTTCAAATAACAATTTACAATTTTTATTTTCGAAAACCTTCTATTGATTCGAATGGAAGACGTTGGTTTTAAGGTAAGGACTACTGCAATAAATAAAAACAAACAATTTTTACATCAATGTGGTTTTAATAAGTCTGTTTTAGGCAACGTGTAAAATGCTTCCAAGAATTAATCCTTGTCTTTACTTTCAGCGTTCAAAATATATTATTCTTATTATTTTATTCGTTGATTTATATTTTAATTTATAATACTTATAATTTCAAAGAATTTAAAATGATAAATAATGTAGATATTGTAACCAACTTATTTTTTTATTATTGATATACGTTAGCTATAATTATGTATTTAAGCAACCTTGAGCTAAGAATATATAAATTTCTAATATAATTTAATATTATTATTAATTAATTTTTCTCAAACTGATATGTTTCAAACGTACGACGAGTTATAATAGAAAACAAATGTTTCGAACTTCTATCGCATTTACATTTCTTTGCATAAAATTTTCAAATGACTCGATTCACATATTAATTGTATTCTTAATTAAATTTTACATCTACATTTTATTATTTTTCAATAAATTAGTTTTCATGATATATTATTTGATTTATTATTAAAACAAATTAATTTGCCCCGTGATATAAATTTTTAATAAATTTTCTATTAATTGTTTATTTAAATACAAAGTTACATACTACATGTTATTAAAATATTCGATACATGTCAACCTGTAATAAAATTTAGCGTTCAAAAATTACTCAAAAGCTTCGTAACTGTAAATTATGTTAATTTATCGTATATAGCATTATATTCTTTGGTATTATTTTTTCGTGTCTTTAAATAAAAATAATATTTTCAGAAAAATTTAAAAAAAATAAGTTAAATCAGAATTTATAACTTCGAATTAACTCAACATAAAAACAAGATTTTGGTAAGATATCGAGAAAAATTATTTCTTGCGCAAAGTAGTTTTCGTTTTTTAATATTTTTTATAACTCTTAATTATGCGTTAAGTTATTATAATAAACAATTTTATCTATTTGTATTTTTCATTCGATATATTATATGTTATAGTTAGTAACGATTATTAATTTGTATAGAGTATATCCTCAATATCGTTTCAGAAAAATTAAAATTACTCTCTTTTATTTTTTTATCTAAAATCAAATTTTGAAATAAAAAATATGACGATTGAAGTATCCTATTCTGGTCATGCATACATAAAACGTAAATTTGACTGTTAAATTATGCACTGTATCCTTGATAAATTTAAACAGTTTTACATGCGTCACCATTGCCATCGTAAGTAGAACACAGAGTATCGCATCATAAAGCTAACCACATTAAATGAACTGATTCTACTAATAGTTATTGAGGCAGATGATATTTGCATCTGCGATCGATACAAATATGTGAAAATAAGTCGAAAAACAAATCTAAATACAAATTTTCTCTATAAATATCGTATCGATGGAAGAGAAAGACGGACATTAACGAGACTCTAGGGGTGGACGCGTGCCAAAATATTTAGGGGGCTCAGATATAAATGCCTACGACTGTTTCGACGGTTAAATAATGGATGACACGTGCTCTCATGTCAGTAAATTATATTCGTTTAAGTACAAGTACGAACAATGTAAGTGTATAAAAAATGCAACAATATGGTTTTTTAGTTTGTTTCATTTTTTCCTCTTTGATATCTCATATTTAATGTATGATCAGAAGAGTAAAACTAAATATATAGTAATGTACAATATAATGATGCGTATTCGACTCAATTTATCTATATTCGCAATCGTAAAAAATATATGTATTAAATAGTTATTTTTCGATATTTACGTAATTTTAAATATTAAAAGTTTCTAAAACCTTGAAAAAATTTCCGTTTGGTGTAAATTAAAATAATATTAAAAGAAGCATAAGTAAAGCCATTTTAATTGGAAAGTTTATTTAGTTTGTTATTTTTATCAAACTTAAATAATTCTTAGTACTATTATTATAAAAAATTTAAATATAGTCCTTTAAGAGCAAGTAAAAAATTGTATCAACTCTAATATGAAAGCAAATCGAGCGACAATTTTTATCCATGTTTTGATGTTTCTTAAACGCAACAATTTACAATTTTTTAAATTAAAATTATTATTCAATAAAAAAGACGAATAATTGTAAGTAGTTATGGAATGATTTAATTTGGATAAAAATATATAAAAATATATAACGGGTAATATTTAGTGATTTTACTTATAATGAAAATTATAATTAATTATTCAAGACTTAAGAAATACTGAATTATACACGAAGTCAATGGTATTTTTATCAAAATATTTGAATCAAATTATAATATGTTATTTTCGAAAATTTATTATTTTCACAAGAATTTGGATAGAATGAATGATCAACGACGGATAATACAGATTTTCATAAAATTTTATTTTTGCTTACATCAATTTAATTTTATTAATTTCTAAATCATAATATTAAAAAATATCTATTTTATGTATATTATATTTAACTCAACTTTCATTTCATTTATCAACTAATTTACATTTAAATTAAAAAAAAATCAATCGATTGAAATATAAGTACACATGCTTACATAAATTGTATTTACCAATACCAAATTAATTTAATAAAATTTAATTTTATTAACCTATTTAAATTAATCAAATTAACTATAGATATAGTTTATATTTAAATAAAGAATAATGATTTTAATTGAATCGATCTTTATTGCCGCGATGAAGTAAAGAAAAATGTTAAAATATTTATTAAATTGTAAAAAATATTTATTTGTACAATAATTTCTTGCGTGTTTATATTAATTCATAAAATATATACACTACTTATTCTTATTTTTTCTTTGGCTCTCATCTTCCCCTGTGAATGCTCGCACATAATAAAAAGATTCGTTCATGGAAAAATAATACAGAACTATACGGTTACTCGGCCGACGCTTAGTTTCGCATTAAGGCACTTGAGTCTCTCTCTTTTCTTTCTATCTCCTTCTCTCTCCTTCTCTCTCCCTCTCTCTCTCCCTCTCTCTCCCTCTCTCTCCTTCGCCCACTATCTCTCTCTCTCGCTCACCTCTATAGCTCCGTTACAATAGCCCTTTGGATAGTATTACATTGTGCAACAAGTACATGCGAGAAAAACAGCAGCCCTTAAGCCTTCAAATAACCCGTATGCATCACCATCGTCGCGCAAGTAAGCACGCAGCCCCAAGTACAAGATAGTGTCCTCGTAATATCGGTTGCCCCTTTCTTGGCTCTGTAATGTCTCAACTGCTTGCGCACCAAAGGGCGAGTACATCGTGTTTGCGAAATTATTATATCCGGCAAAAGTGCGATCATGTGTTTTGCGTACTTCTTTGAGTCTTGAAGACACTTAGAATACGAAAACGGAATACGAAAAACTTGTATTATATTTACATGCATTTATTAATAATTCAATGCTTTGTTCATAAAAAATACCCTTATGTAAACTTCTGAACAAGCTTTGAAAATAGTCTCGTAATAAATTCAAATTGTGCATACGTTAAATGTCGCAGCTTTCCTGATACATATCTAATTTTCATAATCAATTAAATAATCATAATTTATTCGTACAATAATTTGTTTCTTTAAATATATGCGTAACGTTATTTCTTATTTTATTCCATATTATTTAACGGTACGTATAAAAATTTAACGTATTGATAAATTGATTAAAATAATAATAAATATTTAATCAAAACGTGTTTTTGTTAAAATCACAATTTCGCAAAGTTGTATAATATTGTAAACGGGATCAAAATAAATAAAAAATTAAACTATAAATACGATCGATGGTAAAAAATAAATGTATTAATTTTGTAATTTAAAGAAAGTAGCGTATAGAAATAAAGTTACGAGATACCGAAAAGAAGATTATAAATTTTAATATTATTTTAATTGTTACTGTCCTTGGTACTTGAACTACTTAATAGATAACTTGAATAAATGATAAATTCTATAACCACTGTATATATCTACTGAATTTAAAAAAGAAATTTTTTCCAAATTTTAGTTTTTGGAATTGCTATGAAATCGAATTTTCATTTTTAATACAAACGTAGCAAACAATGAAAATTATCGAATAATAAATTATAGAAATAATACACGTTTGTAATTTATTTAAAAAAAAAGTTTATTTAAATAATTTAAACTTCGAATAACATTTTATAAACTAAAATATTGTGCATAAAACACTTTAATTAAAAAAAATACTTTTTAAAAGTTTTTCGTTTGTGATTCTAGATTTTACGCGGGTTTTAAAGCCGAAACTCAAAGTACAATGACGAGATTTTTACACTCGATTTCACCTACTAAGGGGAATGAAATGTCCAAGCAAGTGCGCTGGTGAATTTTTTCTTTTTTCTTTTCGTAAAGTGATAGTATCAAATTTGTTCAATCACCGAAGCCAATCATATTGCACAGAAACATATACATTCGGCAGTTGCAAAATACGTACATGCATATATTATAATGCGTCTGCTTTGAAGTTTAGAAACCTTTAATGACTATTTTAATTACAAAATAAAATTTTTTAATAATAACGCAAATATATCGACGTGTTTAATATTTATTTTTAAATTAAAGACTATTTTTTATGTATACTTGTATATTAAAACATTTATATTCTAATATATTTATGAATGTTCGAATTAGAATATATAAAACATTAAATGTATTACGCTTTTCTGTTTTTAAAAATAACTAAAAAATGTTTAAATAAATGTAGCTAAAATATTCGATAAAATTAATTGAATCAATGCTCTATATCAATATTGTTAAAAAATACCATATCTTTTATGCACCTACTCGTGTGTGTGTGTGTGTGTGTGTTTATGAATGCACGAGTGTGCGCGCGTGTTTTTATTTTTATTATACGTAATAAGTATATACAGAAGAATATAAAATTCAACGTAACATATATCAAAGTACAATACAATTGTTAAGATACATCGATATATAATTGCATTGATTTTAAAAGTCAAATTGTCGATCGTCGGCTTATTATTGCCGAGATAAATGAAAAACCGTTTGTAAACGACAAAACGTAGGTAACACAAGTCAAGTTTCACTAGAACCTTATCCTTCCTAGATATGTAAAACTCAATTAGCACTCTTAAGCAATACATAAAAAACAATCGGAGGAAGGGAATCGCAAGCACGGAGAGAATAGCATAGGTCCCGTCGGCTCGTCGGCTCGTCGGCTCGTCGGTGTTCCGGAGCCCAGCGGGTGACTACCATCCTCTCGAAATGTACTATCAAGTGTCCTTGAATGCGACAGCGCAAAACTTTCGGGGCTAGGACAGCGCGACAACGGGAGGAGTTTATTGTTGCGACCGCCGTGTTCACACACTCCGAAGATTTTTTATGCCAGGGCAACTGCTTCAGGACCCATATGCACACGAGACGCATGCGCGTACTTTATGGGAAAGTCCATGCATCATCATGTACGCAATAACTTTGAGATCCAGACTCACACCGCAATTATCATCATTTTCGGGACTCACGCTGAGACACTTTGAATCGACAGAAACGTCGCTTACATTTTGGCCATTATGATAAATTACATCGCAAAGAAGTTGACAATTTCAAATTGACGATTCCAAAGGAGAGTATTATAATTATTTATCAATAAGATCAAAGATATTTCGTAATTGTGAAATATTGTTTGTTTTATAAAAAGTTAAATAAATAAAAATGTCTAACAACTAGAATATATTACTTCGTATTAAAATATTAAAATAAAAATATCTTAATTACACTTTTAAATCTTGATCTTATTATCTTAAAAAATCAAAAAATTATTTTTTTAATAATAAGAAATGTTAATGTTTATTTTCGTGCATATAGTATTTTAAATAATAATAATAATCGATACGTGGAACCATAATGAAACTAAAATGAGAATCTTAATTTGAATGAAAAGTGAGAAAATTATGAAAGATAATAAGCAAAGACAATTCTAAGTCGGATATGCATCGATATTAGCATATAGAATTCAACTAATTGCTATCTAGAGAAAAGAAAAGAAATTATAGACAAAAGTAGGTCAGGATAAAGTTATTTGCTCACAAGAATTAAATAAACTTGTAATAGTTTATATTGAAACTATGCATACTCTTTAAATTAAATGAATCGATGTAAAAACAAACCTTTCCATCGATCTATGAAATTTTACAATCTAAATAGATACAAAGTGAAAAATATTTAATCGGTCGATTATTGTAACTTTATTGAATTTTAATAGAAAAGGTCGATAAAAGAAGAAACAGATTTTCGTTATTGGGTAACTACGAGGCGAGTTTACCGCCATTGCTGACTGCAATTATGCTTAAACTGGTCGGATGTATCTTTCAACTAAAATTTGATTGGCGTTATATTCCTTTAGTTATTCTATAAGAACTCCTTTTATGAAATAAATTACCCGCGTCATTTTTAGGGTGAGGTTACGATGGGATATACAAACTCAAGTATATTTCTCTGCCTGAATGAATATAAAACTTAAATGAATATAAATAAACTATTGATTCTTCAATTTCGACATACATTTGATACCACGAGATTTTATAGCCTCTCATAGTTTGAGTTGCACTAGATTTTAAAAACTTTTATAAGCTCCGCTATAAGAGTTAGAAAGAGAAAAATAATAAAAAAAAAGTACAATCAGAGACGAGAACATATTTTTCTCTAACAACATAATTAAATCCACAATGACACCCATGAAACGAAGCCAAATACGCCTTAATAAAGCGATTAATTCTTTTGCCGCATTTATTGTATCCGCTAAACAATCAGTTGCGGTCATTACGTAAATTATAATTGTACTTTCACGTAGATAAGAATTCAAGGGTTATCTGTTCAATTATTGTTTTCGAATTAAAAATATCTTTAAAATATACATATTTTTTTAAGCTAAATAAATAACGAGCTTCGATAAATAATATAAATCTTGCTTATGAAAAATCAGGCAGTTCTCGATACCACTTAGTTATAAGAATTCAAATACATATATAATAAAGGAATTCGTTAAATTCTAATAAAATAAAAAATTATATCCATCAAAAAACGATAAATCGAACTTCCCATTTCTCAAGATATTTTCAATATGAATATTAAACGTCGATATTACAAATTAAATTAATGCTATCTCGCCAATAAAATTATATTATACGTAAAAGCAAAAAGAGAAGAAATGAAAAGAATGCGAAACGAGAAGACAAGTAAGAGAAAGAGAGAGAGAGAGTTTTATACATTCATCGGTGACACGATTGAGCCCTAAATATATCTGTAGCTCGCATCTTCGTATGAGACGCACGAGCGTATGCGCATCAAGATTTATCACCGTCGTCGTCGTCATCGTCTTAGTATTTTCTACAGGTACACTACGTGATTCTCTCGTTTGCAGGTGCAGGTAAGAGAAAAACTATTTTTGAAAGTCAACCGCTTGTGCAGATAAAACAAATGTTTCGCGATAACCGTATCATCCTTCCAACAAACGTTTAAGTTGTTCTATAAATATTTCCCCGTACACTTATTATATGGATCGAGAAATAAAGTACTCTATTTAAACAACGTAAAAGTATTACTAACCAATAATAATATATTAAAGTTTTCATAAATAAAGTATATTAATCGATTTTGCGTCTCCAAAAATTATTAAATTATTATACAAACGTTATTGAATACTTTTGATGCGAAATAAAATATTTAACGTAAATAATGAAGTCAATAATAATAATTCATTCACTATATATTATACAATATATTGAATATTACGTTGCTCGCGAAGACGTAAGCATATTCATAATTATATCGTATATTTTCCGCTACAAAACTGCAATAATTTCTTAATCGCTCGTTTCGTCCTCAACTGTTTTAAACCGTGTATATATTAAAGCACGAAAAATGGCGGTCGGACCAGTAAACGCAGATGCTTTCATAGATGCGTTTTATCGTACAGTTGTAACGTACGCGAGCGACGATACTCGTACGAAAAGACGCGTGTCAGTGGCTTTCGCATTTTGCATGGATACACATAACGTCCGCGTGCAACGAAGTTATTGCATACTTCGTCCATGTTGCGCGTGTAACGCTCGATAAATTTCGTAATATTTTATTAAAGGCGAATTCTCCCTTGAGACGTGAATTTTACTTTGTTACGGGATCTTATATTTTCCATTGTTTCTTAGTAGGATTGATTTATTCTTCGAATAAAGAATTTAATTGTACATAGAAGTAACGATACGTTTATTCTTTATTAAATAATTATTTTAACAAATTACATGGTTTCGCGATTCGTTTATTTTTTAACGCGATATTCGATGGAAAATTAACTTTTCTTTTGCAAAAAATTTCAAAAGCTTATTATCTTGTAAAATTCTATTATATTCTACGGCTTAAAAAATGTTAAGTACGAATAATTTAAATAACCACGAATGCTTTAACGTTCTTTTTCTAAATCTAATACTAAAAATAAAAAACATGACTTTTACACTGTATGCGATAGCTTGTTACTAATTTTTGACACTTACGCATCGAAGAAAAAGATACAATATTGTTCTTCGCTAATCTACGTTAGGAAAAAATTGGTGAAATAAATAACTTTAAAAAACAAAATGAAAATGTAGAAGAAAAGGCGCAAGCACCGAAGAGTCGACTCGATCGAACGTTAAGTATAAAGTACTTCATCAGTCGCAGCGATTCGAGACTCGAGCGGTCGAAAAGTACGGCTTAAGAAACAATGAGCTGCTGTCAGGCGTATGTATGGGCCACATATCGTAGCGTCGCACGCGTCGACGCTCGTAAATGCGCATTAGCATATGCAACCCGCGACAGCTAAGACCACCACCGAAGAGACCCATCGGGAGTTCGCTCTTTTTTCGCTGCGAGTCTACTCGGGTGTAGGTGAACTCGTTACCGAGTTGCGCCACTTTTCCAGTTTGCTTCTTCTTTTTTACTCGACGATGCTGTCGAAGGCTGAACTCGATCGATCCAACGACCGACGACCGGCCGGCGAAAGGTGCAAAGCTACCGTTTACAATGGATCATAATTAACGCTCAAACGTACTTTCAAAAACTCTTTGTCGAGCGAGTTCAGATTTTCACTTTCAAAAGAAGCCACGTAGTGTATCGCAATGCTTCCTAATATAGACGCCTCTGAGACTTTTATCAAACTATGCCAAGTAAGCTTTGATATCGAATACTTGGATGAAAATCTTTATTCGTCCCGTGTGTGATAAATGTTAACGATTGGTTCTTTTAACGCGGAGATAATCCATTGGTTATTAAAATAATTAATGCATTTCGCGTTAAAAGAATGAACGAAAATCCAAACGGCTGATCGATATATGTTTTTTGTGCTTTATCGTATCAATCGACTTCTTGAAAAGTTTCGGTTAATTCAAAATGAATTTAACTGTATAAGAGAATATTTTTCTAAGATTAAAAATTAATGGACCTTCGTTTGAAATCAAAAGGATTTCTTGTATCGAATAAAATACTAATTTAAAAAAGAAAATCAGACGATACGATAAATATTTTTTCACGTATTTAATAAACTTTATTACAAATATCTTATGTATATATTTATGCGTGTGTTACATCGAATCTTTTTATTTTCTAAGTGATGTTTTCTTAAGTGAAAATAACTCTATAATCTTCAAAATATAAACTTAATTTCTCAATTTTAAAGTGATAAGGAATATATTGCGAATACATTAGTGTAACGACGAATGAAATTATTTATTCAAAAATCATAATATGTGCATAAAACATCATTTTTTTAAAATAAAACAATAAAAATTAATGCGTTATGAACTTCATTGAAAATGAAACGAAGAGAAACAATAATTTATTTCATTAATTCGTTTATTAATTCGGTTATTATATTTTATGTTTTGATCGCGTGCTTTAATTTAACGTTTAAATCTGAAACCAAAGTGATACCTCATTAATACATCAGGGCTGAAGGACATTTTTTGATTTTGACCTTAATTCCACTTTCTCCAATCCTAATTGAGATCAGTCCAGTGTGTTTATTTTTTCTCATCGTCCGTTGATTTACATTTTTGATCTCTCTTTTATGTGAATCCAGTTCTGCTCGCAAATATCCTAATACTATTATTTCATAAAAAATATAAAATAAAATTCACGATATATAACTCTATTATTGTTTTAATCCAAAATAAATTTAATATGTTTTTATCCAATTTGATACACAAATACGTTAACCTACATATTTTCATATTTATTTTCTAAAAATAATATGTTGTAAAATATTTTTTGATTCTAATGTATCAATAATATTATAAATAATTCTGAATAAGTTTTGGATTTTAAAAAATATATTTTTATAAAGAATTATACCAAAATTATAGACAATAAACGATATATGTATATACATGCATGTGTACATAGTTAAATAAAATTCATACGTATTTACTTATGAGTAAAAATATCCATTTCAGACAACGATAAAGAAGCAAAAAGTGTAATGGAATACGAACATTAATAATCATAAATTAAGTAACATTATGGCGATTTGTAAAGAAGTTCCTCAACGATTTATTAATAGAATTAAGAGCTAAGAAAACAAAAAGTTAAGTTGGAATAAAAAGAGTGGGAACAAGAAATGGGGCTTTATCAGAGCTACAAAAATCTTGCCGAGCTCGGAAAGAATATAAGTACGTACTCTACGGATCAACCGCACATGTGCAAAAGTCTCAGCGGTCGCTTTATCGAGAAAAGAGACTTAATAGCCTGGATTAACTCGGTGAGGGATGAACAACGATTTTCGCCTTTTGCCGCCTTTTGCCGCATTTTGCGGCCCTTCTCCGGATCATTCGCAGTTTGATAATGGCGTGGTGCTTATTGCCGATAAGCAAAGCTTCAAGTGACCGTTGATAAGGTTCTATGAGGTTAATTATCAACGCGATCCTACATTTTTCCTTTTTCCTCGATTTTATTCATTATTTTTTGTCTTATTCCTCCTTTTCACGCCTCCACAAAATTCACGAATTCCGAAGATGAATAAAAGTAGTTTTAAAATAATAATTAAGCATTCGACTGCATTTCGGATGAAATCGATCGATTCTTGCACAATTATTTAACGATATTATATATATTCGTAATATTCCTAAAGTAATTTATTTTGAAAATATTGTCTTATATTTGAATTTTCTTATAAAAAGAAATTTCTCTTATAAAATTCTTAATATAAGTATTGTTTTTTATGTATCGTAAAAATATAACCGTACATCGATGCAAAAGTATATTAAATGATAAAATGACTATCAATTTTTGATACAAAAACGTTGGTTCCCATCGAGTTCGTTCCACTTCTCACAAGCCCGTATATAATTATTATATTCCTCTTTTGCAATATCAATAATAATAATAATAATAATAGTAAGCAATTACCCAAAAAACATACCGTAATAGTAAAAAGAAGTCAAGGAAAAGTGGGATGAGGTATAGAGAGCACAGGAGAAACACTCGACTCTCGATTCTCGAGTGGCTCGAATTCACACGCATCCCTGCAGAACATCGTTCTTACGGATTTACCCTATACATGTAGTTCGCACAATACTCACCCCCTCAACATATGCTTCCGTCCCCGTTTAAAAGGGTCCGGGGGTTTATCGTCTTTATCACCTGGGCAGTGCGTTAAAATTTACCAAAAGATTCAACCGAAAGGCTTAGGATGACAAAGCTTTCTCCATGCAAATGAAAATCTATTTAAAGATTATTTTATCCACGCCGACGCAACCATGTCGATTCCACGCAAGCCTCGAACAATGAACTCGTTTAGGCCCTCCTGTGAGACATGACAATCGGAAGAGTTTACTTCGGATATCTTGGTCCAGCTGATGCGGTCACCCTCAATGGATCCGAGTAATTCTGAATAGCTCTTGACTAATTTTACGTTAACCGAATCTTACGTATTTCGCTAAGGTTTGGCCTTATTCATCAATTTTCAGGGATTGGGTACATCCATGATTTTAACGGGACAACATCGATATCTTAAGTATGCAAGTCACTGTTTGAAACGTATTAGTCGCTTCTTTCATTGATTTTCCAGATCAATCATACGGGCATACGTCTGACAAAAATTGACAAATATTTTTGTTCCTCTTTATATTTATGCAACGTTCGACGATTACTTTTAAATATTAAGGTCTTAGACTCGCGTGTACAATTTTTAAAATATCGAAAATTATGTTCGTGTAAATCTTATTAATTACACGAATAATATTAAAATATAAATACATATTATACATTAGACAAGGAAAATAAATTAAAATTTACATCGTTTTCTTTATTCGCAGTGTACGAAATTTTTTCTAATAATTTTTAAAAAGTTTAGTTATTCTCATCGAGTTGATATTTCTTTAAATATATTATTTATACTGTACATACGATGAATAACCGAAACAACGGACTTGAAGGACTATTCGGTCAAACTGAAGATTGCCTGTCAAAATGGAAGAACAAAGTTTTATTCGAATAAAAATACATAAACAAGAAATATGTAGGTAATACAAACGCCGAATACAAAATATTTAACTTAATTTCGCGTATACGCAGGTGCAATGTTATGTTTCCATTTTTTCCATCGTAAATTGCTTTTAGACTCGCGTCTCATTATACTTGTTCTTTCTTATACTTTCATTATATTCTTGTTCTCTGAACGCGTCATTTTTTTATGGTAGTTCATGATTTTTTGCACTCGACAAATAGGAAGCAAAGGGTCGAGATCAAAGATACTGTAAATCACATCTCAACCGATACAAACACGTAAGGACGAAGTTTATGTATGAAGTGTCATGACGACGACGTAACATTTTCGCATATGTAGACTTATAAGGAAGCTTTGTGTAATTACAGCACATTTACAACTTACTTATAGACATCATAAATCAGACAACGATTATGAGTGAAATCGTTTACGGAAAAGAACAAAACTTTAGTGGTTGTTGAAGCAACTTGTTTCGCCAATGTTTCAACTTTCACAATTTTCTTTAAAATTTTTCATAGTTTTTATTCGTTCCATCAATTTCTTATAACATAATGGAAATGAAAAAAATTTATTTAAATAAACAATATCTTTATATTGAATATTATAAATATTATAAAAGTAATTTCAATTATATTAATAATATACATTTAGACTAGAAAATTAAATGATGTAGACCTGAATTAGATAATTTTATTCATCGTCATATAATTAAATAATAATAATATAATAATATATTATTGAACTTTAGATATAAATTTAATACGTATTTTGTATGAATCGATCATATGATGACAATAGGTAACACGTTTTTTATTAAAACGAGTAATCTTTTTACATAATAACGTTTATAAAAAATTTTTCGTATGTATCCTTAAAAAAAGAAATACGAAAAAGCTTTCTATTAATATAATGATTTTATAATATAAAAAATCTATATATATAAATAAATGTATATATAAAAATAAAAGTTCTTTTAATTACACGAGATAAATAATTCTGTCGTTTGTATTAAAGAAATTTTTAGTGCTAATAAAGTAACTAATTAATTTATTTCCCATATAAAAACAAAAACATCATAAAGTTACACAAACATATTTACTTGTTAGATTAAAAGCATCCAAGCGTTGTCGATTCAAACGGGTTAGGATACTGTTTCGAAAATACTTGCTTCGTCAATGATTATCAGAAAAAGATATAAAAATGATTCTGCAGCTTTCCGTAAAGCTATTGACGATATGTCATGCTCTGAAACCTGATTTTGGAATTGTTAACCACGTTGATAAGGCGCAAACGTTAAAAATGTTACTTTTTTATTTTATTGGTTTTACTGTTTATCGAATAAATATAATTTTCTAGATATCTTGACGACCTCACAAATTAAGAAGCCTTTACGACCAATAAATAGTTTCCGTTTTTTCTTTTATCGGAGATGCGCCAATCTTTAGGAAATAAAATATACATGTATGCCACAATATAGATAAAAAAGTTTTGGTCGACAAAAGGTGTTAATTAAATATATCGTTAACTACCGATTCAATTAACTATTATAATTATTTATGTTAGTTGTTATTCATTAAATTTTATGTAAAAAATTTTGCGAGTGAAAACATTATTTAATATGCATTATAATTTAACATTTGTATTTTATAGATCAAATATTTTACAAATATTGACTCGATTCGATAATTCTACCACCTATAATAACGATACTTGCACAGATTAAAATCCTTTTTAAATTTTGTTTCAGATAAGCCTGACAGCTGTAAACCAATCTAATAAAAAATATCTAGAATGCCCCTATTATTCGGTAGCAATTTTTTCTGAAAAAAATAAAGTGAAAATATTTTTTATACTTTAAAAAAGAGTATAAAAATATTTGATACATTCTAAAAGAGAGACATAAAACTGAACTCTTTATAGTTATATGAAAACTCTATTTTCGTAAGATAAAAAATTAATACTGTGAATATTATTGCTATAAAATAGTAATTAATCGAATCGATCATCGAATTAGTAACATCTAAATATTAAAAACTTACGTTATTATAAATATTATCCGATCATTCTAAATTTGATTAATACTTTTGATTGAAACGTATTTATCATATTTACGAGTATTATATTTATTTTATTTGAAAATTTTATTTTATTTTTAAATCTATTAATCAATTTTACACCTCGATAATATTCTATAATAACAAAGTCTTTATAGCGAAAAAATGAATTGTCAAATTCGTATGAAAAATTGTCGAATTCGAAATATATACAATATTAAATAATACATCTTTAAATTGATACATTAGTTCGAGTGAAGAGCATTAATGAATATAATATAAACTTATAAAATTCAGTGACGGAAAATGAGAAACCCTTAGTAAAATATTTATCGTTTTTTCAAAGAGTTTTCGTACCCAAGCTTAAAAAAAGAGACGTTTAACGAAAGGCCCATATCTACGAAAGTTATTCTTTGCGCATGGACAGAGTATAAAAAGGAGCGAAAGAAATGCATGCGTACGTCTCGTTGATGAATCGATGATCGAGAATAGCCGAATCGATCTTTTCGGGAGTTCTCACCCTCCATTAAACCGATCTAATAAAAGAAAAAGTAACTCGCGATACGAAAAACGGAGAAGGGGGTCAGACGTCTTCATTTTATCTGATCCTAGCATTGGCAGATTAATGTGAGGTTCAGCCTTCCTGAAAAGCTAACAGGAGTCCTTTACGAGTTCCTTGCGCGTGATGGATCACTAATATGAGACTTATGTCTGCTCCTTGATGCGTGCATGCACATACGACTGTCATCCCCTCCAAAATCTCGCTAGCACTTTCATTCAAGCTTTTCATCCAATCTCTCATTCTTTCCCTCATTTCCCTTCTTCCTCTTATTCACTTTCTTTTCACTTTTTAAAGAAAATTTTTTTGACTCCTTTCCTCTTCGCGGATTCCCAGGCGATTACATCTTGTAAAGACATTTTGAATCTTCACACAATAAAAGTGTCCAGTGCAGTGGAAGTCACACGCGCATAGTTGTGGATGCGTACGTACAGAGGGTCAAAAAACCATGAATGAAAACCTCGGGGTCTAGGAAGAATAAGGCCGAGAAGGAAAGAGAAGTTGTAGGGTCTGTGTATTTTTAGCTGGTGGGCCTGTGCGACCGCACTGCGAAACCTGCCCATTTTAGTACTACAACCTTAGAAGCCTTAAGAGGAGAAGCCAAGTGTTGTATACCTGCACACTCGTTTTTCTTTTGTGAGAGACCGAACTACTCAAAAAGTCAAGAAGATATATTCGAGAAAATGAGCTCGTTTTCACCTATGCTACGCACGGAGAAAAGTAACAGATTAAATCTATGATTATCTTCGGCATACAATCGTTTAACCTGTTATACGTACTTGAACCGTATGCATGAAAAATTATGAGAAAGCAATTAAACTCTACATCCACTCGAAGATTACCGAAGTTGCTCGAAAGTTAATTTAAAAAGATTAATTAAAAAGAACGAGAAATATATTTTAATCCTTAATCTTTGCATTGAGACAAAAAATTGGACGGATTATTAATATTTTTTCAGAATTTAGAAAAAATTGTTAAATATCATCGGATTGTGTATTATATATTATAATTTATTTTCTCTTAACATTTTGTCTTATAGTTTATTTATTGTTTTAAGAAAAATGTTCGTAACGTATAAACGGTAATCTTCGTGGTCTTATCTTTTTTTTACAATCCACTTGATAAACATATTATATAATGTAAATCGTACGCAAATTTTGAAAACTTAAAATTGTAAAAAAATGCATTAATATCGATTAGAATTGTAAATAAGTCTTTTAAAAAAATATATAAGAATATATATCAAATCTTAAATCAGCGAATATTATAAGATAGTATTAAGAATAAAAATAACCAGCTATAAAATAATGTCTTACAGAATTTATTTTAAAATTGGACGATGTAGTAAAAAATTTTATTACGCAGTTTCCAGATTTTTTTAAGATAATGCTTTACCTCTTTTTAGCTCTTATTTGGCAAAATTTAAAGTAATTGCTTAATTTTCACAGTTAACTGATATCATTTAATAAGAAAAGTATAAAAAGGTAATCGAGGATTCAATTATATATACAACCTTACGTCTTCCACGTATCTCGCTAAAGTGCTCGTCCTTAATTTCGTTTCGTTTTTCAGGCGCCGCTTTTCACGCCGCCTTAACGATCGCATGAAGTTAATTAAAGCAGAAAGTACCTGACGGTAATAATTAAATATAGACAGCGCGCGACCGCAATGAAAAAAGGAAGGGAAGATCGAACGAGACCATAAATTACCGCCCGATTGATGTAGCAGCAAATTAATTGGCCCGATTATATGCTCGCTGAAAAAACTGCCGCATTTGCAAATATGCAAAAATATCGATTTCGCTTGTTTGCACATTTGATATGGTATCTTCTTTATGCTTATTCTTTTTCAAGCTTATCAAATCATCGAGTCTATTAGTACTGACTAAAAAAGAATTTGCTCGATAATGAGTAATATTGGATTTAATTTATTGTTTCTTCGCAACTTTTTTCACGATTTCATGTTATATTTTATAAGGCATTGTTTTACATTCTTTTTTAAAATAATTTCTTTAGATTTAATATATATTTCGATGCGATGCCTGCATTTTACCTGAAAACTATTTTATAAATTTTCTATTCTACGTGTAAATTTAATATCAAATAATTATATAACAATTCCTTTTAAATATTTAAATTTATAACTAAGTTAAAAATTATATCGTTTGATCGATTTGCAATTTTAAAAAATAGAATAATAAAATACAAAATTATAAAATTTTGGAATTGCAAAAAATGTTTAATATTATAAAATCAAATAATTATCAGTTTTTAAAATAAAAAACAACAAAACTGATAAATTTGAAGAATTTATTATAATGGAATAAGCGATTTCTTTGTACATGGTTCGTAAATTCCAACTATTTCGGCAAGTGAGAAAATAAATGCAATGCAGATGCAAGATCAAATTGGAAGTAGACAAATTACCATCCGAATTTTCCAACAGTTATGTAAACTTACACAAGGAGAAATCGAGATACACGCGTAGCCGTTTTTTCGTCATCTTGATCTTTGATTTATTGGGATCCCTGTGACTAGGAGCTTTTAAATCTTTGGTGGTCGGAATAGATCGACATAGAATACTCTAGCCTTCTGAATGAACAGAATGAGAGATCAAGAAGTTTTTCGGACTTTCTTGGGAAACGGGCAAATGCTTTGCCGCTCAATTTATATTTATTTATCTTTTGCTGCTCTTTTTGAGGTAGTGTCGTAGGCTTAGTCTTTTCTCTGGTTGTCTTTCTTTCTCTCTGTTACCGTATTACTCCGATGCTGCTGTTTTGTTAGCTACTTTTTATTGTCCTCTTTTTTGATCGAGTATCTCATCATAAATGAAAGTTCACACGTTTGCAACTTTTTCTACTCAAGTACGATTCGTTAAAGAAAAGATATTATAAAAATAAATCAAATTTCATGCTTTAAAATGTCTTATTTAAGTATTGCAATAGAAGAATATACATTAAAGTAAATATAAAAAACATATATTTATAATACTTGAAAAAGATCTGCGAGTATAAATAAATTAATGTGAAATTTGTTTTCGTTGAATCACGAATACTGGATTCCATTAAATTTTGCAATAAGTCATATAGTAGTCATAAGATAATGCGATCAAATAAAATTAATTTACTCTGATCAAGTTTTGTAATTGAAACTTTCATATTTTAATACATTAAATTTATGGTCCTCTCTCAGATTTATAAATTTTAAGTACCACCACTTTGCTTATTTATGAATTTCTTTTTTATTATATTTATTTACATATATTTTAAAAGATGATTTAAAGACAAAAAATAAAATTTTGACACATTTAAAAAATTATTGATTTACAATAAATTGAAAGGATTTTTTAATATTGTTATTTTAACGATCTTTTTCCAATATATTTTAATCAATGCGTTTACTTTTATACATCGCTATTAGTTAAAATAAATAAATTGTACCATCTAATAAATAAAGATTTATCGGTTGATGCCGTAAAATTACGATGCACTAATTACTTTTATGATCGCGTACTTTTATAACTTCGTTTGCACTTATCTCTATTGGTATAAATTCGATATATTCAAATATGTCGTTATTGCACAATTAAAAATTTAAACACCGATTAATCAAGTAAAAAACAATTCAAATATTCGAGTATAAATCGCGCTCTATTATACAAATTTAGTACACAAAGAAGAAAGACTCCTCGTAGGGAAGTAAAAAAGTATTTATCAAAAATGAAATATGCCGGGCAAGAAAATTAAAAGAATTCCGAATCCCGAGAGAAAATGCCTAATGAGCTAAAAAGAAAGTACAGGAGACAGCTCTGGAAAAAAATGAAATATCGTGCGGTCGCGTGGGCCATCGAACCCTATCTTCGAAGATCGGCCGGGGCCAGTAGCAACGGGAGGGCACCGTTGATGCCTAGGGGGTCAAATCGCAACTACTCGGAGAATAAATAATGTCGGTATCATCAGTGGCATCTCAACTTCAGCATCTGCGTTTTGGGCTTTCGGTGGCGCGCGACGCGACGCGACGCGACGCCGAGGATCGCCAAACCGTCGCGCTCAACGGGAGACAGCACCTTTTTTACTTTCTCGAGAAAGTCGAAACCGAGGTGTGGAGGCAGACTTTAACGTCCTTAGACCATTCAAATTACTTTGCTGATATTTAAATGCTTTATTGCCTCTCGATTAGTGTGATCTTCAATTAATATTTTATACAATTAATATTTATCGATTACAATCAACATTACAATCTGTATTTTATACAATCAATTCTACAATCAAATATTTTCTATAATCTAACTGTGATATCGATAATTGAAGAAAGGCTTTGATTTTATTTGAATTAGAAAGAAAAATATCTACTTTACGGGTAAAAGTTATCGAGTACATATTAATGCATATATTAATTTTAAGCGTATATTCGAATATAACTTTAAATTATGATTTACGCAATTATAAGTTTATTTATTATATTAAAATGAAATTTTAATTATAGGAGTTTTTTTATTAACTTAGTTATTATAATTGATGAAGAGATAGTGTATATTTTATAGTACCGCATAACTAATTTAAATAACTTTATTTTTTTTAATTTTACTAATCATTATGTTGTGAACGTAAAATAATAATTATAGCCACGTTATTTCTTTAATTATATGTTAGGCAATAGTACGGCGTTTTAATTCTAATTAAAAAATTTCTGATTCGCGCAATTAATAACTTATCGATAAAATTCTCATTTATCTTAATATAGTTGGAAATATAAACGTAGGCTATCATAACAGGATAACAGTATCTTTAATTCAATTGAATCAATTTAATAGTACTATAAAAAATCTATAGAAACAATATCTAAATAAATAAAATTTAAAGATACGTACCTTTCTGCTCGATAAAAATATATCTTGATACAATTCATTTTAAGAGATGATTTAAATATTTATGATAAAATATTGGAAATAGGACTACTGAAAAAAATAATGCCAAAAAGTAGAATAACGAAGAATATTTAATGGCATTGAATCACAGGGGAATTTTGGCACGCGACCATGACGTAAAAAAAAGAAGTAGAAAAGGAGACGCAAAATAAAAACCTTAAAAGAAGATGAAATGTGAACAAAATTAAGGCGAAGGAAGAAACATAGTACAGCATTTTGAAAAAGTTGCGAAAGAAATAAAAAACTTAAATGAATAGTGATAATTATGCCATTGTAGTAATTATTATTATCACTTGGATGATAATAAAAACAAATTAATTTTTACAAATTTTATTTTGAAAAATATTGATTGATTATTATTAAATAATTATATTAATAAAATAAATGCTAATTAATGTAAGTTTATCTAAGTAACAAAATTGTTTCCATGACTTAACAGTATGTTTCTAAGGTCTAGAAAAAATTTCCGTACAGATCTGAACCGTAAAGCATCACAATAGTATACCGACTCTTCAACCTTTGAAACTTTATGAAGCTACGCAAACAAACCATAGAAGTTACGTCATAACTCAACTCCGGATCTTGATTAATTAAAGGAATTTCAATTTCAGAATCTCCAACCAGTGTCGCAGAAGTGTGATGAGTACTGATAATTTCTACAAACGCATAAACTTGTGATATACGGAAAGATATATATTAATCATTTTGATAATTATTATAATATAATAATAATAATGAATAATATATATTAGCAAGGGATCAGGATTAACGGTGACAATTTATGACTTATGCTAGCACATGAATATTATTTTGAAAGATTCTTTTAAATTGTCTGTATATTCTTATGGGAGATACGAATATATGTTTTTTATTTGTTTTACATTTCTTTGAGAAATTACAACTAGTTATTTTAAAAAATTTTATTCAACATTTTTTTTTATTTATAGCACTTCATATTTTACATCGTAGTAGAGTAAAAAGAATTTGTAAATTTAATGAACATTTCGATTCTTACCATCTAAATTTTTAAACGAATGCAATTTTAAATAAATACATTGACATTATTTCTAATGGCAAAAGCATATCATAGAAAAATGTATTTTTCACCTTTTAAAATAAAAATTAGATGTTTGTCAAATATTTTGATTTTCTTTATGTAAAAAATAATAGAATACTTATAAATAATAGAAATTAAATCGCACGTTTTTAAAATGATTATGTTTCAATGTTGTTTATCGATTTAATCAGGTTTATCGCATTAAAAACATAAAAATATTCGATCGAAAAATCATAGGTAGTATTCTAAAGACTTTCCAAATTTATGTGTTTTTTATAATTTGTATCGTCAATGTAAATATATCGATGAAGAGTTTGTTTTATGATGATGGTTATTCTAAGATGCTACATTTCATCGTGGATAGCACTTAATTATATAAATGTTCTACGATTAGTACCCAGATATATTAACAGAAATAAACTAAAGAAACTAAAAGTAAACATCGATCGCTCCCTCCCGTACTTTGATAGAACAATCGTACAAAGTTCTATTTCATGTAGTTCGCAGCGCACGGGTCGATAAGAGTGGAGGAAAACGCAGTGGCCAACCCCTCGTTTAAATCCCTTCCAAGATGCTCGACTCGGACGCGCGGCAAAATCCTTAGTCGTCGGCGTCGTAGTTGTCCTCGGCGTCCTCGGCGTCCTCGGCGTCGTCGTCGTCGTCGTCGTCGTTATCCTTCTCGTCACCGTTGGTCGTTACGCTTGGACAGGTGTTGCCTTACTCGTCTACGTACGCTCGCGCTCTATTTCGCTCGGTACTCGTGCCATCGGCGTACGTAAACGCGCCGTTACGAGGAGATTGCGCGACGCGCATTCGAGGCACGTCGGCGTCGCGACGTCAGCGGAAAGTAAAGTCGCTCGCGCGCGACACGCATGCGGGCTCATTAGGCGCACCGGCACGAGCCGAGGCGCGCGCTTCTTTCGTTGCTGCATCGAGAGAGAGAGGTAGAGAGAGAGATAGAGCGAGAGAGGGAAGAACGGCACGCGTCGCTCGGCTCTAGTTCCGGCGACTCGATGGCTGCACGCGGAGGATGACGAGATCTAGGGGCGCGTCTATAAACATCTGCTCCGCGCTTGTTCTCGTTCGCAATTGCTGACTCGAAAGTTCGCCGTTTACGCGCTACGATCCTGTAGATATTTCCATTTTCCCCCGGAAGATACTAATACTTCGTGGCTGCGACGCCTTTAAAGACGTCCGACTGTGGTTGCCTCGAGTGCAGCTGTTTGTGTATTGAGTTGATTTTTATTAGTCGTTACTAATGTCGCGTGACTCTTCTTTTTCCGATTTGATTGATAATGGAAGAAAACGTCAAGTGCCAGCGACTCAAATTTTATGAAAACGAAATTTATCGTTCGATGTAAATTATCGATGTAATTCTACGGTCGAATCTTCGGAATAATAATTTTGTTTCATTGTACGAATCGTTAAAAACCTCAAAAGCTCCGAGGATGACGCTTTAACAACTTATTTGAGATACCGTAGCTTATAATTATTTAAAAATAAACCGTCGGATCGAGAAATTTATTTCCTTTGCTTTCCTTCGCTTACATTATCCACGAGTAAAATATCGCGAGCGTCGGAAACATCGCGAAAGTCTCCAGCCACGATGAGCTTATCAAAGGTGAGAAAAAAGAGAAGGCTTACTTCTGTCGTAGACATCTGTCGGCGTTCGCCAGATGAAAATCTTAGGCTGCAGCCATCGGATGCAAGGCGAAGAGAAGAAAAACGAGAGAGGGTTGCCTTAACGTATTTTCGTGGAAGTAACTCGAGCTTTCCGATCGGCGCGCGATAATAAAGAAAATTCGTGTGAAAGTCGTGTGCGGCGTTATGTTATCTGCTCTCTCGCTTTTCCATTCTCCCGCTCGAATGCACGCACTCACACTCGTGCACCGACGAGAGCGCGCTTTCTCGCTCTCTCTCTCCTGTTCTCTCTCCTTCTCTGTATTCCTTTTCTGTACACCTGGAGGCGAGAAACAACGTGCGCCGCGGTAAACCGCCGGTTACGTTGCTTTTACGCACTGCCAATATCTCATAAAGCTCGCCGTCGCAACGCGCGACGACCATTTTTATAACCACCAAAAGCGTGATCCCAGCGAGCCTCGCGTGCGCAGAACCGTAAACCGCGTCGTTTGTCCAAATGCAATGGAAAAATGCACGTCGGAGAAATTCAGGCGAGCGTTTTGCGCTGGAACTTTCCTGGTTAAACATCGCCGTGCTTTCACTGAGTCGCTACGCTTTGAAATAATAATACGATCGCGATCGGGATAAGATTCCAAGACGCGTGAAATATTTTTGCGCGTTAAAATAAAAAAGGTGGAACGTTTTTTTCATTTTATTTTATAGCTTCTAGAATTATAACTCGAGAACACCGCTAAATTTTAGTTTGCTAACTTTCTAATAATAAATATAATGAAATTTATTTCAGATTCGCATTTGATGAAACGTTGGTCCGAGTAAAATATGTTCAATCTAGCCAATTAATTTCATTGAACATAGTTTTATGCACAGGAGTCTCCTAATGCTCGAGGTAACATAATTATCTCGACTTATAAATTTTTCGGTATGTTACGCTAACGATATATTTGTAAACGTAAATTTACCGAAACGAGTAATGCCATTTATTTCCATGATAACGCGCTCCTATATTAGTCACGACGAATACACGATATGTAAAGTGAGTTACATCGTATAATATTCCACTATATTTCATAACGAGACAATTTATAGAATTTTAAGTACTTAAAAAGACACGTGAAAAAATTGCAATTTAGGCTAGAATAATAAATATTTTGTGAAATCGATATTTCTGATTTATTCGCAGCGAGTGGACCGAGATCCCGAACGTATTTCATATAATTGAAGCGTTATATTTTTATTTGCAGGAAAATTAATAATATACTTTACGGTAAAAAGTATTCGACTGTGTTAGCAAATTCGGTATAAATGAATAAATATGTTTTATATCGATCGAGACGTTATTTATTATTGGTGGAACAGACTTTGCGAAAAAATATTTTAAAAATTGTCGGCGACGTAGGATTACGTAATTTCAAAGTTACGGACGCTAAAGTCTATTTGCGCGTAAAATTAAGTCTAGAAAATACACGAGTAACCATCACAGTTTGTAATTGCGAAAATAAAAGAATTTCGAAATTTGGCGCATAAGTTAAAGTTTGCCTCGAATCCGAGCATTTATCAAAATGAAATACGGGTAATAAAATAACAACCGAAATAAAACTTGAAACTGTTAAAAGAAATATTTGCATCGATAAATCAAATGTGTCGCGATCATTTTTTCGGATGAAAAACAGTTCCGCCTCGATTAATTCATCGCGCACGCAATTCGCAGTCTCTCAGCAATCAGCGCTTATGTATACGCGGCCAACTCTTTACATCGCATAATTATATATTTATTTCAATTTGAGTTCGCGAGCGTTATTTTGCGCGTATACTCCTTAGCTTTCGTTTTCACTCGTTCAGTGTCGCGGCGACGACGAGCAACTCGATGAAAAACAGCGTGGGGTATCCAAACTCGGCCCGGGTCCAAGGGCCCATTTACAATGGCAGTCCTTTCGTCTGCGTGTGCGTGAGTTTTTTACCTCTTGTTTTGGCACACGCGCCACAGTACGAGCGTAAGCGGATACCTCACAAAACGCTTTACATTCTGCGAAACCCAATATCTCTCTCGCTTCTTCTCCGACTGGCGAGACGCGAGGATACCGAGTGAAAAAGACAAAGAAAAGGAGAGGGAGAGAGGAACTACCGATGATGTGTTCCTCGAGATGCACCGCAGAAAAATGCATTTGAGTTGTCGTTCCGCGTGTGCTCGCTATGAATTCAAGAGGGTGGGGATTTGCTATTGAGAGGGATTTAACCTATTTAAAAAACTTGTCATACTTCGTGTTTCATAGATTAACGCGTTACTTTTTTTTTATTAATCGAAACATTTTTCAAAATTTATGTCGATTCCATTATAATTGTATGAATGAGAATGTCAGATGACGCCTTCGGTGAATTTTATGAGTTGTCTAACGAACAATGGCATTTTTTTATGTAGAGAGAACATTGAAAGTAATTATATAGTTGATAGATTTTATTATGCTACGCATATCCAATACAAAAAAGATAATTATAATTTTATAACAATTACACTCGATATAGAATATTGAAACTGATACGATTCGGTTTTCGATGATAAAACTTTACAATACCAAGGTACCCTAGAAATTTCATACTTAGAATAATTATATAATTTGCATAAATTGCGAATGATACTGAAAATCCATAGATTAAAACCTATATCAAGTTTACGATGTCAATACGTTTTAATTGTTGCGCTAGGTTTAACGATCTTAGGTAATACGAATGCTTACTAATTTTATCTTTTGCCTGCAAGTCTTAAATACGAATGCGGTAGATTCGCATATAGAAAAAAATAGAAAAATGAAAATTCTGCAGATGCTTTGACGAGTCATTTTAAAAACACCTGTCCTTAGAGACTTTATGAACTGATACGTATTACTTTGGTGACAAACCGCGCAGGAAGGTATAAACGTAATTTCTACGTCCAGTTATTGCAGCTGCTGGCAGTCGGTTGCTCGAATTTTTCTCGCAAGTTTAGAAAAATGTATAAGAGCTTGGTCAAGTATAATTTTATATCTGTCGTTAAAACCGAAGAGACTTTTCATTAATTATAATCGTAAAATAAAAAAAAGCTGCCAAGTTTATTATTCAAAATAAAGAGAACAAGATTCAAAAATGAATTTATACTATACTAATTGATCTTAAATTTAAGCTTATCCTGAAAAGTACAAGTTAAGAAATAAATACAGTAGCATTTTTCTATTTCCTATCATAAAAGAATTTATTAAGATACAAATTATGATGCGTGGATGAAATTAACATGAGAAAAGTGGGAAGAAAAAATTATTTAACTTGAATCTAATAATAATAATAAATAAACATAACGAATTTAAATTTTACATCATTTATTTCGTGGATAAAATTTAATTAAATGTTGTTTGATTTTATTAACCTTTACTTTAAAATGTAGATTAAATATGATGCATTATAAAATATATATAAATTAAAATAAAAATTAAAGTTAAAATATACTAGAAAATTTAATATTATTATATACTTCTTTTCATATATAAAATATTTCATAAACGGTAAAATATTTAATAAAAGTTTTTATCAAAAAAGAAATATATATAAACTTTCAACTATAAATTTCTAAAACTACAGGAAAATATGTAATTATAATAATTTTTTTAATTGATTTGACTTAATATAAAAAAATATTATAACATTAATATTCTAAGAAAAAATTGCACATTTATGAATTTTTTATAACTATTAGAACATAATTTTTACCGATTAAAACATAAAAAATTGATAAATGACTTAAGATTAGAAATTGATAACATAAGCATACGTTTTTTTTACTAAATGAACATTTATACCCTGAAAGAGAGCATAAAATGCATAAATACAATCAATACTAGAATCAAGTCATCTTGAAACATCATCACCCTTGGTTATCTCTCCCTATCAATAAAGCAACTGCATTTCATCCACTACTATTTATCATAATGAATCAATTAAATGCCATTCGTCTGGTCAACTTCGTAATTTTACTCGCATATGGATACCCAAAAGCCAAAGTGTCGCGCTTTGGAATGCGTAGCTTCGATGATGCTGCAAAGCGCGACGAATTGCCATATTGCAGCCGCCGTAGCGATGCAGGTAGCTATTCCTAACGAGGGGTTGATATTCGCACCCCAATAAGAATGACGCCCTAAAAAAAAGAGGAAGGCGGAGGGATAGACAAGCGGAGTAAACTCATTTGCCGACAGACGGGGTTAATAGAAGTTAGTCACGTGTACATAAGCCCGACGTGCTTTCATTTATTATCGCATCTTTGTGATATCATTGTTCCAGCGTGTCAACTTCTTCTTCTGTACTTTTGTTACGATACTAATACTCATAAAAATTCTTACTATTTATTACTTTAAATTCTTATACAATTTTTATTTCCTTTTACAACATAATTTACGTCTTACTTATAATTTCATTCTTATTAAATTAAAACGGTTAATTTAGTGATATATTTCATTACATAAATTTTATTTTTTTAATATGAGTCATTTTAATTTTATATAGTTTAATTTAGAACTTCAAAGTTTCTTTTAAGAGTACACTTGATTTTTATTTATTAGAATATAATCAATTAAATTCTAAATAATTTCATAAATTTCGTCGATGTATTTTGTAAGATTTATCATACTAAAGTTGATAAGCAGAATTTTTGATTATTAAGATAATTATTTGATAAATAAAATTATACATACATATTAATGAGAACAATTTTAAATAAATAATTTTTACTTATGAATCAATAAGACTTAAATTGATTCATTTTTAGCAAAAAAAAAAAAATAAATAAAATTTATCACGTTTCAGATTAAACGCTAATTTGTTTCGATTAATTTTCTGAATAATCGTACATAAAAAATAAAAAAGATTAAATTCGGTGTTTTTTTCATTACATATTGTATTTATATTTTTTATTTATAAATATATTAAAAATAAAAAGTATAAAAGCTACTTCGTTTCATAGACGCTAAATCTGTTTATCTACTTATAATATATTACGCGAATTCTTTGGGCATTCAAACTTATAATTTACACGACACCAAAACTCGTTTAATATATTATGACAAAGACGAATGATTTGTTTACTCAAAAATACCATTTATAAATTTATGTATTTATACGTTACAAAATTCAGCACTGTAAGATGTTAATTATACTATTTCTTAAACGTGTTTGAATAATTTGATTCGCAAAACAACGAGAAACTTTTTCGGTTTCTCTAATTCTAATAGAAGGTTCTGGACTAAAAATAGCGCAATTGACAGCAAAAAGCCTCGTAAACAATATGGAAAATCCGTCGTACGCGGATAATCAACCCGTATGCTACAATCGTCATGTGTATTTGTTTCGAACATTATCACTTCCAGTTTCGTGTTTCACCTGCTCTCATAAATATCTTGCATGCATGTTATAGCGGGACATAGACGGCACAGCATACGAAAAGCGTCACACTTTTTTTTTTATTTTATTTGTAATTTCTTAAACAAAATGCGAAAGCAAGAATATATAAAAAGTCTTGAATTATTTAAAAGAATTTTTTACAACAAATTGAATTTTAAATAATATAAATGAAAATTCACTGAGTCATAAAAATAATAAAGGTATTAGAAAACTAGTGAAACAAAATAAATATAAATAACAGTAGATAATTAAAAAATAATAAAAATAAAAATAGAAAAAATAGAACGTTTTCTTTCAAACATAATATTCTTTAAATCTTTTAAAATATTAACTTATAATAATAAAATAATTAAATTTACCATTCCCAATAAAAATAATCGAGTGTGTATTCCAAAACAATGCTTATAAAAACATTATACGTATTAAATAGTAAATAGTAGCAACATTATTATTCATATTATGATAAAATATGGCTGAATTAAAATTGTTATTAATTCATTTCAACCAAGTTTAGTTAAATTTGGTTTAATATGGTTTTAATTTTATTATTAATAAAAGCTTACTATTCAAATTGATATTTTTTTCATACATAAAGTCAAATTACATGAATCGAGAATATTTACAGTAAAATTTTTCAATTATACTTTATTCCATTAACTCGCTCGATAAATGTTTTCATGTATCGCTTAAAAGCAAAAAATCATCCGATAATTTATATAAAACACAATATTTACAAGGTATGATTTAAGATTACAGATTTATATTATTAGAAATAAAAAAAAATATGAAAGATAATCGTGGAGAATATAAGTAACATTACTTGAGGCTATTTGGTTACTCAACAGTCTTTATTGTATGTTTACATTCTTTCCTATTGAATAAAAATATCGAAGGTCTGAGTACGAAGACACACTCGAAGCGATCGTACAGAAGCTGAGACACTCGGACGACATCTCCCTGGAAGTGCCCCGAAAACACTCGGAATTCCTACGGACGCGAAGACAATGTCCAGGAGCTCAGGGCTCGCGGAAAGCTATTGGGATCGGACGTATTTGCCTACGAAAGGGATCAGAGACACCTGAGGCGCCACACACGCCGACGGTAACCGGAGAGTCGCTAGAGCCTCGACCGACGGCAGCGACCGAAATGCGGACCCCCCCGAACACAGACATGCCACGGCTTACAAAAGAGAGCTCACCAAAGGGCCTTTTTGGGCCGTCTTCCCCTCTATCCCTCTCTCTCGCTCTCGCTCTCTCGATCTCTCTCTCTTTCCTTCCTTCGTGCGTCCAAGATCATCTTTCGCTCACGAAGGTAGGAATGCCCGAGTTGCGTTGTTGTATTAAAACGCTTGCAAGAATCGTAGGGTTGATGGTTCATTGTAAGACGTATTTACCACTATTTAAAAGCCTGATCCTCGGCTTGTTTATATCTCCATGTAAATTGTAAATGGTGTTTGCTTTAGATAATATGCAGCGATTGTGTTTTGGTTCGATGAATTTTTCAAACACTCGATACGGTTGAAATTACTTGAAATTTTACCGAAAGATCATTTGGAAAAAATTAATCGGTCACTATCCGAATACGAATAAATAATTCTAGAAAATAATCTATTGATCTAAACTACACTCTGCTATAGAATTTAAGGAACAACAAAAATTTTTATTTTTAAATTTTTTATTCCATATTTATAAATAAAAATAAATAATTGTTTTTTATTTTCGTTATATATTTGTTAAATCAATTATATAATTATATGATTTAAGTTTTGTACAATATTTTAAATACACAAAATTATTTACTATTAAAAAGTACATTATTTTTTTAATTTACCTTATTTTTTATTATTCATTATAAAATTAATGTATTCCTTATTAAGAAAGAGATAAATAATATATTTTTGTAAATAAAATTTAATTTATTGTCCAATACTGAATTGCGGTACTCTATCATGTCAATATTTAAAGATCGTATTAAATGAATTTAAAAAATATAGAATTAATTGTGTATTAAAATTAACAAGTTAAATTAATTCTTAATAGAAAATTAAGATACCGCATCGAAAAGAACGCAATGTTAATAGAAATATAATTATATCTATTTAAATTGTTATTTATACGCGTCGGTACACATTTCTTTGGTTGGAATGCGTGTATTTATTGAGTAAAATTAAACAATTCTCTGTGTCATTGCCAATTTATCTTTGCACGCAAGCCTCCTACACATTTTAGACATGACTTAATTTTTTGTACAATTACGTAATATCTTCATCGATTGATCAGTCCTATTTAAACAGTGTATACACGGTACAATCATAAGTCGAGCATGGACAAAAAATAAACCCCGAGAGCTTTGCGGATGAATCAGAAATTTTCATACGTAATTACTGCGATTATATACCTCTCGAGCAACTGGTGTTATTTATATATGTATAAATATATATGTGCATCAAATACCCCTGTAGATAAAAAATGTAGGCGTAGCGTAGCCACACGTCAAATGGGGTGTCGAGAGCGTTTAAAGCGAGGAATACAAATTGTCGAAAATACTTGTGTGTGTACGTGAAAAGTGAACAACAGATGGACGGAGGAATGTGATCTGAAGGGTTTATATTTTTAGGTTTTTATATTTTGCATGTATAAAATTTGATGTTTCGGTGTGTAAAGAGAACTGCGATTGCTACATTGTCGTATCAATTCAAACAAAAAATTATAAATTGTAGTTATTCTTCCAAATATATTTAACTATTTTTGTAAAAATTGCAGATTTATAAAAGATGATATAAATTTATTGCTGTAAATAATAATTCCTAAAACTTACTTACAGAATTAAAACTTTATATTTTGATATTATTCAAATAAATATAGTTACAATTAGAATTTCTAGTAACTAAATTATTTTGTGTATTGTTAATTACGAAAGTCTATTGCGAAGTAAAAGATATAACAGACTTACGCAAACAATGATATAAATCATATTTCGTTCTATTTTTTTAGAAAATAGGCATTGTTGATTTCTATATATTTAATTATAGAAATATTTTGAAGGTAATTTTTATGTATTTCATGGTAAATACTACGAAAACCTACAATATATGTATTAATATATTCTTTTAAGGTCAAATATTACGATAAAATAATTTGCATGTTATTAGTATGTAATTCAAAAGTAATTATAAATATAAGCTTTTGTCATTGAAATATTAAAAAATATTTTTTTAAATTTAGCTAATTACTTGGTGATACATATTTAATTAAATTTAATGTAAGTGTGTATTTCTAAAAATAATATTTAAAAATATAAATTTTTTTCACTATATAGAATTAATATTGATTACAGATGAAAATATGGAGTTAATCAATTCCATATGAATTAAATGAATTAAAATATGAATGAAATATTCCAAAAATTATTTTTATTAAACTTTATTTCAAAACAAAAATAAAAATAATAAAAATTCCGAGCGTATAAATAAATAAAGACTTTTTTACATTATTCCATATTTTCTTTATTCATTTTTAATATTTAATTCAATTATGATTTAATCTAAATTAATTTAATTTAAAAACTAATAGGAATATAAAAGAATATTCAGCAATTAAAACTCACGAATTGTTTTATTATATTTAAAAAAAATTTACGATGTCTATACATGAAATTACATTTTATACAAATACTTATAAAAATCGATTTCTAAAACGAAGCCTTTAATAAATTTTCAATTGAATATTTCACAATATCTATTAGATGGTCCATAATACCCGCATCTTTCATGCATACCTGTTAACATACGTTAACGACGGTGAATTCACTGCTTATAGAGTAATTAAAATTTTTTTAAACTTTATATATTTATATAGTAGAAAGACATAGTTTTCATTATATTAATTTATTAAGTATTCTATCGCGATTTTATACGATATAAATACGATTATTGATCCAATTTATAATTACATTAAACTGTATTTAAATACTTGTAATTTATAAATACAGGCGCATTCGTTCTTCATGTATAATGATATAAATCTTTGTTTTAGAAATATTACTGTAAATGCTTATAAAATATATGTATTTCAATATTTTATCACTTCTACATGAAATAAATTAGATCTTATAATATTAAAAACTAAAAAATATATAATCTAACAAATTACAGTACGTAAATCCTTTTTTCTATTTTGTGACCTTTTGTAATAAAATGAATTAAATTCATAATTAATATAATTATATAAATTTTCTGTTATATCATATAAAATATTTAAAATATATCAAAAAATTGTTTTTATTGTTATTATTAATGTGAAAAATTTATGTTTATTTATTTTTGTTTTCAATTTTTTTTTATTACTAAAATGTAATTTATACACATGATATGTACAGAGTACTCAGTGCTTTTTAAAGAAATAGAATAAGAAAAATATTAAATTCAAATTAATTAGAAAGTAAATTAATGATAAAGCTGCTTTAAAACCAAATAAAAAATAAAAAACATATTAATTATTATTTCTTTACTAATTTAGTTTCCGATTTTAATTGAACGATTTTTTATAATTAAATCCTGTATTAAATTAAGAGTATAAATATAATTTAAATATATTTTATATTTAGTGAAAAAATCATAAACTCTTTCTTTATGTTTACAGTTACATAAAATACGTATTTTATACACATAAACAACATAAAACTTATTATTTTTGACAATTTTTATACAAACATAAAATTCTTTAAATATAACATAAAAAACATTTTAAATTCTCATTTTTACAATATATCTAGATTAAGCTATAGAAAAATTGAAATACTATACCAGGCAATCATTTATTTTAAAAATTAATTTTTATAATGATATATACCTAGTTTCAATTTTAAAGCTCGTCTTCCGGTATATATGCTTAGATATGAATGACACTTAAATTTAGGAGAGACGAAAGAATCAGAAGGAAAAAATATACGCACAATTAAGATACGCGGAGAAACTTCGGGACGAAGAAGGATCTTTGAAAAGCCGAGAGCTGCCGTCGTGTTAAAAGCCCTATGATTCACCTCTTAAATACGGTTCTTTCTCTTTTTCCATCTCCATCTATTTATCTATTTACTTCTCTTTCTATCTTCTGTTCTTTCGATTATTAACGCTCGCTCTTCTAAATGAATATGTACATGAAACTCGGCCTAACTCAATTCAGCTTCGTTGTTGGCGATATTGACGATGTAGAGGGAAGACAGAAGGAAAGAGAAAGAAAGCGAGAAAAAGAAAGAGAGAAAAAAATAGGGATCTCCAATTATGTTACACACAGTTCCTTCGAATTATCTCCGACGTTGGATAGTAGAATCCATAAAGAGTATAATCTAGTAAGTATCTTCACTGGAAAAATAAATAAAAATAAAAAGGGGGATTTATGGAATGTAATGGAACTTTAATTTCTTTTATGATCATCGGATCAACCAAAAAGACGATCATTTTTAAAAGTAAATGATTCATTCCTAAATAATTTTTGATATACTATTAAAAAATGAATCATTATTCTTTTATTAGAGCTACATCTAGTATAAATATTTATCCTATTTTTTTCAATGTTTCAAGCTCTTTGAAATGTTCCAATATCAATGCAATGCAGATAATTGTAAAATTCGCGTAAACAATAGATAATATTTTTAATTGACACTATTTTAATAATAAAAATTATTTGTATTATAATATTTATATTTTGCGAATCAATGAATTTCAAAGATCTAAAGCAGATTTAGGTTACATTCACGAAAACAATTTGTGTGAACGGTAAAAGGAGTAATCGAACATTCAAGCCCTTATATCGAGTATGTAGAGTAATGCACTCGAACAATGCAAACGACCGCAATTGAACAATCGCTAATTATTTGCACACAAAAAGGAAAGACAAAGACGCGGCTCCATCGCAAGGAGCGATGGACGGTAAAATACCGAGTGGAAGCAAAACACGTGCAGTGACGGTGTAATTTAGGGCCGATGAAAGGCATTGTTCGAAGACTATATGCAAGTACACTTGCGTTCGTCCAAGAAATGCTTTAAAGAGGTTTTGCGCTTTTTTCGTTTGAAATGTAGCACCTCGCGAGCAAAAATCCCGAGGAAAAGGCTTCTATTATTTATTGCTCTTATTTCCTTACTTGACACTCAAGTCGTTATTCTCTAAAAATTAAATCTTACGTAAATTTACGTTTTGAGTGTTGTTTTTTATTTAGGTTGAAATAAAATTTTTGATAAAAAAGATAAAAATTCGATATTTTATAAAAAAATGTTTACATGAATAAAATTCTTGCAAGCTCGATCATTTTCTATATTTTGAAGTACAATATTGTTCAATTGAATCAGAAATTGTTATTCAAAAGTCTTTTAAACTACATTTTTTAAATGTATTATTATATATAATTTTTTTTGTGCTTGAAATTAATTATTATTATTATTTATTTATATAATTAATTATTGTATCTTTCAATTATTCGTAGGCTTTAAATTATCAAATATATATACGTAAATAATCGAAATCATGCTATTGGTGCGATATGATATAATCTATATTAATTAAATGGTTAAATTCTTTACAATACATACGTAAGAATATAATAAACAAGAATATTAATGATGTAAAACAATTTATAACTGTAAACGTATCAGGAAGTTTATTTTGTTCCCGAGTAAGTAAACTTCACATTATTTAACGATAAGTTTCTTTTTATTTTTAATCAGTTATACTGTGGTATTCTTACCTTATGTATAGTGAAATTCGGAAAAGCAAGGAGAGAAAGTACAATTATCTTTTATAAAACTAATATCATGAATAACTTTGATGCGCATCAAGTGGTAAGAAACATCCGTATCGGTGACTTAACTCAATAGTTAAACTTCCCTAAACCGCCAAGAGATAAACATCTTATCCTTGGACTTGGCCTCCGTTACACCTACTTGGTCTACGTACACGTATGTTACACGAAGGGAAGAGGGTGGAGGAGGAAAGATCGCGGAGACGCTTTGTGGGGTTTACGCGCGGTCCGGAAACAATGAAACAGGAGAGAACAACAGAGGAAAGCGGGGGGCGTGTTTATGACACGCGTAGATAAGCGGGTAAAGCGTGGCTTGATGCCCGGCCGATTTTATCCCCCATGAATTCCGAATTCCTGCGGTCATCATCCGATGGTATCTCTCTCTCTCTCTCTCTCTCTCTACCTCGGTTTACTTAAATGTACCTACATTACAACAAACAAATTTATTATTATTATTATGCGTGCATAATCGAAATTATTTTCGTGTATTTGGTTTATTTAGATTCGGATTATTGGACGAATATATAATTTTTGATTGTATTTAAAAGAGAGAAAAATTAGTTTAGCGAACGCAAAGTATTTATTTTACATAACAGTTGCAGTAAATACTACGAATAAAATTATATATTTCCAAAATTTAAATTTTCATAATATTTTTGAATAAGTACCATAAATTATAAGGAACGATATAATAATGTTTACAAAAGATTTAATATTTACAATTAAAGAAAAAGTTTAAAAATAACGTACGTTGTACAATTTTGATTTGCATATTCTACATTTATTTTTAAAGAAATTTTATTACATTAAAATTTTTAAGGTATTTTCTTAATTAATATCGTACGCAAATTTCAATATAAGTCTTTTGATTCAAATATCGAAATAATTTTTTCCGATAGATATCTTTGACGATTGCTTTTACAATGATTACATCGATATAATCGCATACATTAAATTTACACGAAAATTTTTAGACCAAAACACTTTTTATTTATTTATCTTGCACAATAAAAAATATGTCGAGTAAAAGACTCGTAGTCGTTTTAATTAGGTATATTTCCATTCGACATTTCAAATACAATAAACAGGTGATTTATGTGGAAACCAGTTTTCAAAAATTTTCCCAAAAAACTCGAATACAAAGAAAATAAAGGTATGCGATAATTTTGTTATCGTTAGAAGTGCAACAGACAAATATAATTCAATTAAATCCGCGATTCCGTAGGAAAATTCATTAGGCAGATCCGAAGGTCGTGAAAAAAGATAATAAGGGACACGTAATATTCGATTGTCTGTTTTTTTGTACACCGGTCTGAAATACGATGAGCTAGTGATAGCGCGTAAACAGGAAGGAATTTATAGGAACATAAAAGGAGGGAGCGACTTAACTGGCTCAGCGTTGTCGTCTTCCCACACCAATCAAAGAACAGCCCCTGATGCTCTCCCCCTTTACGATGCTCGATGCGTTTCTGACTTGTGATCCCCGGGAAGTTATCTACCCCTACGGTTTGCGGCTATCAAGCTGCATTACGTGAACTCGTTACGATCCTTATTCACCCTTACCCACGGAGCATGTAAATACCGTTCATTTATTCTTTCGCAGGTCGAGCTACGTATTTACATATGTAGTTCGATCTTTCTCAATGGGTGGTTGTAGAGTATTTCCTTAGATCTATCGTTTTTCCAAGTTGCACTTATTTTATCTTTAGTTTTACCTTTATTTTTACCTTTATTTTCATTTTTATATTACGCGTCTTGAATTTGTCAACTTTTGAGGTTTTAACTTTTGTTTCATAGATCATTTTTCAAATTTCATTTATCGATATTTTAAATAATAAACAATATTAATCGCATACTACATAAAACACGTTGAAAATAAAATTTTAAATAAATAAGTAGGAAAAGAATTAAGAAAAATTCTTTAAAACAATATATTCCTATATTCGGTTTCATCTCCCTTGTTGAACACTGTATACATTCCTAACGTTATCGTATTAGTAGTAATAAATATTTTTTTAGTGGACTTTTAGCGATCGTACAACATGTTCTTATTCAAGCGTTAGATATTATTTACAAAATCTCTGAATACACGACAATGAACAAAGAGCGCTAAACAGCATTGACTGGACAGTTCATTGTTATTCCAAAATGGCCAGTAAATTCATATAATGCGATTTTGGACATTTCCCCCTAGAAATACGTGTATCGCACTTAGGCTGAAAGGGAGCGACCGAAAAAAGTAACAATTTTCGGCTAGTCTCGCACTCACGCCGGGTGCGAGAACACTCAGCTCAAGACGAATAAGTGAGCGAGAAGGAGAGAGAGAGAGAGAGCAATGGACTAAGCTAGTGAATAACGCGATCGAGAGTAAAAGAGTCGAATATAATGCAGAACAGCATGTTTATGGGGATCTTTCGGAGACTGGTAGCGTATTGCCAAGCGTCTCGACGGGGGGCGCGAAGCGCGTGTAGCTCTCGGGCCCCCATCGTATCGAGTGGCGAGTGGCCCTTACGAAAGAAAATCGCTTACGTATATTCATGGGAAACGCTTAAATATTGGTTTATTTGCTGCGTCGAGAAGCACATTTGTTCTGTGAGCTGCCGACACAATGGACCGCGCACTCGAGATGTGGAGAAGAGGGACAAACCATTTCGTATTTGTTCGACTCCGGTGTGATTTATTTTTCTTGGCATAACTAATTACTTACCTTTTTCTTCGAGTTTACCTTTTTAGCCAAAATATATTTTTCCACGATTTTCGAAATTTGCTCTCTGCGAAGGAGCAAAAGAGGCTTTTCCGACTTTGCGAGAATTTTTGCCGTACGCAAATCACGTTTTAGGCAAAAATTTAATCAGATTATGTCCGGTAAGAAAATTTGTTTGATCCAAACAGATTTTAAATTAACAAGGATAGATTAATAATTAACTATATTTTATTTCTTATCCTGCAAAGTATGATATTCGTATTTGTAAATTACTGGATACAATTTTTTATTTCTGAAAAGCTTAAAATGTTTTATTAATCAACGCACTCAATAGTATTTTAAATTAATCTAGCGAATAATAAAAAAATATATATATGGTGGTATACAATGTTAAATGTAATGATAATTAATCCATATTAAACCGTAATGATTCTAAATAATATATATGTGGTTATATTTCTTGAAATCGTGTGTACTCCGTTTCAAATTTTATAATATAATGTAAAAAGATAATATACATAATTTACGAATACAAACCTTTTTATTATTCAACTATACTACTAAAATTAAAATAAATAATTTAAAATATAAAAAGAATTACAATTTCAGCTTGTAGTTATATACAAAATAAATTGATACTCGACTACGGTAGATTCGAATACATTTTTCACGGTATCTCGTATTTTTTTAAACTTCGTTATTACGGTGCAAAGGACTCATCGTTTTATCATCGTTAATAGTAGATCTAGTGGACGTATGGTACAAGTATGGTAGCAACGGTATGCCAATATGAATATTTCATACTACCGTACGAGCGAAAAAAGTCGATGTGTATCGGTAACGCGTAACGAAGTCGAAAAATGCTCGAAATTCTCGAGGACCGCCTCGGGATCGACGTAATTACCCGGGCAGAGTCTTTTAGGCGATAAATTCAGCCGATTCGGTGGACATGCGTGTAAAACCGGGGTCGAAGGTTGTAAAGCGAAGAACCACTGGCTTGCTTATCACGGTGTTGCACGCGTTTACGCGTTAACCAATGCGTGACCGCGCACGCGCCTCGTGACCACCTGGTGCAAAAAGGCGCACGTGTTACGACGCGCGCCGGACATCATGAGGGTCGAACGTGTGGAATCGCTTAGCTCCACCGCGTGTAATTAATAAATTTCTCTACTGCTTCTTTTTTTTGCGCGGACCGTCGCTTCTTGCGGGGTGAATCAGTCGAAGAGGAGGGCGCTTAGGAATGCGATTGGTTCTGATGCGCGGGGGAGGAATGACGCTTCTATTGGAATTTAATGGATCGATTATAGGATAATTCTTGATTCTACGTTTATGATGCGTAGCCTCGATTATAGCTCTGTGCTCTTTCGAATACACAGAAGAAATTAGCGTTTTCGTTTCGGACCAGTGCTTACTTTACGGATGTGTCGTTTGTGCGGTGGAGAACCGGAACCGAGGCATATTCGTTTAAAAGGAACGGAAAATTTGTGAATAAACGCTTACCAAGGATAAGATCAAAATATGTTTTATGAAATTTTTTATGAAATATTGCTAGCACATCGAAAAATGTATGGCCACCTTGAATGAATTTCAAAAACGACACTCAATTTTAAATATTATAGAATTGTATGTGTACCTTCTTAATATCAAATCAAAAATATATGTCTTAAGAACAATAAAGATTTTTAAATAATTTAACAATCGTTAATGTACTTTATATACTTGCTACTTTTAATTTGAAACGGTAAATTTAGTAAAATCACTCTCGAAATAAAAGTTCATTGAAATGACGGTGTTTTGCTAATTTTTGTTCTATTCGAATATAATTTGTATCAGTGTTATATATAAAATATAACAAAATACAATATTAGAAAAGTAAATTAAACATTTTTACTTATTCAAGCTGAGATTTAACGATATATATCGTAATTTCGAAATTGGTCCAAAAATAATTAACCTAACGTCACGTATTGGTAATTAAAAATTGTACAAGATCCTTGTATAACATTTGGTGGAATTATCTACAATTTTTTACAGATTCAGATGTTTATTTAAATATTTCTTTATAAATTTATCGTAAGTGGCATTTGATTGGCTTTATTGATTACTGGTAGCGTAGAATCGTGGGAGGTTCGATGCAGAAATTCTTTATGGGAAATAGATTCGGCGATTTTTATACACGTACGTTCATGTGGGCGGTTTGACGGCACAATAAGGCATGACATGAGCGATCAGCTTACCGTTTACCCTCCTAGCAACGTCTCTTCCTTCTTGCATCTTTTCACTATCTTTCCGCGATGTTCACACGAGTCAACTCGGCTTAGGGCGAGTATTCTTACATAATAGGATTTGATTAGCGTATGACAGGCTTCTTGTTCTCTTTTATAGGAAGTTCTTTTTATCGACATATAATGCAATATTCAATTTGGTGCTCATCTTACCGAAATATCAGATTGGTTACGAGTGGAGTTATTTACTTATTCTAAGGTATAAAAACTCGCGTTCTTTCTCGATATACGCGCAAATACATTTACTTTTTTAATTTTTACACAGTTACTTTATTTTCACGGCAAAGGGATATTCAAATTTTGTTACATTAACGCTCGCAATGAGCTATATTTTACTAAAATACATTGTAAGAACGAATGAACAATTTCTTGTCTTCTTAAATTGCAGATTTAATAATCTAAATACTTTGTATTTTAATTACCTTTTACAAAGAATAACATAAATTTTACATTTAATTTGAATTAGTATTTTCACCGAAAAGTCGAAAAAAAAACATACATATTTTTCATTGTAAAATATATATCTATTTATCAATCTTGTGATTTTCATATAAATATACTTCAACGTTCCAATTAAAATGTTATAAACCTGGTAAAATACCATAATTTGATACCGTATTAGCTATAATATCGTGAAATATCGTAAAAAAAACAAATACGCAGGTGTAAAGGGAAACACTAAAAAAATAAAACAGCGTTAAAGTATTTTGAGCGAACGACTCAATTGCAATACCGCAGAGAAACGCCTAATGAAAAAAGAATGGGGAAAAAAGATACGTTGCGTTTTCGGTCAAACAAATGCAGCAAACGTACGTTGAGAGCAGGAAACACAGGAAACACAGAGAGGGGAAATCCTCGTAGGCAAATGCACGTGAATCGGATTTCCGACGGGTTTTTGTCATCTAGGGAGATTCGTCGCGTGCCCCCAGACATGAAAATCTGCCCGATCCATCAGACGAGGCGCTTGTTACGGGTTCTATTGTCGATGGCACATCGATGGGTTTCGTTTAAACGCCGATGCATTATTTTGCCATCGACATGCTTTCTCGAGTGGGCCTCTGCGAAAAAGAATCATTCGGTCTTTTCGCTTTGTGCCCTTTTCTCGACTTTTCAAATACTGGGTTTGTGGATTAGGGGATTATTTGTAATGAATACTTCACAATACACCAAACTCGGTCTTCTCAACAAATCTTTGCGGAAGGGGTGAAATCGTGTTCGCTAACATTATTAACGCCGCAAACAATTTTAATGAATATTTTCCGTTACGAATCAAGAAAATAACGTACTCGTAACAACGATTTACGCTTTAACCGAATCTAAATTATTTAACTATTTATTACTAAAGTTAACGTTTCGATATTTTCGTGCGAGTGTACGTAAATGTTTCAACCGCTTGATCGTGAAAATTTCAAAATGTGAACATTTTGTCCAAACGATTAAATGATACAACAAAACCATTAAATTAATTAAATGCATCTAATGGTTAATCGGTATCTATATATATCTATAAGTACATAAGTTTAATTCTAGAATTATTTACTAATCTAAAATCATCGTAAAATTAATCTATTATACTTTATTTATCAACTGGACGATCGAGAATTCGTAGAAATTAAGCCATTAGCTTAATAAATTTATTTGATAGTCTACGAGAATTTAATTAGGACTCTTGCATTTCTACAATATATTAGAAGGGACAAAAGAAAGACACTCGAAGAAACGTAGGTTTCGTATACTGTTTTCTCGGTCGCGTCCCTATCCGAAAATTAAACCACCCGATGTCTATTGTTCAGCAATTGAGGTTCGTTTAAGGCAGGGGTTGTCCGGGATAAATTGATTCAAATTGCCTGAGTAGAAGCAAGGATAAATAAAAAATTATATACACACGGATCTCGACGATACGGGAACATTTAGCCTTGAAGTCTCTTTTCCTTTCGGCGACTTTCTTCGCTTTACCTGCGACTTTTCACTTACCCTCGTGTCGCGGTGACCATTTTCTAGATACGATGAAGTCTATTAGTTAGCCCGTATGAACTTAGCTGCAAATCTCAGGGTTTCCTTTAATTCAGCCCTTTTTCTTCTAGTAATATAAAAATCGACCATCAAATCTATGTGGGAAATTTATAATTTATATGGTTAGAAATTTTTTTTCTTGAGAAAATTCAAAGAAGCTGTGTCGCTTGCTAAGAATTGGATTGATTTGAAATATTCTTCGGTTTGCTTTCTTACCATTGTAACTCTACCGTGAGAATTATCATGTGGGTGTTTTTATTGATACTTTGATTCATAATTGATCATTTTGCACGTTTTATAGATATAATTTTGATCTTTCGTAGATAGTCTCATAATACAAAACCATATACTAATTCTATAGGTATCGAATATGAATGGTTTAAATTATAAATATTTAAAAAACATTACATTTTATTATTAAAAAAACATTTTTATTTTGTCATTGATTAATTTATCATTGATCATTCGTCTATCCAAGACAAAAAAAACTTTGAAGTACTCGTTGTACAAAAATAATTAGAATTATTTTTTCAAAGAATAAGAAGACGATTAAAGAATATTATGACTCGTGATTTCACACTTTAATTATTGTAGTAAGCCTTTATTAAATTACGTAATTTTATGAAGTTTCTAATTTATTTATATTATTCTAGATAGAAAAATTATCTAATCTTGTAACCATTGATTAAATTAAAACATCATTAATATTTTTTGATACTTGAAATTTAATTAATCAACCGAAAATCGTGCTCAAATAAATCTTTTCAAATATTCTACGCTATTTGTATAATATTATATCATTATATATTTGTATAATTTATAATTATAATACAACGTACAAATGTACATATTCATAATGTTGTAAAATTTTGTGGAACTTATTTATTATAATTAATTTATAATTAATTAGTTGTCAATAAGCTTGATAGATATTTTAATTTACTTTAACTGTGTAGTAATTTTATATTTAATAGTTAAAATACCAACGCACGAGAAAATCCTTGATGCTTATTTTTTTGCCTTTACTATGAAGTAGGTATTCGATATTAGTTGAGCTTTATCGCTAATTTTAATACTTAAAACAGCTTTTCTGACTAAAATTGAAAGATAAAAACAAGCGCAACCTACGATATTTTTCCGAAATCAAAATCTAAGTGACGACGTCGCTACGCGTCGAATAAATAATTGACCATTAAGCAGATTTCCGAGCTTCTTTCCCGCTCGCAATTCTCGTAAAGGGTTGACCATTCCGCACGACTATTTCTACAAAACAAAGGCACGAGGGACCATTGAAAAAGCGGAGCAACGACGTCCTACGGCGAATATATCCTCCGCGAGTTTCTCAGGGCACGCGCGCCATAAATTTTGACCAACTAACGACCGGATATTCATTGGTATACAAATGAAATGAAGATCGAAGTAGAACAAAAAATTTGAAAAATAGCGAGATTTTTTTAAATTCTCACCCTTGCGCATGTGTGTATTACGATGGCGCGTGTCTCTGACACACGCGTAATTTAATACAGCGGATGTATCAAAGGCTTATAAACAAATGTGTTCAAACATATAGAGTATCTCATGGACGAGATTGAAAAAGAACACGGTAAGAGAACTATGGAAAAAGGACATAAGCAGGCACTTTTCCCTCGTGTCAACAAGCTGGGCTCTAATCCTTTTAGCACGGCGACCGGTTCATACCTTTCTAACCGTTGACAGTAAATTTCGAATGACTTCCCAACTCTCGCACTTTATCTCTTTCTCTTCGCTCGCTCGATCTTTTCCACGATTTTGAATATTCCACTATTCAAAATTATATCATTTTGTTCGATTCAACAATAGGATTAAGAACAAGCTTCAAATTTTACATTAAATTTTACCTTCTCCGGGTATTTTCCGAAATTTTAAATTCAAAATATAGTTTAAAAGTATATTTTTCTCTTTTTTTTCCAATTATAGCTATATATTTTATTAACATTTAATCAATTTTTAATAATTTTATGTTAAATTTATTATTCATATTAAGAAAATCCGAATAAAAAAATAATTAATAAATCGTGACGAATCAAAATAAATAAGTTTAAGAAAAAATAAATATTTACTTTCAATTCTTTTTTCTTATCTAAATAATATTATATATTTTAAATTTATGTAATATGTTTATGATTTCAACAATCTTTAATAATAAAATTAGTATAAAATTTAGATATATAGACTGATACCCCCGAAAAATGCAGTACGATTATTAAATTTATTTACCATTTAAATGTTAATTATAAAGAGTTCGATTTTGAAAATGTATTTTCAACTTTCGTGATTATTAAACAAATAGAAAATAAATTGTCCATCAAAACCTATCTATCAAACTTAATTCCAATTTGTACACTGATGCGATAAACCAATATTCTATTAATTGGTGTGAGACGAAATAAAGTTGCGATAAAGCAATGCTGCAGGTAACTGCAGGCGTGTGAACGAGATTGAAACCAAAGAGGTTAGTTGGGAAGGCGATGTTCAATAGAAATTAATAGCTGTCTATTTGATGTTTAGTGTACGATCGATATACATTGGGTTGGTTCATCGTTGAACTCACTCTCTTACCGTCAACTAACGTGAGAATATAATTTTTATGGACGTGAACATACTGTTGATTCTAAAAAGGCGTTTCGTAAATAAATTTATAAACAAACGTAAAGTTAATTTTGTAATTTGAAACTTAATTACAAAATTAACTATATAAATATTGTGATTAAAAAATTATTTAAAATATAAAAGATTGGATTATCTACTTTTTGCAAAAAAAGTAATGCTAATTTCTTATAATTCTTATAATTCTTATAAAATTATTAATACTCGTAATTCGCTATTCGAATCATCCATCCGAAAATCAATTTAGTAGTCTTATTTTGTTTTAAAATAGACTAATAGGATAAAGTTTCTTGTTTCTATACTTTTCGTTCCGATAAAAGAAAAAAAAAATCACTCACCCACTATCGCATTATTGGTACATTATTCGCTGTTCTGCATCAGCATATGTTTGGGGTAGAAAAGAAAGAAGACCCAGGGGACGATCGCTACATGTACCTTCTCTCTTTCTCTCGTGTCCACTTTATATATCTTTTTCATTCTCTCTTTTTTTTCTTTCTCTGCATAAGCCCCGTAGAACAGCTCATTTGAGGGGCGTGCGTTTTCGACATAAAAAGACCACAGTGTAATTTAACGACGAGATTTGCATTTTTTTTTTATAATTTTAGACAAAATTAAATTTTGTATTATGAATACGAATGATCAAACTATGTATTTAAATGTTTTTAAAGAAATAATTTAACATTACATATGAAATCGTTACATAAAAAATATTAAGAATTATCATTAATGAGTATATCACAATTATTTATATTATTTTTTGGTTTAATAATATAATAGCGATATTTATGTTACAAATATTTGTTGCGATAGACCTTTAACTGTTAAAAATTGTGAAATATCCGCTTTTATTTATGTACGAAGAAAATTAATTTATTTCGCATAAATTAGATATAAACGTGTACAACCAACGAAAACCTTGAAAAACGACGTGACTACTTCTACGTAATTCGATTAACTGAAATAATAACGTTACACTAGAATATAAAAAAATAAAATCAAGATAATTTAATGTTTTAAAAAATTAAATTATTCTTGAACCGTATAATGATATTGTACATATTTCACTATAATAAAAAACTCGTTAAGAATAACTTTACTAAACGTATATTATGTTTAAAAAGAATATTTAGTTTTGTTTCTTCAGTCTTTTTTTATTCGATGCAGACTGCTATTGAGCTCGTATATACATAACGTTTCTGAAGAATTGCAATGTTTTGAAAAATGTGATCCAGAGGGGGCCAAAGTGACAACTTTAGATTTTCATACTATAGAGAGAAGGGAAGACATTCTTGGCTACTATGAAAACAACACAAGGCGCACGCGTTTGACAGGTGGGAGAATTTTTAAGCAAGGGCACGTTTATGCTTCGATCTCTTCTTTTTTTCCACCTACAAGTCCGGAACACGCGACTAGCATTATATGTAAATCTAAAAGGAAGCATCGCAGATGTTCAAGGATAATGAAAATTCACGATAGATTCTACAGTGACTTTTAAAAATATAAGAATACTAAAATACTAGATCTTTAATATTTAAAGATATCTGTAATTGTTATTAAAGGATGATATAGTATCCAATAGTAATATAATAATAGTTTAATAATTAAAAAGAATTTTAACTTCCGATATTAAATTATTGTGACGAGAAGATACAATATTAATGCTTTTGATCTTATTATAAATACATTTTTGAAAGACAAAAAGTGAAGTCGTAATTGAAATATTAGTCCTTAGTATTTATATATTTAATATTAATAATGTCTACCTTACTACATAGATTGAATTTAATATATTATTTGTTTTAATATTGCTATTTTAATATTTAATTTATTACTATTTTGAAAATTAAAATTTTTATTACGATATATTATATAAAAACTTATTTCGCATTTTCTTAATTTATTGAAAATTATTAAATCAATAATAAATGTAAAATCATAGTATAAAATTTTGAATTCAATAATTTATCGAATAAGTTTTAATTAATGATTTATAATATTTTTATTATTTAATTATTATGATTCTATAATGTTTAAAAATATAGAAAATTGAAAAAATGTTATGTATTTATTTATATTAAGTTAGTACTTCCGTTTAAATTTTACAATTCAACTTTAAGCATCAATAAACATATTGCCAACAATAAAAAATTACGATTGAACTGAATTTTGTATTGAAAAATGCTATGATAACTAAATTTTAAAAATTTATATGAAACGATAAAAAAATTCAAGTAAGATTAAATCAATTGTCAATAACAAATATTTAATAGATTGCTACACAATAATTTTTACGATAATTCGATAATAACAGAAAAATATATCTCATTTGATGAATAATACCTTTTATATAAAAAAATAAAGTTATAGAAACAAAAGTATAATAAATAAAAATATATTTTTTACTTCTTTATATATTTCTATATTTAAAACGTAATATTTTATATTTATTAACAAATTTATATTATTTAATATAGAAAAAATTAGTAATAACATAGAATTAGTTGTTGCTACATAACATTAAAGATTTTGTTTCAATAAATTCTAGATATGTCTATATTTTATATGCAATAGAGAAGTTACTAAATATAAATGAAACTCATAAAAGTGTATAAAGATCTTCATAAGCGTAAAATATTGTGAAAGTTATAATAAAATCTTGTCGTCGGAAAAGTGCCAAGGCACAAACGTTGATAGAAAGTGAGAAAGAAAACGTTGAAAATCAAATGAATTCCTTTAAAACTGCTTTCCACAAAGGTAAAGACCGAAAGAGAGAGAGAGAGAGATTATGAGGGAAAAATATTGTGTGAGAGAGAAAGGAAAACGAACAGAGAGAAATGCGATATGCTGATAGTGTCAGTGGCAGAGGAGGGAAATTTCGTGCACACAAGAGGACGAACACCAGCCTATATAAAGCGTATTGCAGAATTTCTATATATAGTGTGGCACAATAGATAGGATGAGAGGGAAACAGAGAGATGGAGAAAGAGAAAGAGAGACAAATAGAGACAGACAGAAAGAGAAAACAATAGAGTAGAACAGAACAGCGTAGAGCCAACAATCAAATCGGAGCGCTATCAGTCCAACCCCATTATCCTTTGATCCGCTCTATCCTTCTCACTCCTTCTCACTCCTTCTCTCTCTTTCTCTCTCTTGGCTGTGACAAACAGACAGAGCTTTTCTCGCTTCGCTGATTGCCCAACCCTCCCTGTGTTTAAACAGGCCTGAACTCTCGCGAGTAGAACGTTCTCTGCGGTGTTTAACCTTTTTCTCTCCACTCTCTCACACACGCGCACACATTCCCTCTCTTTAATTTCAGTTGCAAACACTAGTTCTCCTCGGATTCGAAAGAGATAAAGGGCGAGGAGGGGGAGTGAAATAGAAGGAGAACATATCGACCTAAGTAAGAAGAGTATAGATATGGGAACTGATTCGCTACCGGAGTTAATACAGAGTTGAGTGTTTGCCCCAGAATTTTCATCCTACCCTTTCGAGTTCATTTGTTTCTATCTTATACGTACGTAGGCACGTATATTCTATCTTTCTATATTTATCTGTATACATAAATTAGCTCTCTTTGCTCTTTTAAATGAAAATGAAATACTTGTTATAGCTATTTTGTGTCACTGTTCATGGGAGATTTACGTTTTAAGAACTATATCTTTAAAAGTATTAGTAATTAATGATTTCATCAAGACTGTTTAGTAAAATTTATTAAAAACAATAATTATCGAAACTAAGTTTGTTGCTTTTAAATTTGGTGTGAAGGATAATAAAGAAACTTTAGTAATAGAAAGATTGTTTTTATTCTATTCGATTTTATACGGAATAAGGCATTTAAAAATGAAATGAAATTGCACAAGTACTTGTTATTATAAATTGAAAATAATTTAATACCTATAATAAGTATTATTTATGAAGAAAAAATAATATTATTTACACAAGTTTTCTATTCTTAATTTAAAAGATTAAATTTTAATCGTACCTTTGATAGTACTAATACAACATTAATACGATTTTGAATAAGTTTACTAAAGCATTAAACATTAACTAGTAAAAAACGATTAATTGCGAATGAATTTGTAGCGATAAACAAATTTGATTCCATAGAATTTTATAAATATTATATTATAATTGCATTTTACAATTATATGCTGTATATTTAATGTCGTTCGATAATATAGTCATACTAATTTCACCATTAATGTTAAAAATACACAATATACGCTTCTAGTTATAGTTTTCTTTCGTTGGCTTCTGAGGGCACGTGGTCGGAAGTAACGTTAGGTTATTATCACAAGGTGTACACGTGTCGAATCACACATGCATGAAGTGCTAGGAGATATATATTAAGTCCCTGCTACTAATTTTAGTAAAAAGAAAGTTGCAAATTTCAAAGTAAAAGAAGAAAATATCAGTAAGCATAAATAAATATATAATTTTATATTATAGCAAATGTTTCAAGTTTTAACGATATATTTTTTATATCGTTAGAATGCTTTTAAAATTAAAGATTTATTTTATACGAATTATTGCTCTCTAATTATATATAGATTTATTATTTTAATACGTGTTTATTATTATAACGATAATAACAATTACTTTTAGTTGAAATAAAGGAAAAAAAAAATAGATTTCCTATTTTGCAGAATTTATTGTATTGTTATCGAAAGCAATTTACAGTAGTAAAATATAAGGTAAGAAAATATCCTTTCGTGTTATTATTTTACACATATTTATTAGCAAACTTATACAAACTTGTATTATAACAAGAATGGAAAAGCTCGGTATCTTTTAACTTTCACCTACTAAATAGGAATTTGACATTGTAAAATTGATGGTAGCAGGATCGAGGATAAAGAATAAAACCAATAATTTCCAAATTGTGTGAATATTCAACATGAAAACTCGTTCATAGATCCATGGGTATTGCTTAAACGACATACTTGGTGGGAAAGAAAGAGAGGGTTGTCCCCCCGAAAAATCGAGGCTAATTGCGATTTCCGTTTCACCGAATAGCAATCGCTAAGCAAGCATATAGAAGTCCTTCAGTAAATAATGCTTAAGAGAGGATCAAAGTCCAAAGACTAAAAGGTGGTTTTATTTATTATTTTTAATGATTTAAATTTAAAATACAGAATATTTGTATCAAAATTTAATTTGTTCAACTATTAGTAATTTATTGTTACGATCTGTTTTTCTTCTTTTTTTTAGAAATAATTTTAGAATAATAAAGCGAATTGTTAAATCAAAGTAGTTTTGATAGATATTTATTTCGAGTAAATACGTAAACTACTTATTCAAGATAATTTCAATATTATGAAAAATATTAAAAGTGAAATTTTTTTCGTTATAATTACACGTTGTACTCATTTCTAATATTTTTGCAGTAACTTTCTATAACTGTTTAAAATTGAAAAAAGAATGTAAAAAAAGCATAAGCTTTATTGGAAAATATTTCTATAAAACTTTAAATATAAACGAAAATTAAAATAATAGATAATTATTCGTGGAATGAAGCTTATCGATACGATAAATAAACAATAAATGTATATCAATATAACAAAAATAGTAACTGAAAAATAAATTAGTTAACGCAAGATATTGATTAAAAATTGTAGTAGCATATAATTCTTGAAACTTCGTATCTAATAAAAGAGTTTCGATCGTTTTCTTTGTATTTAAAAAAATATCGAACAATTTTATTAGTGTAAAAATAGTTTTTCGTCGAGCAACGAAAAATAATGGTCTTGGCATGAAATACATCGATATCGGCGAAACGACGGTTGAAACAGTTATTTATTCTCGTGGAGTATCTCTAAGCATAAAAACTCGAACGACGAACATATTTTCGACAATGTAATCGGACAGTCAGCGTGCGCTTACTCGTACTTCTCCTTTACGTTTTCGCGACGATTACACGAGGACGCACGCGAGTTCACCTCGACAACTACGCGAGTTCGAGTTCGATCCAAGTGTAACGGGTCGTTGTCTTGAATATGCGGGTTCTCGGGGCGTGGAGGTGTGGAGGGGTTATAGAGACCAAAACGAGAGGCGATACTTAGGTGTGTAGAGACTCTAAGGCGAAAGCCAGAAATTTCCTCCTACAAGAGAGAAAAGGGATCCTCCTACTACAACCCTCAGACTTCCCACAGGTTATGACTGTACATTTAGTCAGCGGGGGTTTTTCTTTTCCACTTTATAACACATAACTATGCTCTACATCCCACTATAGAGACTAAAAATGCTTATTTACACTGTCAACATGTAGCTCTTTGGTACCGATATAATGCTTCGATTTTTCTTTGCAGGGGTGTACTTTGAAAGAAGCTTTTTGAATCTCGGTTCATTGTAACTGCATAGATGAAATTATCAACTCGAGCATCCCTTATGTTGAAATACGTGCTACGCAACAAATGTTATTTCTTTTTATTGAAAGGATAAATTGCATTTAATTTTTACCCGTCCAACGGATCTTATTCTTCGAAAATATTTTTTACAACGTGTACGCGTTAAGTTAATAATAATGGCGAACACCAGTTTTAATCGATCAATGGAAATTATTGCGATAAATATTAATAGAGATATTATTAAAATAATATATTCCGTAAAAAATGATGAATTTTTGCAAAGAAGATATTAGTAATATTTATCGATGCATTTATAGAGCCTATAAGTATTTTGAAATATATTTTAAATAATTAAATTATATACTCGGTAATTATAACTAGTTCCGAAAAATATCAAAAAAGAAAAGAATTTAATTTATACGAAATTTTATTTCCTTCACGTAAGAATGTATCCGTAAATATTTCACTCAACTTAAATTAAAAAATTAAACAATCGAATAATTTTTTAGAAATGTTTCCTGCGTTTTATAAAAAATTAAGATTCGTAAATACGAAACTGCATTTTTTAATGATTTTATGATTACATACGTGTAAAATTTTCATGTTCGTATATAAATTAGTAAAGTAAAGAATATATAAATATATACAAATCGAAGATAAACATTATTGGATTTATATTAAAATTAACTAGTAACTCAAAAAATTAACCGAAATATAAAAGTAACTTTTCTTCACCTTAAAATTTTAAAATATATATTTTTATAATTAAATTAAATTACAAAATAATTTATTTCTTACGGATACATGTCATAAGCAACATTGAGATCTAGACGGATCAACTAATAATTAATTCAAAATCTATAAAAGAAACATTAAATAAATACGTTTCGATATAACCCAATTTTCAATTATCAAACTAAAGTGAATTTATCATGTCTAATATTTATATTGAATTTATAAATTTTATCCACGAATTACAAATTTTTACAGTTAACACCGATAAATATTTGACCTTTGTACGTTGTTAAATGACAAACGATAAGAAACTAATAGCAGTCATTCCTACAAAATGCAATATGCATCGTTCGATACTTGCGTGAAACGTACTTGCCTTTCTCCATAATTCAACGCGTAGCTTTGCATCGCTGATAGAATCGGTACTTAATCCCGATATAATTCATAATTGAAAAAAAAATCCTTAACTCGACAACAAATCAAAGAACTACTTCCCGTATTAATAGCAAAGCCCTCGGAGCATATCGATAAGAAGGCACAACCGTTGTCAGCGGTCCGATTCCCGCTTCCGTCAAGTGGCTCGAGGTTCGTTCAGCTAGTCCTCGAATCGAGACTCGATGCCCCGCGGGAAAGAGCGCAGGTAGCCGCTGACCAACCGTCTTTCGGGCCATCGAGCCGGAGCAGGAAAACCCGGGGGTGGGTAACCCCTCGAGCGCTCTCTCATTGGCCGATGTGCGCCACTCCCCGGGGCGGAGTTGCGCCGTCGGCGAGGGAGACGTTCGGTGACGTCCGAGCGCCGCTTCGGCAGTTGGACGCGGAACTCCGTGTCGTTCGCACGTTTGTGCTCAAAATTGCCGTTTGCTCTCCCGGAATCCGGGCGCACGTGGTTCGCACGGTTGTGACAGTCGAGGCCTCGGCGGCCTCCGACTTAAGGTGTACATGCTCGAGCTGATGGTGACTGGCGAGTGAGCTTCACCTGGAAGTGCTTGGCGACACGGGATAGAGGACACTTTTGACTATGGTTGTGCTGTGAGTATGACTTATCCATTTTATATTTGCGTTTTTGCATCATTTCGATACTTTCCTCTGCTTTTGGTTCTACGTTTCGAGCACCGACACTCGTCGACTCTTTCGCAGCACTTTGAAAAAAATTCTAAGCCTTCACGGTTTATTTAAAAAAGATCGATTCAAACGTTCGATAAGTCTTCGATTTATCTGGATATCGTTAATTTTTTATTTGCAATAAAACAATTACTAATTTTTAGTTCACTTTTTTTTAATATAATTTTTAAATTTTAATTTCAGTTTATCGAATATTTGTTTTAATGCTTCGTAAAATGCATGAAAGCTTTTGAAAATTTAGCCTTTTAAATACGAATAATATAAATTCAATAAATTGCACAATTTTTAAATATCTAAAGTTTTAAACGAATAAATAAAGTTTTGTGTACGATTAAAAAATAACGAGAAAATGATTGAAAGATGCCTTATGCAGAACTTATTTTAATTTTTAAAGATAAAAAAAATTCAATAAAAAATTGCAAAACGAATTGGAAATAAAATTGAAAAGTAAAAAATTTGTATCGTTGGTCGAATTTAATGGTATTTAAGCGACGCCTACTCGAAAATCAGCGGAATTATCGATCGAATCTCTCCATCACTCCTCCCTTGACCAGATGACCCAAGAATAACCTCATCGAAAAAAAAAATCGACCACAAAGCGAAGGGCAAGAATCGAAGTCACTTGGTCGGTCGTGCGTTTATCTAATCAGTGGGCGTACGCGCGACTCGCTCATTGGCACGTGGGCGTTGTCGCGCTCAACACCTATTGGCCCGCATCGCTTCTGCACGGGATTGGATCAGCCAGAACTCTCTTTTCTTACTCTCTCTCGCTCTCTTTCTCTCTTTCTCTTTTCTAATCTAAACCGCGTTGACGCCATTTTTGATGGAGCCACAGGATGTGATTTAGGACGCGCTCAGAAGACGGCGTCGACCTAAATCAGGATTACAAAGTTACTCGTAAGGATTCTTTTGCCGTGTAAATCATGCAATTTTTCGTGGCTTTGAAAACTTAGAAACTTCACCTGAGATATTGTGTGCTTGGAAATGTATACTGCTTTTGTACAGTACTTAATCTTGTTTTAGCGTAGAGTCATTCGAATTCTGTTTTTCGCAGAGTGAATAATGAGACGTACGAGATTGTAGAACTCGGTTCACACGATGTAACTTTAAATTGATTAATAATATTTTAAGGGCTCGGTTAGCGCCTTAATTGAGTAATTCGTTAAACGTAAAAACTGATTAATTGAAAGTATAAATTTCTACGTGGTAAAATAATTTTTATATTTGCAGTTTTTAGTCGCACTTTGTCGTTTAGAATAAGGAACCGTTTACATTATCAAAAAAAGAAAAAAGGTACCGAAGATAAATTTACGCTTTGCATTGGTTTATCAATAATATCGTTGCGTAAAAAGGTACACAAACGTAAAATATTTCTTCTGTAGGGCTTGATCTTATTACCTCGGAATGTGTATCGGCTCATTTTCGAACGACTCGCGAAAAACAGTTAAACTCGTCGCTCGAAACGATCTTGGCTATCTCGAAGTCGGATCTTCGGTAAGTTCGAACGACTCTCGTGAGAAGGCATCGCATCAACTCAGACTTCTCGATTTCTCTCTTTCTATTGCAGTTTATCCATTTTCTCCAGAATATCTCGTACGCCTTTGAATTACTCGATTGTATCAACTGTAAACGAAGCCGGTCGATTTTCATCCACTTTTTCCTCGCGAAACGCGCTGTCTTTGGTGGAGGATGGAGGGGGGAAGAAGAAGGGAAAGAAGCAACGATGTGCTTATGAAGAATTATAAAGAAAGTACAATGGAAGGGCCGAGCAAAAGGAACGATGAAACGGGCGAGTCCACTTAAGGACCGACAGCAATATCTTGGGAGCGACGTTCGCTAACGGACATCAATTACGGACGTGGACCGGAGTGTCGGCGTCGCGTGCACTTTCTCGTTTACACTGCCACCGACGGCAGCCCCCACGCAAAATCACAGCCTCGCGAACGGTATGCTCGCGGCTTCTGTTTAACGTCCGCCTCCTTGCCTCTTCGCCTTGGCCTCCTGTCCGATCCCTGATAGCATCTTGTGCTCGCGGCCAATCTCCGCATCTTCAATATTTACCGCTCAATTACATGCCACACCGATATCGACTGTCCGTAATAGGAAAGAAAGGAGATGGACTACCGTATGCTCTTCTGCTTTTCTACGTTCGAACGATTTCCTTTTCTTCCTTTAATCCTCTTTGTTTATGTCTCGTTGTTTCTAGTGGAACCATTTTTTATAGATTTTAATGCAATTCACGCGTTGGTCAACGTTGACTAGTGTTTTTAAAAACTTTTATCGGTTCATTGGTCAGTTTAAATACATGATATAATACTATAAATTACTTCGTAATAAAATTTCGGATTCGATAAAGTAATTGTAAGATCGACTTCGCGTGTCTTATAATAAAATAAAAATTACCGATATTTATAAAATTTATGTTGACTTTAAGAACGAATTTATAACGCAATGATATAATACATTACAAGTTTTTCAAGATCTCTTCTCGATATGTTTAACGCTTTGATAAGTACAATCTGTAATTTATGATTAAATTGTAAATAATTAATATGCGCTTAATTAAAAATTAATATTATTAGTTATTACATTCGATTATTTTTATGAAATAAATTCTTTTTAAATTAATGTTTATATTAAAAATTATAGATTAAAAAATTTAATAACTTTTCATAATACTTTTACATAATGTACATGATCGAATGTGCGTGTTATTTTTTCCATTTACCGATAACGATTAGTTCGCGAATGGGACGTTAAAGAATACCAGGTTATCACTATGTTGCCGAAAAATTCTACATCCATATAACCGTCGCATGCATATCTAGGAAGAAACCGAGACGCCGTTGGAGCTTCTCGTGGTGGAGAGTCGAGTTAATCCGATCACCGCATCGGTGAAAGAAAGTGACCCTCGTGAAAAAATCCATTCGATCATGGTAATAAATCATGTCCAAACCCAACCCTAAAGTCTTGTTTCCGTTAGATAAACCCCAGGGTATGTTTTCGTGAAAATTCTATAACATCCCGTCGTACGATATCCAAGATGTATTATTTAATAGCCGGATGTTGAATTTATTTTTCGAACGACATCCTAATAACGCTACCGCTAGACTTTTCTCATCCTTTGTTAAATGCTTTATTGATCATTTACTCTAGTACCATCTCTGCCTTATTTAGATTAGAAACGAGTGCATGTTAACAAAACTGCAAATATTATTTAATACCACCCCTCATTTTTAATAATAAATCGTGTGTTGAAATTTTATAAATTTGCTATTTTATATTTTAAATATATATTTTTATGATCGTTTTAATCGATTTATCTAGAACTAATCTGCATATTTCCGCGTAGTCATGGAAAATAGCCTCGCTATTAACGTGAAAATCTTTTCTTTTTTTTATATACTTTTTGAAGAAAATTCCGAGGTCCTGGAAATGATAAATGTGATACATATTTGTTGGTTGTTTAATCCAGTTTTATGAAATTTGAAAACCCAAAAATTAACTCGCAGGATAAAAATGACCAATAACTTAGTTTAAGGAAGCGGGAAGGTATAAATTACATCAATCGATGTAATTATATAGATAGCGAATGAACAATCGATTCGCTTATCTTTTCGTTAAAAGTCGCTCTCACCTTCGTCACCAAAGGGACGAAAATACCAAAAACATTCATCAACCCGTAAACTATTCTCGGATACTTGTATTATCTCTCTGACGCCACGAAATTGTTTTTTAATAATTTTTTTCTCAGCGACATAAAAACAGTTTATTTGATCTTGGTAATAAATTATGCTTTAACGGCGTCGCTCGAATTCTGTGGCTACATCTTTGAACACTTTCATACTTTAATACAGAATAATAAACTGTAGTGCGCTATTCAAGAATAACAGCTCTACTGTAATAAACCACATCTATTAGAAATAAATTGTCTTATATTCGGCTAATGTCGCGTTATATTTCATGGTAACAACCATAAAAATGGCGCCCGCTGAGTCACAAGTTTGTAGATCTTATCATTGTTACTTATTCACTTCATAGGTGGCGCAAATAAAATCGCAATTGATAATTCTATGTCTCCTCTTAAATACAAACTACATATATGATCAAAGATTACCTTCGAAGGAGTTTCTCGTGCTCTCCGTTCCTTATGGATCAGTTAGGTTAGTATTTACTCATTTCCTTTACTTATTTTATGTACAAATTCCTCCTTACTACAATTCTTATTCTTACAATTTCCAGCAATGTAAGATTTGATTTATTAGATTGCAAAAGTAGTAAAAGTTTGAGTTACTCAATTTTTATATTGGTTCAAATGATAATTTTTGAATATTATTAACATCATAATAAATTAAAATAAATTATTTGGCTATCAAACCTTTGACTCGGATGTTTGTTTTCACAATGAACAGTTCAATTCTTTAACGTATCTAAAGTTATTATTAATAGAAGCAATTGTTATAAAAGTAATAAAGCTGGTAAAATTATTTATAAAATGATGTTTTCAGTATAAATCGTATACATAAATCTTTAAAGCAAATCGATTACACGATTTACAATAAACTGCTTTTTTATTTATTATTTATGAAAAGAGGTATTATATGTTTTATAAGATTGAAATAATATGTAAGAGTAATTTTTAATCAAATTCAGACATTAATAACACGCATATTATTTTTGATAATTTTAAGAAAATAAGAAATTTGTAAATTTTATAGTTCTTATTTTTTAAGTTCCACAATAAATAAATCTAATTGCAGAGGTAAGTGGATCAATTTATAAAATTTCGATACAAAATTAATTATTCCTACAATGAAATTAACATTTATTCTCGGAATTTTAATATAAAATTGTATTATATTCGCTCAAATTTAAATTCTCGATCGTACCTTGGACCAGCATTACCAATAAAATAAATCGCTTTCTCAAAATCTTACGGTAAATCAGTCTCTCCGTTAAAAAAAAAAAAGAAACGAAGAAGAGAAAAAGAAAAATGGACAGTTTGAATAAAACGCGAATGTATCCATAAGAATTTCACAAATCATCGGAGTGCACGAGAGAGCGACAGCATCCAAAGTAATTTGTCGGAACAAAGAGGGACGAGGATGAGACGGCGCGTGTGCACGCCTACCGTGCCGGCGAAATTATTATTCAAAATTTAATTGACACGCGGTGGGCGACGCAGCACGCGAATACACGCCGCGCGAAAATCATATGCGCCACAGGAAACTGAAGGCGCGCAGCCATTAAACTCCTTCACCTCCTCGACTCAATGATTAATAAAGCCGCTTTATTTTCTATACTAACAGCGGCATTTGTTTTCTCAGTGCTAATCTCGATTCTCACCTTTGAACTCATAAGCTATATTTCGCGCCTGATTTTTACCAAAGCGCTTATAAATATTTTTGATTATAATTATCTGCAACTAATTATACTTATAAATGATTAATTATCACAAAATATTAAAGTGCGTTTTGTCATTGTCTTAAGATACAATGAAATTCCTCGTCATAATAAATATCTATTACCATTGCCGTAAATTATCGGTGCGTTAATACTTTTATAAATTATTTTTTTCTATCAAATTCGCGCGATATTTCAGATTTTTTTTAACGCGAATCGCGTTTTATTTCACATATGCATCCATGATTCAGGATCCAACGCGAACAAGGCTCAAAGAAAGCGTTCAATCCGCTATAAGAAATCCAAAGAACGCCAGGTATCTGATAAAACAGCGAGCGCACGACCATACAAGAAACTTATTTACTCTTAACAGAACCGAACGATAATTCAAAAGTTCTCGTCTCCTTACGATGATTAAGCTGTACAGTTTAGGGGCTGCGCAACACAGGTTGTACTTTTTCTCTTTTTCTTCGAATCAAAATCCAAACGAACGACTCGCGGGGTTGTGCGTACGAGTATGCGTTCGTATCGTTCGGAAATCGCGGCGAAAGAAAAGTCTAATTTAGCATTGCGCAACAAGTTCCTTCGTTTTATTCTCGCAGTTCGCGCGCCGAGCGATCGAGATAAAATCCCAATTTATGGGGCGTGCGAACGTCGCATCGCGCCTCGCATTATACTTATGGCTGCTCGTGGGTGGCCGGCTGACAGGATACTCAGACTTCCTGGAATTTGCTCCGATCTTCCCGCGAGCGTCAGCGATTCTCGCGGATATTTTTCGGTCATTCGTGGATTTAGTTTTTTATTGGCGAGCGATAATCGTTACTATTCTCCGTGTTTATTCAAAAACTAAAAGCGCTCTCATAATATATTACGAACGTTCGTTTTTTCTTCCGCAACGGGAAACTTGAAAATTTTATCGGAAAAACCTATAATTTATGCAAAAATTGTTGAAACAAAAAAGTCTCTAGCCAATGAAACTATCTATTATCTATTATATACCATTTTAATCCCATCGAATTCAACGTAAATTATCGAGCATATTTGAAAATTTCATTTGTTTCAATAGTTTGTAGTTTACAATTATTTTAATTTATGTGAATTTATTGAAAACGCGTACCATATTACGTACATGTATGTATATTTATTTATTTGTTTATTGTTAATTTTAAAGCGTTTTTTATGAATAATCCGTTAAAATACTAAGAGAATTTAATCAATGTTTTCCAGTTAACTTATTTCGTTCAAATAATATTTTAACTTCTTTCTAAGAAAAAGAGGACAAAATTTTAAGAATATCTGTATATCCTTAGAATCGGACTTACAAATACGCGCACGTTTATATACAGACACACACACAAATGCACATATTTGGATCCGAGGGCGAGATTAAGCTCGTGCGAACAAGTTAATTCCTCTCTCGGGATACACGTATACACCAACGTAAAAATCCACATATAAGCTTTACTTATACTTCGAGAGATAGACAACCCGATTATGGGCTATGAGGGAAGGAGAAAATATAGAAAGAGAGAGAAACATCGAGGGAGAGAGAGAGAGAGAGAGAGTGAGCGAGAGAGAAAATGAAAAGGACAGAGAAGAAGAAAAGTAAAAAGATGCATTCCGCGAGACCGTCATCGTTTGTTCCTTGATTTACCGGCCTCATCGGCACATTTATTAAGATTTTATGATTTTACGCACATATAGCTACAATATATATATAATACGAGTTTCATGGTTTTTTACTCGTACTAAAACTATAAGCGACGAAAGGTAAAGAAATGCTTATATAGCAAAAGAAGAATTTATAGAAGGATATGAAAAATTTCAATTTTGAAAAAGAAAATTAATTGCTTTTCAATTACGGATACTTCAAGCTATGTTTTCTAATTATAGAATTAACCGATTTTCATATTAAGAATGGATGTATGATTATAACACTAATGATATATTCATTAGTAAATTGTGATTAATTATATTATGCTTATTGTTTTATATATTTATATATATCGTAACGATGTTATTTAACATAATTTAAGAATATAGAAAACTAAAGTTCTATGAAAATAAAATTTGTAGAACGAGAATTGAAAAAATGTAAAGAAACAACTCTTTTGCTCCGTATTTGACAATCCATTGAATTTCATCTTCAGCGATACCCTAAATGGATCTGAGTTTTATTTTATTACGGTACATATTTTACTGTAAATAGCCTCACCGTAATTAGCGAAGACGTGCAGGGACTAGTGTAGAGGATCGAATATGTAGGGGAGAGAGAAAGAGAGAGAGAGAGAGAGAGAGAGTGAGAGAGTGCATTCTAGCGTTAGCAAACGCTATAATAATCTCGGCTCAGCATCAGCGGCCGATGTATCATCTTACGGTCATGGTATATACAACGCTTAAGGCGATGACTTTATCACCGATCCGAGCAATCATTCACCCACCGTAAACTTTTCATTCCTCTACTTCTCTCTCTCTCTCTCTCTCTCTCTCGCTCTGTCGTACCGTCTCTCTCTCACTTTCTCAATTCGCCTTTCTTATATTGACCCTCGCGGGCTTATCTTTGTGCCCCTTCACGTGTGCTCGCGTAATTTAATTTGCGCTCATGTTCTCCTTAAATTATTACGTATATCCTTTGAGACTGTCAACCCTTTTGCTCTCTCTTTGTTTGGTAATTCGGTTTTTCTCAGAACTTGTAACGAACGATAAATATTTTATGATAAAAATTTCTATCGTTTAAGTAGATAGTATTTGATATTAATAATTAAAGTATGTTTTAAATCGCTAAAATAAAAATTATCGGTTCAAGAGGAAATTAATTTTTCTGCTTTTTTATTTTGATGCAATGAATATATGTTTGAATGCTGAGAATAAATTTAACGAATAAAATAATAGTAGTTAGTAGATACATTTGTTATTTCGAATCAGCATTTAAAACAAAACTTGAAAATTAATTTTACACAAACCAATACAACTTTGTATTCAAGATTGTATAGTTAACAGAACGATGAAAATGAATACGTATATACTGTATATATTCAGTGATTTAAGAAGTTCGGCGTAAAATTTACAATTATATCGTTGAAAACAAAAAATTGCGCGATTTATTGCGAGAAGAGGGAAGTCGGACGCAGTTTGAAAACACGTGTATCTCCGTAAGATATTTTGTTCTTTTTAGTCACAGAAATTCTGAGCCCTTGCTTCTAACCTATACCTGCGACTTTATAATTCTTATCTTCCCAATGTTCTTTTAAGCTGTCTTTCTCTCGCTTTCGCTTCATTTACTTCGCAGAGATATCTTACATTTGGTATCTGCAAACCAACCAGTTTGCTCGGGATAGGTACAAGAATCGTCCGTTACATTAACTTCACTCTTTCGTTTATCCACTTTTCTTACGCATTTTATAATGATCTACGTGTGACTATCTGATTTTGTTCCCTTTTTGTCATATCATTTGCTAATTGATAACTAACTTAATTTTTATGAAATTTATCTGCTTTTATAAGTAATAGATCGTAAATATAAGCGTGAATTTGGTAATTAATATTTTTTACTAATGTTATAATCCGAATATTACGAAAAAGATGACGGAGATGAGCTAATTATATTAATTAAGCATGTAAACTTCATACCGCTTGAAATGTCAAGCTTGAAACGTGCCGTAGGCGTGTATTCAAAGCTAGAAAAAAAGCGAAACGAGTAAACTAAGTAAATACTAGTCTCGATAGCAATTCTAAGATAATCTTCGGATAAATGGCGAGTCTATATTTAAAAGCAGACGTGAAATTATCAATTGTGATTTGAGTTGTACTACCTCTAATATAAACAAGTAATTGCCATGACGTCTCTAATTCGTGACTCAGCGAACGATATTTTTGTCGTCGGCGCGAGAAAAATGTTATAAAAGCAGCCGAACTTAAAATGATTCCGATTTAATAAATACACTCTATTAAAACTATCGATTTATTCGTATATAATTTTTTATGATTTTAAACGAATTATAATTAATTTCTATTAATTTTCATCGTTCCTTTTCTGTCTCGAACACATATACATTATTAAAGATATATAACTCATTTTGAACTCGAAAACCAGAGAAAAATTTTTTTAGTTATGAAAATGATTTATACAGAATCGTGTAACAAAAATAAAACCTCGTTTCTTCCATTAAAAATTAAATCAATGTTTCGAAATTTTTTTTTAAGTAAAATTATTATTGCAATATACATAAATATTTCGTCAAAATTTGTCATTAAATTTACGTTTATCGCTGGTCTTAAAAGACATATTTCATACGTTAAAAAATTTATTTAATCCCGATACTTGGGCAAAGGCAGAATAACCGAACAACAGTCGGTGACTTTTTTTATATTCTTTCTTTTTCCGCGCTTCGTTCGACCTTTCTCCAAGCGAAAATAATATTAATGCCCCTCGGGCTCGGGCCAATTAGCGTCGACGCTCGCCTTTGAAAAATCGATGCTACGATCTTTCGCAGCACTTGCCTATAGATATTTGCATTCCGGAATATGCACGCGTGCACATATCCCGTATGCCTTTCTCGTTACATTACGAAAATGCGTAAAACACTAAGTATAAAGTACGAATGGGTGTAGAGTTGTTTTTTGAAGGCCATACGTATGTTTCATTTTTTAGGAGTCGAGTTGGGTCGCCGACGATGTCAGCGACTGTTGCCGGAAATCAGCAGCAGTATCCCCATCAAGAATGGGATATCAACGATTCTAATGTCCCGAAGGTATTTATAAATTCATTAATTAAGCTATTACACATTTTTAGAACAATCGAATGCCTGATCCGAACGATATCATCGAGTTTAACGAAAACAAACAGTTTTATTAAACGATCGTATCACCGTCGTGTATTTTTTGCACTACATTAAAAGGAACGAACGTTGGCAGAAACGCGTATATCACAACTAGTAATTTAATTTAGACAGACGTATGAAATTTGCGTCTATCGTATCGTTGTTCCGTACCATTAAAATAATCTATCGTTTTACGTTTTACGATAGATTATTAATTTATTCAACGTAACTATTATCAAAACAAGTGCGCGTTATTTTATTTTTTACAAGGCAAAATGAAAAGTTTATCATTAAAACGTTGATTAAAGCAACGAGAAATATGTCGTGGACGAGAAATATAAAATGTAGTTAAATAGAAGCGTAACTCAAGTGACTCGAGCGTTGGAAGCGGAGGACGAATAATAATAAATCTCTCTGTTGCGTCCGGAAGGTCGTGGAATACGACGCCTGGTGCGAATGGGCGGACGGCCACGTGAGAAAGGTCTACGGCGCGGACTGCGAGGAGGCGCGAAGACACGCTTCCGGCTGGGCCATGAGGAACACCAATAACCACAACGTCAGCATACTCAAGAAGTCCTGTCTGGGCGTCCTCGAGTGTTCCCTCAAGTGCATTCTTCCCGGCGGCGGACGCGTTCATCTCAGACCCGCTATTTGCGATAAGGTAGGTTTGCTCGATCGTGTATTTTAACCGCACGGTAGAATTTTCGAACGCTCTCGTCGCTAGACACCGATGATAATCTGTATCTTTTACCCGGGTATCGAGTTAGAGGTCTCCTCGACATAACAATAATTTTCCAAGAAAAATATAGTAACGAGCGTAAATCCTCGAAAATTATTTCCCTCCCTCCTCCCTCCTTCCCACCATTTTCAATCAATCGTATCGAAAGCCTAGAACCGAGCGACGTACAGCCAAAGGTGAAAAACGATTTTTCGATTTCCAGGCGAGAAAGAAGCAGCAGGGTAAACCCTGTCCTAATCGTCAGTGCGCGGGTCGACTGCAGATCCACGCCTGTCGCGGACACTGTGGTTACCCGGTCACGCACTTCTGGCGACACACCGATCACGCCATTTTCTTCCAGGCGAAGGGAACGCACGATCATCCGCGACCCGAGGCTAAATCTACTTCGGAGGCGCGTAGGAGCGTCGGGGCCGGGAGGCGAGTTCGCGGTCTCGCGGTTCTCCTCGCCCGAGAAGCTGCTCTCGGTTCCAAGGTAAGTCCAACGATGTTCGACTGCTTTTTTATTTTCAGAGGTAAATTTATCGATGGATCGCGAAAAAGGAAGGATTTTTTTGTAAGCTACCTTCCGTTGAGCGGATAAAGAAATAGTATCGAGTAAAGATTTATACGATACTGCTGAAACGTACGGTTAAACGGATTTAAATTTACGATGATTTTTTCGCAGCTTTTTTTTCTTTGCTCAACGATTGTATCGCAATTAAATAAAACGTAATTACGTTTTTTCAAAAATTAATTACGTTATCTATAAAATAATGTCGTTCGTTTTCATTTAATATTTTATTCGATCGTTAAACCAAGTTAACCAAGCGTCGGTTTTTACTTTGTAAATATCTTACGAATAAAAATTTTACATAATTAATTTACCGCAACGTAAAACGTTTTTAGCTAATGTCTTTGAGAGGAACTAAACGGCCAAATTCGGAACCTCTGGATCTACCGACGCGACACGCACAAGCACCGCCACTGATCGGAGATAAAGGTTGGTATAAAATAAAAGTATAATCTTCTTATTAAAACTTTAAAATTGAAAAATCGGAAAAACGAACGTTATATGATGGATAAAAAAAAATTATGTACCAAATACGTTTTATCGATTATAATTGATTAATAAATGATAGAAATTACGTTCTAAAGATAAAATAATAATTCGAAAACTATTGGTTATTTCAATCGTGTATATTTTTTAGAATATTCGTGTTCGTGTTCACCGTTCGAATGCGTGTGTGGAAACATGCAGCGAAACTACTTAGGGAGTCAATCGGCGTACCAAACGACCCAACAGCAACACCAACAACAGCAAACCGAACCCTTGACGATGAACAATCCAGCGAATCCATTGTACAATGTACACGCGCAGCAAATGACGGGAAACGAGGCACCGGCCTATTGGCCACAAGAACCCGTAATGGAGCAAACGGCCTTGGGATACGGATCTTATCCCAATCCGGAATTCCCTGCCGCGTTCGGGAGCGATCTTTTTCAGCCGGAAGAAATTTTTCAACTTGACCAACCGATTCGACCGGATTTTTCGGTTGGTAGCAGCGAGTTAACGCGATCTCCGCCGAGCCTTTTGGACCTGGGCAGTGGTACGATCAAATACGAAATGCCAGAAATGCACGAACAGACTTATTGGACACAACTGCTCAGCGAAGACTCGAGCAGTAGTCACGTCAGCGTTGCTCAGGTGAGTCGATATTAAAGTTACGATTTTGCAACGATTTTGCAACGATTTTGCAACGATTTTGCAACGATTCGACGATTCAATAATTCGAGTAGTTTGTTAAAAGCTAAAATTAAAATTAAAATTGTATCCGCTCGGTGCAGGGTCACGAAATCGAAAGGGATGGAAATCAGACGCATAGCTGTTCTCCCTACGACGCGTATCCGGCGCAAACGAATTGGCAGAACAATCATCACGATTCGCGAATGGAGTACGCAGCCGTGAACGGAGTCTACGAGGCGCCGAAAGACGTACGAGCTTCGCATCTACTCTCTAGTCATTCCCCGGTTTCCGAGGCTCCGAGCTTTCCCTGCTACGACGATTACCATCAAATGATGCAGGTTCCGAACCAACGAACGCACAATTCTCCCGGGCAGTCTCCCGAGCACAGACAAAACCAGCACAGGATCCTCGAAGATAGGTTAGCCTACGGTGGCCACCAAGAACAGTCGATACAACAGCAATCGCAAACGAGTCCCGAGCCATTTTTCTACCAAAATAATGGTGCTAACAGATGCCATTACACGTGCGATGTTCTCGACACTCGATTGAACCAAGTGGCTCCGATGGGCTCCAATAACGGCATTGGCTACGCCGACGTCACGGACATGGAACTGCCGCCCTTCGTCGATTACACTCTCGTAGGAATGCTTTGCAGCTCTGGAGAAGAGGAGCAACAACAGCAGCAGCACCACCAGCAGCAGCAACAGCAGCAACAACAACAACAACAAAATACCGGAATCATACACACTTGTCAGCAGCAGACGCTCGTGCACAGTTACGTTCCTCATCACTAGAGGATAATCGTCCTTTAACGATTTAGTTGACTCTTGAATATGTTACATTTGAACGATACGAGACGACGGACTTCTTGCAATTTTCTTTCCGAGTTGTTACGAATTAAATTTCTACGCACATTTTTCAGAATTAGTCTCCGTCACTATGTGTGTATCAGTCAGCTGAAATGTTTTGAAATGATATTTTACCGTTAGGCTTTTTTAGGATCTAGTTTTGTTGATATTTTGTAAGCCTACCAGACGATAAATTATTTAAGGATAAAATGGGTATAAGTGATTAACGAATAGTTAATTATATTTATCGCACGAATTGCGAATTTTAATAAGTGAATTTATCTTAATTTTGGAAATTTGTTACACAAGTAAATTTCGTCTTTCAAAAATATTAAAATTAACTTTAATATTTTGTTGATACTTTGTAACTATTGATAAATAAAAGCAAAAGCTATTATTTTTATCGATTGAACTCGATTACATGAAAACTAAAATATTAGTGTACATCTAATGTTTATTCTAGTTCGTTTTCCGATAAAATGTATTTGATATATTGTAAAGTACAATACTAATTTTTCATCAACTTCCAGTTTTTAGGTATATTTTACTGTGTAGGATAGGCACTGCAACTTTATATTTCTTTTTCATTCGTAGCGCCAAAAATTTTAGAGAACTTAAAAAGCGACTATTTTTTTCGGTTGAGTAGTAGATTCTTTATATGATTATTCTATTTCTGAAATAGAATAAGTATCCAGCTTGAAAGCTCGTTTTCCGTGATAAGAATATCTAAAAAAAAAGATTGCATTATCTAAATTATCCTTATTAAATGTAATAGAAATGCATTTATATGTACTTACTTTAAATTTATCAAAAAGTAATAGTATAAATGGTAAACTTAACTATTTGCTTGATAAAAGTAATGGTTTCATTTCATTTTCGCACAAATGTGAAAACGTTTTATAATACAACGACTATTTAATACATTGTTGGTTCGATCATTCCTTAACGAATGTTTATACGATCATTATCTTTAACTTATCGATACAATAAGAAATGAAAATACTTACCTTGATCGAGTATTTATTTGTTGCTTTTTACACGAGCATATCGATTTCAGTTCCTTTCAAATTAATGTTAAGCGCTTATAATCCTGATAGGTGAAAAAAACGAGTATAAAATTATTACTGTTTTTGACAAAAAGTATAACAGTATTGAGTCTTTAATTGTATATAGTATTAGCAGGAATTAAAAAATTGTACATATGAATGATACTGTTAATTTAAAATAGATTAAGAATGTCAGGTTGAAATAAAAATAAAATACAAGTCATGTCTCATGTAAAAGTCACTTGTTCTTTATTAATTCATATACAATTATTTGTGATTCCTTTACTGCTAAGTTGTTTTAACAATCGCAATGCTTCGCATGTCTAACGCTCTTTTTATCACTTATAATTTCGGTTTTACTATGTTACATTTTAAAGTAAAGATAAAACTGCATAAATAAAAAACTATTACGTGGTTACAAAAAAATATTATGCATATATTCTCTTCCTTCGCACGTACTTCTACTTACTACATTCGATAAATTTTAATAATGTTCTCTCACCTATATTCTAAGCTCTTAAATACGTTTATCTTACTCAGTTCTATTGTATCACTGTATAAATAACATTTTTAATTAAGTTTTAGTAACGTTAGTATCTTTAGAAACGAATCTAACGTAATATTAGCGCTCGTATGCTTTGTTTACAATGCATTGTTTTTTAAGAAGGTAAATGTATAACATTCACCCATTTACTCATGAATCGTTTAACATCGCAAAAGCTTTTTTCAAATTATAAAGCAATCGATTTTTTGACAATATGAAATTTTCTATACATTTTTCCCCTATCTTATCTAAAAAATGTGTACAAAGGTCAAAGAGAATCATGTGTATTAATCACAATGAAGAAAGCAGTATATCACTATTTAAAATCTATACGATGTATAACACGTTTTTTTGATATTCGAGTTTATTATTTATAAGATTATTTGTCTTTAAAAAACTTTACATTATAATTAATACTTTTGTTATAACCTTAAATTTCAAGACTTACGAATTCAAATTTTCGATACGTGCGAAGGTTCGATCGAGAATTAAGAGATGTACCCAATAACATTTTCGAGTTAAACAGGAAAAAAGTTTGAACTTTGATTTTCTTATTTTTACAATTAGAAACGACGAAAGGCTTCATCATAATGATCGCTATTATCGATAAATATTTATCATTATTATTAAATATGAAATATAAATAAACAAATGAACAAAGTACAAGTTCGAAGAATAATTGTTAATAAATTGAATTTATTGAATTTTTTCCTTAGTCTACATTATTTTCGTACGAAGCATTAAAACAAGCGAAGATTTTATTATTTATCACCCCACAGTAAAACTAATCCCGTCTTTTACGCTCACATGAGATTGAAGTCACTAATTACTATTTAGACGTGAAAACGTTGTAAGGAAATTAAAAGATGCGAGGCCACTCTACGGAAATTTAAAAAAAAACAGAGGTCATATATTATAATAAAATAAAATTACATTTTTGTACAAGATAAAAATACAAAGAACACGAATATTTTATTATACAAAAACGTAAAAAATGTTTTTATAGTGCATTAGTTTTCCATCGAGTGGCGATTTATCGCAATGATCACAGCTATTTTACGATACACTATATAAGTGTCTATCTATTGGTAAGAACAATTGGTGCCTAATGTTCTAAAAGTAGAAATCCAAGTCTCGTACTGTCTAATATATTGGTTTTTGTAGAGTAAGATGATAGATTCCAAGGACAACGACCGCATTGTTTTTAGCTTCTTTCCATCTTATCTCTGTAATTTCTTAGTTTTCTCTAATAAGTGAAAAAAAGTGACCATAAGTCACTGGGAACATTTACATATTATTGGAGTTTGTTTTAGAGAAACAATCAAATCGAACTTCATTTTTTTTAGAAACGAGTGCCTTAGTTTGTGTAAATTATTTTATGCTGAATAAAAAAAAACAATATGATATGGAGCAATACTTAATTAAAGAAGCTCGGCGAGATATCTATAAATCAGTCATCATAAAACTTTATAAATACAAATGAAAATGATGAATATAGCGAACATATGTATTATTATTATTATCAATTGCTTACTAATATGTTGGAATAGTCTTTTTTTTTTTTTTTTTTACTATTTTTCGTGTCGAAAAATTATTCGTAATTCTATGGTCATTTTAATTATTTGATACGTAAATTATTGCGCATTCAAGCAAAATTTTTTTAAACGAACGCCAATTTGTCGTACACGTAATATAATTTATAAACGCATATTATTAGAATATACGATTATAACATATACTGGTGTGATTAAAGTGAACAGTGTAAGTTTACATGGATTATAAAACTTACAAGACTAACTCTTCACGTGGTGCAAAGGTTAACTATATGCGTTTCACAGTAAAATTACGCAAGTTCTTATTTTTTTCTTTTTTCTTTTTTCTTCTTTTTTTTTTTAATTTTACGGAACGATGACAGAATTGAAATCTAAATATCTCTATCTGTATCGTTTTAATTCGATGTTTTTTTTATATCATTATAAAAGAGAACAGTTGACGGAGTATCGCCAGCTTGTTTATCCATTTCAAGAAAATGTGAAAAAAGAAATGAAAAAGTAACGTAAATTAAAATTCACAAACATCACTCGGGTTGTCTTCGATATTTTTAATTCCGTCTTTCTTTTTCTTATAACTGCATCTTGTTTAGTAAAAATGATTTATCAAGAATAAAGAAAATAACAATTACAAATTTACTCTCGCATAGTTATAATAATCCACAGCATTCGATAATTTTATTCATATTTGTTGTCTGCGTCAATTTTTTTATTTTTTCTTGTTTAAATACTTATATCACAATAAAATTCCAGCGCATCCAACACTGTTTTCATTATTACATTTTGAAACACACTTCTCCACATTTGTTCGTAGCTATTACATCACTTGAAAATCATAACGAAAATGTGCTTCATAACTCTGGCAGGTTTTGGCCTTTCATTCCAATCTTTTCTTATCTATATAGTCAGAAAATTTAGTTTATTAGATACATATCTTTCGAGTTGCCAATAACAATAATATGTTATCCATTAATTCTTAGTACTCCCAATGTGCCTCTGCAGTGGTTTTACTCGAACTCTATAGAATCTTGTTCCTTGTGGAACTCTATAGCGATTTTCTGACTGTAATTTAGAAATAAAATTATTATAATTTACAAAAATAAAATTTTTTACGCAGTCTTAATTTTTTTAAATTATTTAACAAATTTTATTATATGTACTTCTATAGATTTAAAAATTATTATACTTTTATCTTAATAATATATTTTGTATTTTAATTTTATGAATAACAGATAAATATAAGTTATTTTAAGCTCTCGTAAGTTATTTTTAAGATCGAAGATTAAATTAATGATTTATATTCCTATTCGTAATGAAAGAGATTATATTTCTTATAGTTTTATAATAAATTATTAGAAAAATAATATAAAAATTAAGAAGAAAAGTATAACAAAAAAAATTACGAATAAATGAAATATTAATTACACACTATAGATAAAAATTTGCACTTTTACCTTTCTAGCCGAACAATATTCCTTTTCGACAACTTCGGCTACAGTGTGCAACTTTATCGGTAGTCCGTCCGAGCCTGGCTTGAGATCCAAATCAGTAATACAATCTGAATTTAAAAAATAAAATGTCGATGAATCTTGTACGACGGTGTAGTTCCGATGCGCCTGGTCCCAAAGAATGAGAACGACGTCACCCGGATTGCACGTGACGACGGTGATCTTGCTTTGTTGCATAATGTTGCTCGCGCTTTTGGTTAGCTTATCGCGCACCGAGTGAGTCGAGGACGAGGCCTCGCGTCGGCTACGTTCTGTACTCGTCGCGACATCTACTCGACCCGTCGGAGATACTTCCGAGACTACCGAAACTGATGCGTTCATATCCTTGTCACGGACATTGGAAGTCGAGGCCATAGAAGAGGAACTCAAGGATTCCGGTGTAAAGTTTCTCTTAGAATTCATTTTTACTGTTTTGAAAAAAACGTTTTTTTTATTATATCATACTTATTTTTTAAAGATTTATGTAAATCTTTATATAACTTAATATAACTTAGACGTAAACGTCCTCTTACCTAATTCAACTTCTAGTTTAACTGGACCGTTGTTTATATTTTCAATTTTGGGCTCCATACTCCTAAGATCATTGTTCTCGTGAGGTACCCTCAGTTCAGAGTTCAATCTTTTATCTGGTTCCATCATTTCCAATATTCCAGAAAACGAAACTAAATTTCTATTTGCTTCTAATCTTACCTTTTTCGATTCAGAGACCCTTACCTCATCCTTATCGGGTTCGATTGACTTTAATGTCTCTCCAAGCTCAATATTTGATTGACTCATTTTTAATTTTCCATCGTTAAGTTCGCGTCTTAAATCATCTCTTTCCACCTGCGGGATGTATACAATTAAATTATTTTCGAACGAAGAAATATTTGTTATTATGTATGATCGAGCCTTTATATTTTTATGAAAAAAATAACATATAATTAAATTTTATTTATATTATTTGTCATTGTAATATATTCTTTAATTTAAAAAAGTAGATTCTAAAATTTAGTTTTGACAGAATAAGTATTTATTAACGTTTATTAAGATTTATTAATATTTATTAATATTTAATAATTATTGAAAATTCAATCTATTACTTATGCTAGATTTATTTAATAGTTTACCATACATTAGTAGCTAATTTTACGTAATTATTTATTTGTTTAATTTTATTTTTTTGTGTATTGTAATATATATTTCTGATTGTTTTGACTTTTCTAAGAAGTTCATTAGAAAGACTTTTAGTAAGTACCTCGAGAAGACGCAAAAGATTTTCCCTTTGTTCAAGTTTTTCGTGTTCACTTGATATTTTACGATCAAGTGTTGCCTTATCGACTTCAAGTTTTCGAATAACAGTTTCCGCTTCGTTGAGACGTTGCATCGTGGATTTATAATGTCGACACTCTTCCAGTAAAACTGCTTCTCGTTGTCTGTAAAGATCGAGTTCTCGTTCGTTTTGGTTGATTATTTCATTAGCTATCTTCAAATCTTGCGTGAATGAAGTACGTTCGTGTTCAACGGCTAAACGAACTGCCTCATCTTTTTCATTTTCTAAATCTTTTTTCGCTTGCTCAAGGATTGTTTCGTGGTTTACCAATTCAATCATATCTACACGCTATAAAAAAATACGTTTTATAAAATTTTATTGTTTTTATGAAAATAACTTATAAAAAATTATATATATATTTATCTAAATAATTTATAATTTTTCAATCATAAATATAATGCATACTTCAATTTTTTCAAGACTGGAATCGCTTGGACTACGTTCCATTGTTGATGCGGCCATTAATTTAAATCTGCTTCTAATGGTTTCCAATTGAGTCTTACATTCAAGCTGTAATTTTTCGGTCTCTTCTTTAATAGCCTTCTGATGTTTTGCTTCAGCTAACAACAATTTTTCTTCCAATTCTTGGATTTTCTCTTGAGAAGTAGCTTTTAACATATTAATTTCCAATATTCTTGCTTCATTCGTTTCTTTTGCTATATTTTCTTTTTCGATCTGTGCCTTTTCTAATCTTTCCTCAAATTCTCTGCAAAACAAAATTATTAAAATTAGACTTAATATTAACATTTAATATTGAAAATATACACAATATTACTAAATTTACTTAAGTCAAACTTAAATTTAAAATTTATTCGCTCGTTTAAGTAAAGATGACAGAAAAACAATTTTCTATATTAATGAAAGAAAAATATTGTTTATATATAAAAAAAAATTATTAACCTATAGACGGACTGCAGTTTCTTCATTGCTTGTTGTTCGTCTTCAAATTTTTGTCTCATTGTAACGAATAGTCTCTCTTGTTCGGTATAGGCCTGTTCTTTATCTAACAAACTCCTTTTTAAGCTCTCCAGTTGTTCATCTTTCGTTTTTGTCAACTTTTTCAAGTATGAAATTTCGAATTCATGATCGATATTCAGTTCTTGTTCACGTTCCTTTATAGAACACGTGTACAATTTAACTGCTTCACTAATTTCGTCCAAGAGTTTTGCCGGGCTCTTTTTATCGACTGACGCTTGCTCCTTCAAGTTTTTAAGCTCTTGACGTAGTCCCAGTAAAGAGTCAGTCGTGACATTTTTCATGTTACGAATTATAGCTCGTAGATGTTCTACTTCTTCACGCGTATTTCCGAGACTTTCCTGCAATGGTACAGAATTTTATATTGATTTTTTTACTTAATATTTTTTATTTTAATTTATAACATTTTAGTAAAAATCGGTAGTGTAATTTAAGTGTTTACAATTACACATAGAAATGGATATTTGATTTTACAACTAACACTGTATTATTTAAACATTTAATTTATTCAATTAGTTCTTATTTATTAATAATCTCGACTATTAAAATAACATTACTATATATAAAATCTAAATTTCATTTTTGAAAATTTGTCTTCTTATACATGAATTATTGCTTTAAATAATTTTACATTTATTTATAGTTTAATATAAAATTTGATAACAAATTTTCAAACTCACTATCGAATTAAAAAAACTTATCTACAAATTTGAATAATTATTCTATATACTTAGAAAAACAAAGCACTCCTACAGAAAGTATTAATTTCTTTTTGTTTTCGCAGGCTTTAAAGTTTACGTCATAAATCATTGATAATTTTTTTTTCAATAATCACATAATTCATATTTTTATAGAAAATATTAAAAAAAAATTTTTTTATCGACTTACATTTATTCTATAGTTTTTAAAATAAAATTACGTTTTATTTTTATATTTAAAAAAATCACTAGTATATTTTAAAATATTAATTTCAAATCATAGTTCGAATTAAAAAAAATATCGATATAATTAAATTATTAAAACTGCTTTTTTATTTTAATTTTAATTTATATTTAACCTATTCAAAGTTCAATAACTCAAAGATTCAACCTACATTAATTATTATTTATTTCTTCTAAATATACTTCTTATACACGTAATAAATAAATGGTATTTTCATTTAATAATATTCATTAAAAATCATACTTGCATAAGTTATGTATTAGTTTGATAAAATATACCTTTTATTTTGAAAGCAATGCTATTGTAATTGATAGTCATTATTAAGGTATAATTCTTCTCTATTCTAATCTGAACAGGATATACAATAAGCTTAGTTAATTATCAAAAAATAATAAATGTATTGTTATAGGTTAAAGTGAAAAAACGGTCATTCTTGCCTGAAAGTAAAATACATACTGGAGTATATTGGTAAAGGTAGCGGTAAAAGAGAAGGAATAAAGTGCGACGGCAGCTATCCTGAAAAAAAATCAAAAGGAGACAAACAAACCCAAAACCATGAATAATAAATTATTAACAATATTCTTTATATTTCATTTAAATTAGATGAAAAACTAAATCTATGCTTCATGCTTTAGTTGAATAAATTATGAAGAAAAAAAACTGAAAAAATGAAAAATGGTAAAATTGATTATACGTAATGTATATTAGACTAACAATAAGCTTAAAAAATTATGAACGGTGAAGCATTTGAAGCATTCGATAAGAATATTGAATGAGTCGTTTAACAGAAAGAGAAAAAAATATCCGTAAGATAATATATTAAAAGAAAAAGAAAAATATATTAAGGTTATTTTTAAAATTAATATAAAATAATTTATAATTGCAATCAAACGTGAGCAATTTTACTTGTTATATTAAGGAGTGATATTGAAAGGTTAGAATATATAAAACATTAGTTTTTCACTTCAATCTATTAAACAAACACTTTTAAAATTATATAATTATTTTAATTAACTATTTATTTTCTAAAAATTTTAATAATATTTAGCAATATTATTTAAGCTAAATAAATTTTCAAATTATTTAATGCTTAAATAGAAATATTATAATAGAAAAAATAGTTTTTTAAAAATATGTTTTACTACAGATTATATGACAATTTGGTGTACGTTTAAAATCGAGATATAAAATACAAATAATTAAATGTATTAATTTTTAAGTAATATAAAATTTTTTATATTATTTTAATTTAAATTTCCTATCGATAATTAATTTTTAAAACAATATTATAATATTTTTTATAGATTTAAATTTTCAATAGTCCAACTAAAATAAGTTATTAAGAAAACTTGTTAAAAAGTGTGGATAACTGACTTAACGATAATTCTAAATAACTAGGTAAATTGTAAAAAATAAAAATTATTTATCAAATCTGAAGGTTCTTCATCACCTATAATTTTGATTGAATTTAAGTTACGATAAAAAATTATTCCGTACGAAATATATCGTAATTTGATTTGTAATGTTTAATGTATTTACACGATGTAAATGAGTTTAGTGAATAATAGCGATATTTCATTTGTTAAAGCGAATTAAAGTGAACAGTAGATTTTAATAAATATTTATCAATGAAAATGATACTGATAAAATGCTAGTTCCCTGCTAATGACATTACACAATAGTTATAATAACAAATTGAACTACAATAAAAATATATTGGCAGGTGTGTCAGGTAGTTGGATGACACCGTGTCCAATACCTGAAGCAGGGACACAACAGCTTGATGATGACTGTCCGTCGGATGTTCGCTAAGACTGCTAGGAAGCGACTCATCCATGTAAAACTCCGTAGACAAAAAATCGTTTAGTACTGCTTGATTGCCAAGAGACGGACTGCTGACATCACTTCCCGAGCGTCGCATTTGCCTCTTCTGCTGTCCGTCGCACGAGCTCGCGAAATTGGTAGCCGGAAATTTCGGGGATTTAGGAGGAGTGGTATTGGAATGTTCTACGCACTCAGTCAGCGGACTGAGGGGTTGCTGCTGCTGCTTCTCGCTGACAGATAGGGAAGGAAAATGAAGGAGTTCGCTCGAGTTGGAGGAGGAGGAACGATTGAGGGGTGAAATGTTAGTCGAGGTCGAGGAGGTTGATATTGAGGCACCAACCTCCAATTGCTTCTGGCGATTCTGCTGGTAGTGCCGCTGCTGCTGCTTCGGACTTTCGTAGCCAATTAGGTTTGAATCTATCGAAGCTTGACGGATTTTCTCGAACTCTTCAGTGTCGGTTTCCGATTCAAAGTCTCTTCTATAAAAATCACATCTTCTATAAAATCGCAATTCTCATATTTTACTGTTGATATTCTCGAATATTATTGGGGTTGGATACAAATTTACGTAAACTAAAGTCTTTTATATAATTTATACATATCTAATTAATCAAAAAAAAAAAAAAAATAAGATCGAGAATAGTGTAATAATTTTTCAAAAATAGTAATTACGAATAAAACTAAACAACGAACTAAAAAGCAATGAAAAATAATTACTTAAAAACATAAAAATATTGGTCCAGGCTTAATAGTTTACAAAAATTTAATTAGAATATCGACATTTTTAAAGAAATTTATTCGTTTATTATAGGTTTTACGTACCTATCGCTAATTAACGGTGGGTCGTCTGGATCCTTTGGCGGTACGTCTATACGCATCGATATGCTTTCTTTTTCTTTATTTTCATCGCTGATACTGTCGCTAAGACTTTTTGAGAAGAAAAATTGTGTTATGCTATTCAGATCTGGGGTAGATACATTCAGAGTCAAGTCTGGCAACTGCTGTTTCAACGATTCTATGTCATCAGCCGTGAGCTAAAATTGCAATAGTATCGTTTAGTTTGGATTAAAATATTTAAATATTTTTAAATAAAAATCGAAAAGAGTAATAATTCGGTAGAACTATCGTATAAAAAATTTCTTTCATATTTCCAAATAATACATTTAATATTTTTTTGCGAAAATCAATTTTTAGTGAAATCCAGAGAAAAATAAATTACTCTATCGTGAAAATCTAAAAAAGTAGTTGAAACGTACCTTGGGCAATCCACCGTCGAAGACCGATGGTGCTTGAGTGGCGAAAGGTGGTGGCATATCCTCCAGTCCAGGAAATAACGTATTCAAGAAATGTCCCTCGAATTTACTCTGAAACTCGCGTCGCCTTTTGATTTCTTCGCTGTGAATACCGAGTAATTGACAGGACAGGTTGCTTGCCCAAACGAGAAAAGCTTGGGAAAAGGCTCGACGTCGCACGATTTCTACGATCGCGCTTACGTACATTTGAGGCGCAAGATGAATTTGTCGAAGAATTTCCAACTGACGACGCAGTCGACGTAAACTTTCGTGATACATTACAAGCTTTCCATCCAGCTCCATCATTTTATTTTCGACGTACATTATCCATTTGAGGCGTCGGTGAATACTTACGGAGAGCTCTTCTTTAGCCTGAAATTAAAATTGTTTTATCGTGAACTTAAATGATCTCTAATACTTTCAGAGCATAGGATTTTGTACGTATTCTCGATTAAAATAATTATATATATTATTATAAAAAGTAATTAATAAAATATTCGGTAATTTATGGTCGAATCGATGATGAATCTTTAGAAATGAAACTTTAGAACTTACGACTAAATAAATTAAGTAATAAGTATATCCGCGATTAGCGAATATTTCAACTTCACCAAACCGTAATATTTGGTTTTTAATTGGTTATAATTTTTAAAAAAACAATAAAATATACCTTAGTGCATCGCCGTCGAATGTCACGCAGTTGATTATGGTTTTGAAGCATGACGAGCAGCTGTTCGCAGTGCGATGTGCAAAGGTCTGGAAGTACGCTATCGTCGTTCAAGTTGGAAACGCGTGTCTTGTTTTGATGGAAGCCTTGAGCAAGTTCGATTTGATCATGTACGAGTTTTTTCATTTGAACCATCAATTGCTGCAGGCTGAAGAGACGTTCGCCTAAGCCTCTGATTTCTTTCATTTCTTGTTTGTTAGCTGCTTCGATCGCACAGCTTACCTGTGAGAAAGATAACGATGTTATTGTTATTGTTTGCGATATTTTCAAATAACAAGTGACTATTAGGAAATTGCGTATAAGTTTTATATAGAATAGATAAAACGCGTCTTTCTGAAAATTTATTAGAAAATTATAATTATCGTATTACTGTTATCGCATAATTTAAAATCAAAATTACACATTGATAAATAATAAAAATACTAACGATAATTATTCTATCCTTCCTATTAAACAAAAAATGTAATATAAAACCAATTATGAATCAGACACATTTAGTAATAAAAAGTTTTACTTGCATATATTCATGAAGCAAAAAATTCTAGTTTTAATTTTTACTATATAAATTATATTAGTTATTTATTATATCGATATAAATTTTCTCAAAAAAATTATTTTCATATTTTTAACTTGCACTTTTGCGTAGAAAATAGTTCGAACGCTATTTCTTTTATATGACGGATATTTTAATCTATAAAATAAATTATTCGGAATTAATGAATTCACACTGTAAGATTTCAACATTAATAGTATTATCGGATTCATTTACATCAGCTAAATGATCAAATAAAATATTGAGAATAAATTAATAATGCAATCGTGATTTTTACTAGTAAAATAAATTTGAATCGCAATATATCAATTTAAAATATACATATAGCAAAGACTATAAATTTTTGGTATGCAGTATCGTATAATCGTACAAATTTCAAAATATTTTTTAAAATTTTATACTCTTTTTAGTCGTGTAAAAATAAGTAACTAATATATATATATACTTTAGAAATGATATTTATAAAAAAATTTACAAGTTTAACAACGATTAAGATTACTATAAAAAAAAGAAAAAATCATTATTTCGTTAGGAAATTATCTCGAACTTTAAAAACAAATTATTTGTTTCGATCTTTCTTTTTTTGTCAAAGCATTCCTATCATTTTCTCTGAAATTTAAAACTTTTAATTACTAGAAGATTGATCTAATAGTCGTAATTATAAAAGTATTAAATTGGGATAGACATAACAGTGAACATAATAAAATCGAATACGACGTTTTTATTACATCTATTACTCTTTGACTAGAAATAAAAAAATCACCTCGTTCTTGAGGGCTTCCATGACGCGCTCGTCGAACTGCTCGAGGCCACGTGAGCACTGGTCTGCCACTTGTTCCAGGCTGCTCTGATTATCCTTGGCTGAGATCCACTTGAGGAGGCTGAGTGCGTCGGCTACTTTAGATACTCCTTGTATTGGTATCGAATTTGCTATCACCGTCGTCTCGATTTGTTGTTGGTCGTCGGGGCTCATGAGACCTTCGGCCTGGGCCCGTAAAGCCGGCAGAATTGGTATCTTTTCGAGAGTTTGTAAATCTAGACTAAAGCTAAAATTTAAACATTCAATTTTAAAATCAATTTTCTTGATTTATTATTAAATATTTTATTGACGTATAAATATGAAGTTAATAGTAGGTTTACATTACTCTTAATTTACGCCGTTTTATTCAAGGAAATATTCGTTTAAATTAATAGACTATTAGACTTTCGTAAAATAGGCACAATTATGAATATTAATCGATTTTAAAGTCTAAAAGAACCAAATAAATTTTAATATTTTATTATTTTGAAATTGTGAAACAATTAAATTTACCTTCCAATTTATGTTTTTTTATTTATTCCACTCCATTAATTATAAATACTTAATTTCTTAATGCATTATATGTTAAAGGATCATTGATTTAAAAAAACAAAAAATTACGTCTACCTATATCTATAAATTAACATATAAGTATAGGCATTAATACTGATAATAAAATTTCATTAAAAATCTAACGTATACGTAAATATATAATGTAAAAGAAGAAAAATTTAAATGATATTATATACATTTATGTACGTATTAATTATATAACATGGCTTATTAAGAAAATCAATATCTAACGGATGAATGAATCACTAAGTGCTATCTCAAATAAATAAAAATTATTATTATACCTTGAAAAATTTATTACATTTGAAACTATTGGAATTCGATAAAGAATTTTAATTAGAAAAATTTAAATTTATATCTAAAAAATTAACTATCGTATTGATTAATTTCATTACCATTATCCAATCTTAAAAAATTTTAAATCGAGTTTAATTGAATTTATCACAGTATCTGTCACAACTCGAGTTATCAAAATTTACTTTATATACAAATATTTAATTTTCATAAAGTAGAAAAAGGATTTTAATACAAAAATAAAACACATCAAAAAATAACTTATTTTAAAGAAAGTTCAAAATATTAAATATTTTTTACATGCTTGAATAAATTTGATATAAATACAATATTCGGTCGAACCTTAACGAAATAGTGTACCAAAAATATTTAAAATAAAATAATAAAACTTAAATTAACATCACGTATATTTTCTGTACCTTGTTCTGTATGGATTTTTCTTACTTAATTTATATCTTAATAATAATATTATATGATTTTCATAAATATAACCACCCATTAGATAAATTGAAAAATAATAAGAACTATAAAAAGTTCTCCATTTCTTCCGATACAATTTACTTAACGTGCGAGTCAGTAGATTTTAAAAATAATGAACTAACTTTTGAAGGAGTTCCATGTGTTGTTGGCGCTCCGACAAATATATCGCAAAATTTTGTTGGAGCACCTCAACCCTAGATTGGAAAGTTTGAGTGATATCTTCGAGGTTGGCAACGACGGCAGCCCATCCCTGTTGTTGCAGATGTTGATCGTGCACAAGACGCTCGCAAATGTACGTCTGGTCACGAGCTAAACCACAACATTGTTGAGCCAGTTGAGCCCGAGCAACGAGAGTTTGGTACGTCGCCGGCATCGCCAGCGACGAGTCCACTTGAGTCTGTAGGTCGACATCTGTGAATTGAGGAAATACGTTAAACATTTCTTTTAAGAATTAAAGTTCAAAAATAAGTCAATTTATGAAAAATTTGATTTTTATCTTATAGACAGATAGAAGTAACATTCTTTACACCTACAGTTCACGAATTAGATTGCAATCCTAGTAATTTACAGTAATTCGATATTAGAAGATTATCGATACGAGTTTTAACGCAACACCATACGACTATTAGGGAAAGTAGATGTACCTATCAATGGATTGATAAATCTGGCTAACGGTATCGTCTAAAAGGTTTATTTTTAAAGACTTAAAGCCTATGCATGTAAGAACAATGATGAAAAAATATACAATGTTATACAAGATTTTTCAAACCTAAACAAAACTGATTTATTATTTATTAACTCTTACTAATCGAGAGATTAATTTAAACGAATAATTATAAATTAATGTCGAATTTTATTACGGTATTAATTAATTTTTTATATCGGATACGGTAGCAAATAATTTTAAATCAGTGAATAAGTTTACATGTAAAAATATAAGAAGTTTTCGTATACCTAAACATCGTTAATTCTATATCAATTTTCTTGAAATAACGAATACCTATAGTAAAATCAGAGCGTATATCAGACTTTAAACGATAACAAAAAAATGCGCTAAAAATAATGAAACTCATAATTTTAAATTTAGACATTGTTTTATTCAAAAGCGCAAAACAGACGAAAGAGTTTATATGTACAAGACTAGTGAACAAGTAACTGTGGCAAATGCCTGTTCCGATCTTAAGGCGCGATTCACGATCTCTGGCCAAAAGAAAGATATAAAATCTTGGCACGCGCTGAAAATTCAAGGGCATCCAGAAAGTAGTAGTTGCCGTTTTCGGAAAACTTGCGTCAGCCACAGGTTCCCTCTATCGATAAAAAATTATATCCATACAGGATTACGAGATCTTGCTCACAGCAGATTATGGTTACCTGAGAACTGATTTGTTCGAAAGAACGCAGGTAAAATATTTTTTCTCTTTTTTATATATATAACTTTTAGTGGATTGACGCTTTTTTTCATCCATGTCTTTAATTAATATCCATTTATTTATGTTAAAATAACTAAGTATATCTTTTTTTTATATCGTATATGGAAATCCTTAGTAAAATAAATAATTATAATCAATATTGTTTTTATCAAAGTTGCAATTATATAATCATGAATTTTTAACGTTTTTCTATTTTTACTTCTAATACCAAATCATATTTTTGTATTCAATTGCATGAATATTAAAATTAAATATGCTATCTGAAGAATGTAAAATCTAAATCTCAGAAGTTCTTATACTCATTTGAATCTTCGATAATTGTATATTGTAAACTTTTTAGTAAAGTTTTAAGATTACTCCAATACTATAGAAATTAAACATATTTTATATAGTAAATAAATAAGAAAAAAATTTTTCATTTCTATTATAATATAAATAATATTCTATTAATTAATCATATTACATATTTAAATGTAGTATTTATATTTCTAAAATATTTTGTAAAACTAATATATTACATGAAAATGACAGAAATCTTTAGGTAATTGGTTAGATAATTTAAAATATTGCATATTTTAAGAAATTTTTAGAAATTATTATTATTTTTCAGTAAAAACTTAATTAGTTATTCATACTATATATAAAATAATAATTTTTAGATAAATAATATTACTAAAAAATTTGTTCATGATGAAATATATAATTACAATGTTATCAAAGACAAGTATATCTAAAATTATAGTAACCTATTTTATATTTTTATAATTAGTAAACAAATAGATAGAGGCATTAAATAAAATATAAAAAGCTAATGATATTTTAAGTTAATTTTATCAATTTACAAAATAGTTTCACATTTATTTGTGTATGACACATTACTATTAAGTATGTCACTAAATTTCGTTATTGACCTAAAAACCCACTGACATTATAATTTTATAATCTTTAAAGACAAAACTATAACTAACATCGCCGATATGTAAGATTAATTGAATATTTTTTGTGCACATTTTTTATTTTTTTCATGAAAAGATAATATGAAATTTAATAGTCTTATATTGTCAAAATTAATAATAACTAAAGCAGTTATCTGGTATTGCATTAATATTGTTATCGGTAAATATTTTATCATTTATCAGATATAATTTTAAATACAAAGCGTAAAAAGTTTTGAATTTTTTTACGTTAATTAAAACTATATTATAATATCTAATCAGAAAATATAATTTAAGAAAACTTATAAATGACTTTCCATCAAGCAAGTTTATAATATTTTTATACATATTTTTATAAAAGCGCACTCTTAAATTAATATGAATAAATAATAATTTTAATTTTTAAATATAATAATTCATTTAAGAAACTAAAAATATTATTGAGTTCAAAACTTTTATTCTAGAATTGAATACATAATATTTAATTTCAAATAATTTAAAATGATTTGAAATATATTTTTATAATCTCTATTAAATTAAAAATATTTAATACAATTCAGTATAATAATAAAATTATAAATATGTAAGTGATTTAGTTAAAAATATTATAGTAATATTTATTTTTGTCCGAAACTAGAATACACTTTTTTATAATCTTAAACAGAGGTAAGTCAATTATTTTTAATTATCGCTAAAATAATAATACAATTAGTGTATCTTAGATTAATTCTAATCGTTTATTTCTGTAGTTATAAATCACTTCTAAAAGTTTCATCTGTGATTTCAATGTCATAACACATTATTTAATGTAATACATATGTGCTTGCGATCAGATTTTACACAAATCCGAGACATCTAATATGCAATTATAAAACGATGTTAACATTCAGGTAGTCCTTATAAACATATTTATAAACATGAAATGCAAAAATTATGAATTCAAATAAATTTTATCAAATTATAACATAAAAAATAATTCTATTAAGAAAACTATAAAATATTTTTCTTACATCATCATTTTACATTGAAATAGATTATTTATTTGACTCAAGTAAAACATTGTAAAATAAAATCTTTAAATTTTTTATACTTCCATTATCACACAAATTTTATAAGATACTTCATAACTGGTAAGAAAATACAGAATTTATTTTATACATAGATACTTTGTACGAAGAAAAAATATTTCGCAAAATCTGATTATATCACAAATCAATAAATAAAATTATTTGAAACAAATGTAAATAAAATTGGAGCAGTGATTTAGTAAATTTAAATGTGAAGTTAGTAAATTTAAACAAATAAAACAATATAAACTACCAATAAAACCAGTGAATAAAATTTATATTTTATTATAAAATTTAATATTTAAAATTATTTTTGAAACATTTTATATGTAATTTTTGAGAAGTGTCGAATTTGATAAAAATAATTTAAAACAATTTTAATAATTTATATTTTTTATACATATACTTTAGCTGATATATTTATACTTTCTCAAAGATAGTCTGTAAATGGTAAACCATGGATTTGTCAATTGATTAAATATTAAAAAACAAAGCAAACACCATATTTAATACTAAAAATATAACAAATGCTATAAAAATTATCGTAATATACTTTTTTATAATTGCAAAATTTATAACGAAATTCAAAATAATCATTCTAAATATACTTCAATGTCCTAAATGCAAAGCAGTACTTATTCAACTTTATTATAGCTAAACACAGAGTATATATGTAAAACTATAGATATAAAAGTTACATTTTAGAACTTAATTCATAAGTAATTACTGTTTGATTATAATAATAAATAATCATTATGATAATTACATAATGAAAAATTAACTAGATAATAAATTTTATCTTCACATTAATAAACAATTTAAATTAATGTATAGCATAATTAAAAAAGCATTTATTAATTGTTTTTTCGGTCATAATAAAAAAATATATTTATATAATATTATAAAGAATCAATATTCTCTAAATCTAGTGATTTTCTTAAATTATTTGTTTTACAAATTATAGGACTTTCTTAAAAAAATATTTTTATTATTTTTATAACATTTTATGATTATTACTAGAAATTTCAAGTGCTTATATTTTATTTTGCCTCATTACTTAATTAAAAAAGCATATTTTAATGCAAAGCTGTAGGTCAATTCTCAATTTTAAGTTGATAGTCATGTTTATGTGTACGTAGTTTATTTTTCATTTGAATTATTTATTGTATATAAAAGATATATTGATTTAATTGTTTGTAATGAAAATCTTTTTTGATTTTAAACTTATATACTTAGTTAAAATAATAAGAAATATGAAATGACCTTATTAAAACATTTTTTGTTTTAAAGGACAGTTAATATCGGTTTTTAAATAAAATTTAATTGTTTTTATAAAATGTTTACTTATTTAAAAATAGATAATACGGTTTTATGTAAATATTCTGAAATGGATTTTATAAAAAATATTCTTAAATATACAGTATAATGAAATTTTCTTATTTTCCATTAAAGTAATCATAAATATATTAAATTAAAAATTTTTGAAAAAACTACGCAGCTGGTGGTTTTGGCTAATATAAATTTACACATCTACGTACGCATGTTTAAGTGATGTCTCTTTATTCAAATATTCTGTATTTTTTTCCTTTGTGTTGAGACATTCATACTCATTGAATACTGTATTGGTATTCCATTATATCCGATCGATGCATATGCTCTCACGTATTTTTGACAATGCGTTACAGTGTTTCTTATGCATATGCAAAACGAGTGTGTGAATATAATACGCAATAAAAGTTGGCCTTCGTAGTTATTTTTCCGAGCTCAGCGCATGATTTCAAGTTCTTTTTACTACACAATTGCATCTATCGATCTTCCAAATATCGGTAGATTTATATTATTTACATTGATAAAAACAATTACCCTTTAATTAGGGTAATATTCATTCGAATTTTAATTATTTTATTCAAAACAACAAAGCAATTATATTTTACTTGAAAAAAATATCAATAAATTTAAATACTTAAATACAAGATTTTTAAATAGATAGTTTGTTCTATTACTTTTTAACTATCGTTAAGCATTATATTAAATAAATTATGTGATGAATTTTCTATATATTATACATTTAATATTTTTAATATAATTAATTAGAAAACATAGTTCTAATTCTTTACGAATTCTGTTAATAATATTTATACATTTTCAATGAATACTATAATTAAAAATTTATTGTTTAAAATTTTAAACTGTTTCATTAAAAGAAATAAAAAATTGTTCAAAATTGAAGTAGTTTTTTTATAATAAAAGTGATATAATAATATTGTCGTTGATCAGTTAATATTTCGTTTTACCACATGATTTTTCATATCCAATCAGTTATAAAATTAAAAAGGAATAAATCATAAAATACTAGTCAATTTATACTTCATAGTTTTATTTTCTCTTTTTTAGTATAATCATGTACAAAAATGGTTATTTTCTAATTATAAAAAAATTGTACCTAATAATACATTAGGATTTAAATAAAATTACTATTGATTTGTAATAATTAACATGTTAATTGTATTGATTGTTAATTGCACGTTCGAAGCCATTATAATTGAATAATTTTAATCAGTCAATAAATTTTATAAGTATTTAATAAACTTTTATTTCAGTAGACATAATAAACACTAAAAACAATACTTTTGATCAATTACATAAAAATTTAAAAGTTGGAAAATGCTGAAAATATTTGTTTATATAACTTCGTTTATTTTATGAATTATACATTTATAAATTATTAAAATTTCTGACCTTGTAATATAAAAAAACATAGACTAATCACAAATGTATCTATTAATAACAAAAAATTATAGTTTATAAAAAATTCTTATTCTTATACATAATACTTCGATAAATATTTAATTTTTTTTATAAAAAAGCGGTAAAGAGCTGAAAAAACTAGGCGTATCGAATTTTCCTAGAAAAGTAGTATAAGGCTTCGCTAACGACTGTAAATACAAGATTCAATTTACAAAGTAGAAATTAAAATCCGAATACTAAAGGATACGTAAAGAATGTATAGATTGCATTTCTAATGAATGTTTCTTATATAAACGAAACATTAAATATTGAAAAGAAATTTTTGAAATTATTTTAGAAATACACAAACAAAAATATTTTATTATTTAATAAACTTGTTCTAAAATGTATATATACAATTTATAAAAAATATAGTACACTTTAAATAAAAATAATAAATTATTTTGCCTTTGAAATGTAAAATTTATCATTATTAATATTATTTATTACAATAAATACATTTCTTTCTTAAAAATAATTATATATTTTATTTTGTTAAAACTATATTTCAATTTAATATATCTATTATAGAATATTTTAATACAAGGATTAACTTTTCTTTTTATTTGAAAAAAACTTCGTAACTATTCTCTACATTTTTGTAAAAAATCAAATAATTTAAATATATAAATAAATTTCTGAATGGATTGATAACGAATTATAAGTTATAAAATATTTTATTCTAAAATATTTGAGTATCGTTTTAGTTTTACTACTTAATTTATTTGTATTTACATCGTCTAGACAATACATAAACCAAATAAAATGTCCCATTTAATTGCTAAAGTAAGTTATTAAGTTAATTTTTTTGTAATAAAAATATTCATAAGACATTCTTTAAAATGATGAAAATGTTACTTTCAATAATAATTTACTTAATATTAAATTATATTCATCACGTGTTATTTATATTATTAAATCAACATTATCATTAATTCAAAATTTTATTAATATAGTATTTAAATATAGAGATGTTCTTTATTTTTAAACCGGTCTTGCATTATTATAAGTTAACATTATATTAGTTTGCTTAATGTAAAACAAAGCAGAAAAATATTATCGAAGAAAAACTTAATTTCAATGGATATGATATCATTCAATATTAAAGAATTTAAAAATAACCACTGTAAACAATAAAAATCTTTTAAAGAAGATAATATATTTGTAAATTCAACAAATATTCTCTTTAACCTATACTTATTGATTTATAGATCATAAAACGTTTTTTTATGAAAAGAAAAGTATTTTTTTTAGATTCATGTTTAACTATATTAACACATAATTCTATATCGAATAAAACTAACTAGATTTTATGTTACAAGCGAATTCGCAATGTTTATTGTAAATGAGTTTTGCAAGAGATAATTTAAAATTGAAAATATAATTTCGTTTACTTGTATTGCATTCAAGATTTTCCTATATAAAAGTTTTAAAGATATAGTTATGTACAGTATAATTAAGTTAGTAACTACTAATATTAAAAAAAAACTTATCATAAAACATCAAAATCGATAAGGAAGCAACACAAACTTTCATACATATATTGCAAAATGACAAATAATACAACATCGAATAATTTATATGTACAGTCATACTTTCCACAGGCGTCGTACTGTCTACCTCTGCAACTACTACTTCTTGAAAACAAAAGGCTTCTGTGAGTTTCTGTTTGCTGCCTGTACAAGTAGAAAAGGAGACTCGATACTACTAACAATTTTTTTATCAACTATTTAAAGTTACGGATGAATTACTTTAGTGTACTTGTTTGCTTGTAATTTTCTTTCTTTTTTTAAAGACATACTTAATATGCTGCATTTAATATCAAATGTAAGAAATCTATATAACGATTATTATAAACTTATAATTTTTATTTGTTAGTTTAATTATATAATTTTTTTATTTTAGATATCCAATTTACCATTAAATTAAATTAAATTTTTTATAAAAGTAAATTATTCTTTAAATTTTAAAAGCCATTCGTATTACTCTCATTGCTTCTCTTAATGCTTGTTATAGAATTTTATATAAAAGCATAATTAATATTTGATTACAATTATTAAAATTATCGTTTAAAATATGCAACTTATGTAATATTTAGGTGATAATATATAGTTTGGTAATTTCAAAAGATTTTTCTACAAATTTAATCTAAAAGAGAGTATAATATTTATTTTACGATTATATTTTTACGGTTACATAAAAAAAATTTATAAAATTAAAACTAAACAGTTTTCATTACCAAAGTGCAAATGGAATATAAGCAAATGAGTACAATATCAAAGTATATGTAAGTTTTCTAAATATATGGTTAAGTATATTTGAATTTCGAACTCAGATTAACGTATACTTTCTCTCCAATATTTATAATTAGTATATTTATTTCGTTAAAAAATTTTCTTTCCAAACAAGAATCTAAAAACATTTTTGTTCCCTTTTATAACGTTTCAGTGGATTATTATTTCTAAACACAACCACTAACAACCTTTTGTTTTTTATGTAAATATGAATTTAAATATTTAAATTTATATACTTAGGTACTCACCAGAACCATAATCCAAGCTGGGAATGGGCGGTACCTGACTTTCAATGGCAGCCATTGAAAAAAGGTAAATCGGATTGGTGTCTGTGCCCGCAGAGTACGAACAAACCCTGGCATTGGATTCGAGACTCTCGCCGCCGCTCATCAGCAGCACTTGGTGAGGTACTGCGATGCCACATTCTCGTTCGATCACCTCCTTCAAATCGGATACGCTAGAAATCAACAAAACGACAAGGATTGTAGCCATAGCCGAATAATTCAGGATATAATATAATATAATATTTCATCCTGTCTAATAATAATTAGACAGTATTACCACATTATTTACGCATGCGAATAAAGATTTTTCTATCGGCAATGTTTTTTTTTTTTTACAAATTTTCCGTCATTTTATTTAACCTTAACACGAATTAACAAAATAATCCTATTTAGCAAATATTCTTGATTCGGATGTTCATTATTTTTTCATTCAAGATTCGTTTACGTTAGAGTTAAAATCTTTTTCATAAACGATGCGATAAAATATTGCAGCACTAAAGAAAATTAATTGCATCGTAAGACAATTGAAATTATAAAACATATTATAAAATCTAACATTGATCTAAAAAAAAAATATTTTTTATCTAAAAATTATATTTAAATTATAAATTATATACTACAAATTATATTAATTTTTAATTATAAATATTAGATAATTATATTAATAACTTTTTTAAAAGAATCGTTATCAAATACATTTAATATTAAACATTAATACTTTATTCTTATTATTATTATTATTATTATTTCTATTGTTATTATTAATATTATTTAGTAATTGATCTTATAAAAATTCAATACTTTGTCGTAATTTTAGTAGATGCATTAAAATATTGTTTTTAACATAATTATAAGAACAAAGTTTCCTCTTATAGTTTTTTAATATTTTAAATACAAATATTATGCAATTAAGATTGTACTTTTTATGTTGTAATCAATTCTAAATGTAACTTTGATAATAGTGAATGAGACATACAAGTAATTATCTTAATATATATTAAATGATACTAAGTAATTATAACCTACCGATATAATATCAGATAATTTATATATAAAAGAATAACTATTTTATATTCTAAATGGTAAATTAATTTGAATTATTACTACAATAATTTCGTATGAACAAAATTTTCAATCTTTGACTTTATTTGGCATAGATGATAATGAGATAAAATACATAAATTCAACAATCAGAATAATTCTTTTCAAATTAATAAATGAAACTATGTTCTTTGAAATTTATTTATCGATAATTTAGTTATATAAGAAAATAAGTATTAAAATAAGTATTCCTTCTTTTTCGTAAATAGCAATAAATATATGAATAAATCTGTATAATTTTATAGGCAACGCGTCTTTAAGAAAAAAAAATTTTATACAAATGCTTAAAAATATGAAATATGCTTATGAAAAATTTAGAATTTTACTTTTACCTAATCTACTAACATGAAATTATAACTAATATTAATTCTTTTAAAAAAATCAATATTTATTAAATTAAATTTGTTACTAAAGCTGAAAAATGATGCATAAAAATGATTTATAAAACTTTTTAAAAATTCATACTGGATAACATTTTTACACATAAAAATAAAAAATTAATTAACAACAATCTTTTGCAAATTTATTCAACATTACTTAATAAATTTCTAGAAAGTCGTACGCCTCATTATACAATCATACTCAACTTTAAAGTTTTTTCGTAAAAGTTTCATGTCAGAGACATAAAGTAGATCCAATTATGATTCGATAATAAATATGAATCGAGAGAAAAACAACAGATATCAATATTTACGCAGACGCTGAATTTTTTAAGCTCCAAATGTTTACATAAGATGCTGAATGCACTAGCCATTTTTTGAATAACGTAACAATGACGAGTCCTTGATTAAAATTTGTACAAAGGAATTGCAGTCATCATAAGAATCAAGGACGTAACAGTTTTATTACGTAGTAAAAGTATGGGCGTAATTAATACTATTAGGACACTGAACGTCACAATTATTTTCAAAAGTGGAAGATCTAATAAGTTGCGCTTTTTCATTAAGAATACTTGACATAAATAATATATAAGAAATTAGTATTAAAATGAATAATTTTTTAATAAATTTAAAAAAGCTCTATCTATCTTCAGTATCGCTCCTTATATGGAAAATATCGAATAAAGAATTATATTCATCTCGGGCAGTATTAAAAGATAGATATTTATACTTATATTGTTTCAGGTTTAATTAATTATTAATTATAATTAAGTTATTTTTTTCTCGTAACTTATTACTGAATTCAATTCAATTTTATTATAATATTTTTTATTTTTTACTTTCATTTTTTCATTAACTATAAATTTTCTAGTATCATCATTTTTTAATATTTATCTATACTAGTTTCTTCGTATCTGCAAATCGCAATTATATTTTCTAAAACGATGTATCATTTTTCTTAAAATTTACAAAAGAATAAATTAATTTTGTTTTGTGTCAACTTTAATGAATTTTTAATAAAAATGCTGCCTAACGAATAGAATAAAATTCAAAATTGAAACTTATCAACTAAAAAAGACAAGTGTAACTTATGTGCTTACAGTTAGTATAAAATAGTAAATGATAATTCCTTATAATTCAATGATATTGAAATTAAATCTTTAATTTTTAATAAAGCTCGATGAATCAATGAGTTAAAGTATACATGTATAATGATACGCAAGCATTGAAATATCACCTTTAAGTTTGTTTGCTTACATATTCGGTATTCATGAATCGGTGCACCATCGCTTAAGCACCTTTGAATTGCACAAGGACAAAAATAACTGCCTCGCAAACTAACAAATGATACGAGTCTTTTTTAACAATGTCATAATTAATTATCTCCTCTGAAATATTCAGTGAAAAAGAAAAAGATATTCTCTTGCACGCACACACGCACAGCATTTATGTAAAATTATATTTCTATGACCTATATATTTTTTTAGATCAATTTATGATTGATAACTGTGTGGTATCAAAATCTTATTAAATTCTAGTGAATCGAATATATTATAAAATATATTTTACTGTAATTTTTATTGTAACTTAATGCGTTGATTATATTGATTTGAATTTCTCGAAAATCATATAAACTTATCAATATTTTTAACGTATAAATATATATATATATATATATATATATAGAATATCTGGTACCATTTTATAAAATAATGACATAAAAATTAATAATTACCATTGATAAATCGCTAAGAAAATATCATAAAATAAAAACTCAGATCAACTAGTTACTTTATTTTTATATGGAAAAAAATACTTCACAAGTTTTTCATAAGAAATCACAGAACGAAAACACTTCTCCATTTCCCAATGTTTTCCTTCTACCATTTTCCCCTCGCTGCAATATCTTTCTCGGTTGCGTTGTACGCCCGAGTTAAAAAGGGTGAAAGGAGGAGGAGGGGGAGGAGAAGGAGGAGAAGGAGGAGGAGAAGGAGGAGGAGGTGGTGGAGGAGGTTCAGAAGAGAGCGAGCGAGAGAAGACATGGCACGAGAAAGAAAAGTCCGAGAACTCTTTCATAGCTATATAGCGCACCGACCTGCTTACAACGCACTTTGCAAAATGTCTGTGTCTCGTGTGTGAACGCGACTGTGTGAACACTATTTTAGCAATCATGAAAGTAGATGCGTTTCCGCAGATTTTTTATGACTATAATCGAGGATATTAATGCTCGCATCGACAAATTTTATTACGTGTTCTTTATTATTATTATTATCGTTGTTGTTATTATTATTATTAAGTAAATTTTAACGTCTTTAATAGTTTTGTATATAAATAAATAATAAAATTTACGTTTATTTTTATAAACATAAAGCAACGTAAATTTTGTTTAAATAGATTCCGTAAATAAAATACTACCATTTTTGTTTTTACAAATTTTTGGATTGTCCACTTGTGCGTATCCATTAGCAATAATTTAATTTATTTATACCTTTGAAATATAAATACAACATTTTTTAAAAAAAATTATTGTAATTCAATCTTTGATATTCTATATCTATTTGAAAACTTTTTTTACATATTAGAAGTTTTACTATTAAATATTCTAATTTTTTATTAAAATTAAATGTTTAAAAAATTTTTGTATTATTGTTTACGAAGTAATTCTTGCACGTATAAAGTTCTTACTTAAAATTTCAATAGTGGCAATCGATAATTAAAATCATAATAAACTCGTTGTGTAAATAAATTATGTCTGTGAAGATTCATAATTTCAGTAAAATTATTCAAGATATATATATTTAAAAATTTTTATTATTCATCTTAATTATAATTTTTTGACTATGGTTACGATAATAATAAATATTTTAAAAATTATTCATTTTCGTTTATAATAATTTATTCTCTAATAGTAAGTTTTTCAGCAGAGTATAAAATTCCATTCAATTTTAAGCATTTTAAAAAATAGAAAAGTTATCTAATTAGTTAAATTTTTAAATATACAATTTATAAATAGATTTATATTTTTTCAAAATTTACTATTTTCAAAATGTATTTAAAATTGGAATTTTTATAAATTTTCGTAAAGGTTTTTAATTTGATACCGTGCAATAAATTAAAATATAATTGATTTTAAAACTCTTAATCAAGTTGGAATCACGTATTATATAACTATCACACTTTTAAATCACACTGTTTAAAAATAAAGAATAAATTTAATCTTGCTCGTTTAAAACAATCAAACTGATTTATGTATAATATTATTTTATCGTTTTACATTATAATTATATATAAAACATATATTTATACTATTATTTTTAAAGTTATACGAGTATAATTTTGTCGTGAAATTTTAATATTATTTGCGTAATGTTGAAGTTAAAAGTTTAAATTTAAATATTCCCCGATTATATATTATATAATAATATTATCAGTGCAAGATTTGAATATTCTACATTATTTTAAAGCAAAAAAGAATAAGCCATGTAAAATATGAGTGTCGTGCGATTACGTTTTAAATATTATTAAGATCGTTGTGCTCTTTATCCGCTAATTATGGTACATGTGAATAAGAAATATTCCAAATTTTCTGTAATAACATTTACTTTATATCTGTACATTTGTTTATCGTATAATTATAATTTTAAAGTTGTGCGATGCCATAGGTGAATATGTTTAATCTTATTTTTTGTTAAAACCTTATCACGAATGAATGTTTATTTTTATAGATAATGCTTACAAAGAAAACCATGCATTTATTAAATCGTAAAAATTAATTGTTATAAAAACTGTAAGTAACGAGATACTGATTCTAAATATATATGCGAAAAATATATTTTTCATAAACTATTTATAATACAAAAATTAAAACTTAGAAATACTTAATATTTTACTAGATTTAAACCGTTTAATTATCAGTGAGAAAAAATATGTTGTTAGTGAAACTCGAGTAATAATACAATTGATTTAAGGATTTGATTAAATTTAAAATAAAGTTCCGTAGGTGTAAAAAAACTAATTTTTTATATAAACTATTATTATTAGAAATTTTAATCGAAGTAAAATGATACCTAAAATATAAATTGGTTAATTAAGTTTATTAAATATAAAAAAATTGGACACGAATATTTAGATTTTCAAGATTCGACATGTTTCATCGATATAAATATTTATGTTTAAAAATATATCTTACATTTTTTCCTGGTAAGTAAAATATCATATTAACATTTACTTAATTTTATTTAAAATATAAAGTATAAACTGATTGTAGACGAAATAATTCCTTGCCAACGAATAAAAATGTAAAATTAGTATTCGCGCTGTACTGATAACGCGAACCGGGTGCTATAACCCTATTAAGCATTATACTACGAAGGAGACGTGTATATGCACACGTGCAATAGAAGAAGATAGAAAAAGAGCAAGGGAAAAAGAGAGGGGGAGAGAAAAGAGAAGCACTTTATACATTGGCGCGCGTACAGGAACGTTCCAAACACTATACATAGCAGTCGATGAAATCATGACACGCGATTTTCCTTTTCCTTTTTTTTACATTATGCAATCACACGATGCAGTAACGATTGTTTTACAGGAATATGATATGAAGAATATAGTTGAATTTGAACCATTTTTAAATCATAAATGTAAATTAATATATAATCCAGTAAATTAAACATTTTTTATTAAAAATTTATGTTAAAGCAAAAATAAGGAAATAGCTCGAAATTTATAAACTGTATAATTTTATAATTTTATCTTTAAAAATTTAATGTTAATTTAGTTGGTAGATTATTTTAAACCTGCATTTTAGCTCTAATATATTAAAATATACTTACACCGATGAAATAAAAGTACTCTCTTATTAAGAATAATTTTGATTAGCTTATAAATTAGAAATAAATTATAAGTTAATAATACTAGCGTCTATTTACAATGATGTAGAAAGAGAAGAAAAATCAAGTTTTTTAATCTATTCAGACCATCTGTTATTAAGGAGATCAGAGTATACCGAGTCTTAAGGCATTGATTACTATATCTATCATCTATTTTGTACTTTCCTATCATATGTCCTAGATTTTCTTGTTTCTCGATTCAATTATTTGTTTTAAGTGAAATTTAATTAAATCAGAGTATTACGTATAAATATTTACTATAAAATATAAAACGAACTTAAAAAATATGTTAATACTAAATTAATTTTGACAACATTGCTAAAGTTAATCTCATCAAAACATAATATTGAAACCATATTGAGTTAGCATTTCTTTATATACTTATTTATAAATGTTTTATAGAATATTAATAAAAATTAGTAATTAACTTAAAATACATTATTAGTAATAAAATATTTTGAACTATTTAAGGAAATAATTATACTCTTCCAGATTTACGTATCTAGTAAAATAATATATCGGTAATGAAATTATACAATATAATTCGAAGCATTAAAGTTTATCGTACAATTTTTATACGGTGCATAAGTAATACTACGTGTAAAGATTTAATTTAAATAATGCATATTTTTTTATTATGAATTCAGGAAATAGCAATAAAAAATTATTTACCTTTGTAGGGCAAGTTCAATGTCAAAGGTGATAGTAGATCCGGTATCAACGTGGAAAATGTAGAGCATTTTTAAGCTGGTTAATTCTTGTTTATTAGTAACCACAATAATAAAGGTCAAGGTAAACACCTTTTTCTTGCGATGAAACTATCATCCGACTATTGCAACCCTCTTAGTCAGCTCGACCGGGGCCGATCCCCACGTTCTTGTGACTGCGCGAGGACGGCCCCTAATTGCTTTAATTTCATCGATCGGCAGAGTTATCTGTTGGATTTTCTACTAGATTCTTCAATACTCCGTAGACAGACTGTTTCAAATTTTCCAGCATTTGACAATTTCATTCAGGATTCAAAATATAAAATTTTAATAATTAGAGTAACGGTGCCTCTATTTTTTCAAAGATGGTGTGAAAGCAAATTAATTTACAGCATTATAAAAAATCGAAATCCTGTTTATACTTAAAAAAAAACTTAGGAACGTCGATTATAATCGTCAGTATAAAATCTGTTTCTGACTAGTTGGTTTTTTCTTTCGCATAAAAACATCTACAAATCCTTAATCGATTAAAAAAATCTCTGGTATATTTTAATACAGTATTTATAACAGCCTTAAATTGAGTTGCGGAAAGAAAACGTTATTCTTTCTTTTTCTTGTATTCGTGTCGTTGCTTAACCTATAACAGAAAAAAAATTAAAAGTCAATTAAAATGTAAATTACTAAAGAATTAATTAAAGAATTCGAGTAAAAATAAAGCTTTGGAACAACAATAACAAAGTGTATTACCCGTACGGGAGAATAAAAGTTCGATACGCAATTTTGAAAACAAGGAAGCCCTAAACATCGTCATTTTTCATATTCTAGATTATTCAAGAGGCTAATGTACACACACTAGGAGGAGACAGAAGAATAAAATACTCGGTATCGGATGCGGTAAGTAGGAAATAAAACACGAAATTTGTCGTTAAAATTATGAAAAGGAAGTACCGACAGGTGCATTGTTGCCTAGCGGAAGAAATCCAACAACACATTATTCCGACAGAGGCGAATCAATAAACAAAGGAATGCAAGTGTCGCGCGTGCATATATATTAAGGCTTTTCGACGCGTCTCGACTCGCCGATCAGCTGCTTGGTAAAACAAAGCGATGCTCGCTCTCGACAAAATGGCAACTTTGCCATTCGAAAAAACTCGAGAAGCGAAGGAAATATCGAAGAATTGGCGAAGAAAAGAATCGAATCCGCGCATAAATGACTCACCCTAGGCTTGCGTCGTCCTGTGTCGATTCCTCGTCGACGTCGGTTAATCGCGTCACTGTCTCTGGCTTCAGCTGCGTCGAACGAAACAAATATACGCACAGTCGACACACTGCGAGATCTGCTGCGCCACTCTCGTACACACACTCTCTCTCTCTCTCTCTGTCTCTTGCGCGTAAATACGAAGCTCAAGCGACGGCGGCCGAGAACAAAGAAGACAAGACTCGGAGAAAAAGCGCGTCGACCGCGGGGTTTTTGGCACAAAGTGTCACTCTGCGAAAGCTCGACGACTGAATGCGCAGTTGCTCCTCCTGACTAAAAACAGTCGAGGACGACGCGACTCGAGATCCCTCGATCTCTGCTCCTTGCTAGATGCGCGCAAAAACACTTCGGACCAGAGAGAGAGAGAGAGAGAGAGAGCAAGTGAGAGATTCAAAGGTCCAGGGTGATCGAGACGCGTTTCGCGACACTCCGTCTTCCGGGACTTGAACAATCGCCTCGAGCGTAGACTCGCCAGCTGTTTACCGAAGACTGGCCAAATTGCCGACTAGCGACTAGTCGACTAGTACCGACCAGCGCTGCTGCCAGCTGCACTACTTCTTTCTCTCTCTCGTATTCCTCTCTCTCCCTCGCACTTCAGCTCCCAAACTCTCTCTTTCTCTCGCTCTCGCGCACGCGCATGAGCAGACGCCCTGTCTTTGTTTATGGTCTTCATCCGCAGTGCAGCTCAACCTGGCCTACCGTCTATTATGCCCTTAGCTCGATCGGTGCTTGGGTGCCTCTTCGAGCGAGACGCTCCTCCACTCGACGGCTCCTGGGACTTTAAATCCGCATCGCTTTTATTGGGTAACGCTCTAACAGCCTTCCTATCTCCGAGCTCCGAGTTCCAAGCTCCGAGCTCTACTTATTGCCTACATAATAACGAGCGCGTCGATTTTTACGATCGGGCTCTGCGAGTTTTCCTTTTTTCTTTTTTTTCTTCTTCGTTTACTTGGCTCGTTAACTGCTTTGATACTCAACGACGATGGATAGACTTTGGTGAAATAAGTGGCGTAGAAGGGTAAGGAAGTGGTGCGACGAAATCGTTGCGCGAAGCTATTTTACCGACTTCTACACAGTTATTCATTCTACCTGTTATAATCTTGATTTCTAAAACGCAATTTGTTTTACTTCGGTTTTAAGCATCTTTCGTTTCGTGCGTGCAAAATTATCGATTAAGCGATCCTATAAACTATCTAGTATTTTCAACTTGATATTTCGATACTTGTATTTGCCTTCTAAAATAATAAATTTTTTCTTCCTAAATATATTTTAAAAGAGCGATATCATTATACTGTGATTTTTTATTTCGTTACGATTACATTTTTTTTGGACTCAATTATTACGGATCAAGAAAAAGTTCGATATATATATATAAAATAACGATAATGAAACGTTTAACTATGTAATGGTTGGCTATTTTATAATTTTCATTAACGATGTTTATTTTTAAAACATTTAAAATCTTGAGTTGTTAAATATTTTGTATATATTATAAAATTAAATTAATTTTTAAATTATGTTTTTAAGACTATTTTCATTATTTCTTATTAACATTGTTTAAATTTTCAGTTTTTTTGCCAAATTTGACCATTATTTTAAGGATTGTGTTGTAAATTTAAAAAATTAAGTTTTTTGTATCATCATTCTTTCAATATTTTTTTTAAAATAATGTGATTTTGAAACATAAAAAAATCCCATACTGTAAATGAATGAATTTCATTATCGAAAAGACATCGATTATCTAAAATATATATATTTAGTTGAGTGATTTAATAAAATTACTACGAAAAGAGAAGAATCTCTTGTGCCAAATGTGTCAACAAATATTTCAATATGATGGTTTAATCGTAGTTAAATTAAATGTATAAAGTATAATTGATATTGTGCAAATAAACCTAACTTTAATTGCAAATTTATTTTAATATTTACATAGAGCGTGAAGTTTCTTATGATTAAAAATTAGTTGTACACTTTTATAATTATATCTTACTTATTTTATAGCACCGTTTTTATAATTATAAAAATATATATGTTTGCCATTTTATAGCTTTTAAGATTTTAAAAACTATAAACATGATTTTGAATACATATGATTTAATATAAAAAATATATAAATTAAAAATTGATAAATTATTTTCTTCGCTAAAAATAACATATAAATGTATTACGTTATTAATTTTATTTAATAAAGATAATAGATATATAATTTTGAAAATTTTAAAAATTATTTATCTTTTTTGATATTTCTCAAATATTTTCTTTCAATATTTAAAAAATCTTTTTAAAGGAAATAAATTTAAACGACTAATGAAACATATATTAGGATAAATATAAATTGAATTGTACGAAAATAATCACGATTATTACTATTATAGAGTCAATTTTCCAACGTCAAACATATAAATAGTAGCGATTCACAAAATCATAAATACTATAAAGAAAATACAATTTCTTCTTTTTGTCATTCCCTCAAATCGTTGTCGATAAAATCTTGTTTTAAAAAAGATGAATATATTATATTTAAATCTCTCGCGGTAAGATTTAGCGCAAGCGCAATACTCACTACAAAGTTTTGTTTATTGCAAGACATGATGTATTCGGACTGGACATTAATGTTTTCTCGTGTGGGGTTTTTCATCGATCGAGTTTCACTACCTTCCGTTTTGTATACTTTTTGCATTTGATTTTTCGAACATCCAGGTATACGAATTCATGCAACTTCACTTCTACTATTATATATATATATATACATACCTCCTTTCAAATAGTACATGTCATCATAAATTTTAGCTTCTTTTTCGGATTCTATAGAGGATCGTAGATTTTATTTTTATTCACATAACTCTCATCAAAATTACACTGCACATAGTTGATTTAACATAATGATTCGCAAACTTATTTTTCGAATTTTTACTTGGTGCTTATTATTTATCGATTTTTAAATTATCACTAATTCCGTGAATTTCTTTTGAATCATCTATTCGTTTGTTAAGTTTATTTTTCTGTCTTTCTTAACAATAATAATAATAATAATAATATAAAAGTTTTTACGATACATAAAGAATATCTTATTAAACGATATTTTATTTTTATTAATAATTTTTGTAAAAATTCGGAAAAATATTATAATTCTATCTGGTTTTAAAATATAATATAACAATTATGGTACATGGTACAATAAATTACTAAAAATATTTTTATAAACAATATAAAACAATTCGTTACCTGTTGATGCACTCATGGATATTCCGTTATATTTTAGCAGTAGTGTAAACGTAATTTAAAATTGATTTGTCATTATGCGAGCATCCACAAATAAGCTTTTCGCGAAGTGTTCAACACCTAACCTTATCTGTTAAGTTTACAAATTCAAATTATTAATAAAACATCATTTTTTAATTTGATTTTGAAATATTAGTTTATGAATTGAAAAAATTAAAAAGTTATTCGAAAGAGAAAAATTATGATCGTAGATAAAATATTTATTTGCTCTTAAAAGATTTGTAAAATTGATATTTCTAATTACTTCTAGAATAATACAAGTTTTTATAATAGTTATGTATTTTTACGAAGACTAATCTTATGAAAATATTGATACTCAATAGTATATAAGTATTATATACTTATAGAAAATGAAAAATAAATAGTTTAATAGACTTCTAAAAAATAAATCTGTATCAGTTAGATCAGATGTTTTGAATAATAAATTAAAATTATTATTCAAATTTAATAATAATCAACACGTTAGTAATAATATTATTAGGTATACTCGAACAATTCGGAATATATTTGGGTGTAAATTTGTATCTAAAATCGTTTTTGTAACAAAGTGTTATATAAACATATATTTACGTTAATGTTTAATCTGCGCAAGGTAAGAAAATATTGCGTTTCATTTTTTACTTCAAATCAAAAACTTCGAAAATATCTGTATTACAGTGTTTTTTTATTTGATCGCAAAGTGAATATGTACACGATGTATACAGTGCATTTTTATGTTGCAGTGCTATTGCGGTCGGTAAAAGGATTAAACCGCGAATATTATACCACCACCAAAATTAAAAGATAGATATTTGCACAACTGTTCTTTAATATTATACTTTATTCTTTTTCATTAGTTGCGACGTTGGTACTGCACAACCTAACACATTTATAAATAAGCTTATGAATAAATAGTATAGAATTGACTGAGCGCTTGGTGTATTCTAATTCTACATTAGAACAAGAATTATTCACATTACGTCTAATATTAAACGTTTGAATGATTTATTAGACTATTTTCCCTCCTAATACTCTTATTTTGTACAAGGCGCGCAACTCGGTCTCAAAGTACGACGCACAAGACACATAGTACGTATTTTTGTTGAAAAGCACGTCGATCTATTTTGGAGAAAACGAAAGAGAAAAAGAAAGAAGTTAAAAAGAAAGAGGAAAGGAAGCAAAGTACGAGGTTCATCGCGGTGACGAGCTGCAATCATCTTTTTTGCATATGCACTTTCAGTACCGGGAGAAGTAGCGGTTGCACAGGGGATATCGACCTCGTAACCCAGTTCAATGCGCGCGATTATTGGCGCGTCGTATTATAATCGAATATAATTTTTCTTTCGAGTCGCTTTTAAAATGACCATTTTAATATATGCGTGCATTTCAATTATTTCCGGAAAATTTTATTTACCTTTGTTAAACGAAAACGTAATGCTTTATTTTATTAAATATAACGATTTATCAGTATCTTGATAAATACGATATTTCTTTTATTTTTTTATTTTATTCTTTATATTTTCATTTCATAATTTAAATAATATATACTTTGAATAATTTATATTTTCAATCGACCCATTCGTCGAGAAAGTCGTACATTACGGTAGCGCTAGCAATTTTTTACCACTTGGATTCAAACGAATATAAATAATATTTTTATTAAAACATATATTTGTATAAATCGTGATGTTTTACACGCATGAGTTTTGCAAATTTGAAAAGTAACGAATCAAATTTTTTAATAAAGTTTAAAAATATAATAAGAAAACATTAATTAGATTCATAAATAAGATTACTTTCATAGAAATATCATCCAAGGAATGGTCAACGTATTTGCAGGATTTTGAAAAATTGACGTTATAATTATTATCGTTCATTGTATAATTATAAAATAAATTTTAATATGAAATTAATCATCGATTGTTGATTAAAAAATTATACAAGGCAGAAATATTTTATGATTTATTTATTATAACTTGAGCAAAAATATTCATATCTATTGTATATGTTAAATATTACATAAGTTTAACTTTTATGTAATAGAGAATTGCAATAGGATTTAAATACAAAGTATAAATGATTTATTACAAAATCATTATTTTATTTTATACGCTATAAATTTTTTTAATTAATTTAGTTATACAAGCTAAATTAATTTTATTTAACATTTATAATGGTTTATATTCATATTAATTATTGTCTTTGAATTTTTAATTTTAAGAAATTAAAATATATAAAGAAAAGTTTTGTTTCAAAAAATAAAAAAATATATATATATTAATGCATAAAATTCACAAATACATATATGTACAATATTTATTTTCAATTAAATGCTACATTGATACGTACAATTTAATTATATATTTTAGGTTAATATTTGTAAACAATCTGTTTATTTTCCTTTAGTATTGAAACACGTAGTATGAATAAAAAAAAGAAATGGTTTGTCCTCGTTTAATCAATTTATATATTCTTATCCACATCATTGCTCAATGTATAAGCAGGTTGTTTAATTTATGCAACTGACCTGCGACAAAACTACTTAAGGCGGAGTTTCAAAAATAGAAATTTTCCTTCTCATTATCATAGCTTACATGGAATAAATAATTAACAGGAACTTCATATTTCATAAATATGCATTAAAGAATAGTACGATCAAAATATGTCTTCATAAACTGCTCTATTATTAACTATCAAACACATTAAATTGTTAAAAATGTTTGAGAAATGTTTTTAAAATTATTATCGCGTGCGCCTATACGTATAGGCATGTGTGTGTGTGCGCACGCGTGGGTATGTGTTATAAAGATTTTAAATTAAAAAAATTATAATAATATGTATCTGCATGAACATCTAACTTTATTCGTCTATTTTGTATGCGTGAATTGCGCCGTTTAGTTTCTCTTTTTTTCCCCACCTAGCATTTACTTTCTTTGTTTTCCTTGCATATGTTAATGCGATAAATGTATTGAAAGATTCAATCGGCTTAATTGTCAACGAGATATTTCAATATATCTTTGACACTTGTTATATAGGTCATGAAAAGATTAACAACTGCGGCGAAATCGTAAGAGTTTTTGTTTTACTCATTGCTACGAATTTATTTTTAGTGCATCAATGGTATGTTGGATATTTAGAATGCCTTTGAAAAACTATACATTTTATTTTCATTGCAAATTGTAAAGAATATACTGCGCAAATTGTAAGGAATAACTAAATTTTTATTGTTACTATTTCATTTTGAATAAAATAAAATTTAGTATTCTTTTCTTTACTTAATTAATAATTCAATTTGTATATTTTAAATATTTTTTATAATATATACAAATCTAATTTTTTAATATAATTAATAATCAAATCAATTAAAAAATTGTTATCTAAAAAAGGTTTTTTCCATTAAAAATTCCCTAAAAAAATTTTCTTTACATTATGAAATGATACAGGGATTCATAAATTATTATTTTATTCTTCTTAAAAACTTACAGGATATCTCAGAAACTATAGAGTTTATTATATACTAGAATAATTTAAAAATACATCTTTATACTTAATATCGTTCAAATAAATATTTTATATTTACCAAATAATCATATAAACATTAAATAATAGTATATTCAAGTTTTATTTTTAATCAATTAAATTTTATATAATATATAAATTTCTATTTTTTTCATCAAATATTAAATCTGAATCACTAAATTGCTTAATAATTGATAGGATAACTTTTTATTTTTTTAAATATTATAAAAAAATAGTCTTTTAATTTAATTTTGATTCGGTACTATAATATTAATTTTTATCATTTTGGTGATACATTAACGTAATTAAACCATAAAAATTTTGTTTTCATGTAATAAGAATTTTCCAAAATTTAATAAATATAAGACATATTTTTTACATTATTAAATACAGTAAATCATCCATTTTTTTAATTTTGAAATAGTTTTAATTTATGTAAAAATATAAAATAAAAATAAGAAACGTATTCTCATATTTTTATGTACTCCCAGTTTCATTAAAAACTAATAAGATATTGATTAAAATAATAAAAAAGTATTTATTTAGTAAAATATAAGAAGAAATGTAAGAATTATAATATCTAAGGTACAATACATAGTTTATTTTTAAAATGTTTAAAAGTAATATACGTGTATATTTAAAATCATTCAATAAAATCCATTTTAAAATTTATTTATAAATAACAATATAAAATTATATTTTAAAAAATTTTTATGAATAAATAATAATACTCAATATCGGATTTAAATAATGTTTCAGTAACTTTATAAAATACGTTAAAAGCATTATTTTTCCCTAAACTAGAAACACGAAATATTTAAAACTTAAATACATTAATTTCTACATGAAAATATTAGTGGTAAATTATTTTGGTAATTAGATTATTTCAAATATGTGGATAAGCATACGTATTTATTAGCTAAATTTAATTAGCTAGAAATATAATTCTATTTTAAGTATTAATTATGACTCAAAGACTATATTCAATTATTTTTAAATATGTAAAAGAATGTAGTATTTTAATATTTCAATATTCTATATATCAAACATAATAAAAAGCTATAATTATATATATATATAATAAAATACGTGCCAAATATTTGTAATGTAATAATAAGTAAAATTCTATTTATCTCTACTAGCAAAAAATTGAAAATACGTATTAGTTAAAGACAAAGTATATATATATATATATATGAAATGCACAACTATTTGATGATCTCACGGATGTTCATTCGTAGTCTTGATTATTTCCTAAACAGTCAACTTGAAATTTCGTAATCGACAAAGCCAAATCACATAATTTTGTTTGAAGGTGCGGCAATCGACGCGAATGAACGCGAGGGAAAAGCAAGGGCAAGTTAACTACGCATTTACTTTGAGCCGATATTCTAGCGAACTACGACGCAAATGTAACGTATATTTCAAGGAATATCCGCCGATACGAAGATCACACACGAATTATAATTATCAACTGAATCGTGTGTAGAATAGTTCTTCAACGTCGAACTTTGGTCAGCTTATTTTTATCCGTACCATACAATGCTTATATATTCATTATTAATAGGAATTATGAGAATTAGTGTTGTGGGTACTTTAAATTATCTCTACACCAAGTCACGAATCGAGTTTGAAAACACCGGATATCGTATCAAATTGGCATATGAAGGTTAAGTAGAAGATGTAATAGTTGTTAATGCATAGGTGACCGTGAATACATTTACAATTAATTTGTAACTATATTAAAGTAAAATATCAATGAAAATTAAAATTTCATATTATTTTCAGATTTTTAAAATAATAAATGAGTTTATCTTTTAAATTTTTAAAGATTTAAAAAAATTCATATATAATAATATTTAGTTTTTTTATTAAAAACTTTTTTTTAAATATTATAAATATGTAAGCATAATTACTTTTCTTTTTGAATATTTTCATCTCAAAGTGTTATACTAGTTTAAGACTGATAACTTTACCGATCAACTTTCTTATTGCTTGCGTTGTTTATATTACATAAGTTAATTTTACATTAATTTGTATCATTTAAAATTATTTATTAACATTATTTTTTAAAAATTTTTGTAATGGAATTATAATTAAATAAAAATAACGATTTCGAAAAAGTTAAGTTTAAATAAGTATATAAAAATATAACATTATTTCTCTTTTGCTTAAAAACTATTTTCATAAATAATCTGTTCTTTTTTTTATTATGATATAGGTTTAAGTTATTAATAAAATATTTTAAAAAATACAAAAATACAAAAATTTAAGAAAAGTATTTTATTATATACATTAGATTGTATATAGAATACAAAAGATTTCACATGGCTACATAAATTATATTCACGTCATGGTTTTGCAACATGTGTAAATTTGTACTACGCAATTTAATATATATATATATTATCAATAAAATTATTGATCAAATTTAATAAAATATATTTATACAAAAAAAGTAAATCTATTAATGAGAACCAAGACTACTAAAATTAATATAACTTTAAATAGTTTTTATCAAATTTTTAATAATATTTAATAATGTTAATAGAATTTAAAAAGATTAAATCCATATAATTAAACTTTTTACACGAATTTTTATTTTATAATATGAAAATTTTACTTTTCATAAAGTAATAATTTTTAGTAAAATTTATTATTGAACAATCATCTTTTTATTATAGAAAATAATACTAAAATGAATATTTTACCAAGTTAATTTTAACATATTATAAAATTATGAATGATATAACGAATGAATAAGAAAGAATTATAAAATTAAATATTTTTAACAACAATATCCAATATAAATACGATATTAGTTTTTGCTTCACCTTTTTTATAAAACTAATTAAAAATTTTCTTCGCGTTTTTAAAAGAATTTACTGTCATGTCATTTGAAATATTAGTATTTTAATAAATACTGTAAAAAATTGATGAAATTATATATCATGAAAACAAAAACAGCACTAATAAATTATTCAATAGACAATATATTTTAATACACTATATGTATTATTATAATTTTTTTCAACTTTAAATACATTTTAAAATATAGAGGTCGTTAAATTTAATAGTTTTATAGAATTTAAGTGGCAATAGTAAAATAAACCGAAACCGATATGTAAATTTTTATCGTGGATGATATCTCACACATTTCATTGATTAAGACAAAAAATATAATTATTTTTTTATGCTTGTAACTAATTTTAATAATTCTAGAAAAAATTTCATCTCAAGAACACGATGTACGACTTATATTTGTTGACATTTGATACTCATAGCTGTACACTTACACTTCAAGTTCAGTATTAATGCTAGAAAAAAAATGAAAATTTCATATTCTATTGTTGACTCAAGACCTACTTATCAGAAAAAAAATTAATGAATAATATAAAGAAATCTATAGCCGCAGATTTAATCTCTTAAATGAAGTAATTATATGTATAATTTATACAAATTAAAAATGGTAAAGGACGTAATCCTTTATTTTATTAAAGTAATTGATGTATTAAGAAAATTTAAAGATAGTAATATTAAATATAAATATTTTTTTTATTAAATTTTGAAGATAAAGTGTTCTTACTTATGAGTTTTGAATAAATAGTTATTCTTGAAAAGATTTTTAATATGTTCAAATCAAGAGCAATTCATATACTCAATTCGATATCGCAGTTTATGATTTGTTTTTTGATTCGAGTATTACTTGCATATCTTTTTTGATTAATATATAAGATTGTTTACGTAATCAATAATTGATTCTATTGCTTTAAATTTTTTTAATGAAATATTTGATTTGATTTTTTTAAATTGTAAATAAGACCTTACGACAATATATCGCATATTTTAATAATATGAATTCAATAATTCATAATGTTTAATAAATATAATTTAATAATATTTGGGATAAATACTAATAAAAGTTATTACATGAACTGATAAATATAAAATCTATTGATTTATTAAAAAATAAAATTATTAAAACCTATTTGAAGTTGTCTTAAACAATATTACGATATTGTAATTATGAATAAAATAATTACCATATTTTTTATTTTTACTGTCATTTAAATATTTAAATACAGACAGTACATTATAAAGCCAATATTATAAGGGTAATAGTTATATATTTTCTATTTTATGATTAAAACTTTATTGGTTTTTTAATATGTTACCGAAAGGCAATTTAAAATTTATTACAACTACATCTAATAATTAAAATGAATATAAATTAAAAAAAATTGATTCAATAGTAGTTTATATATAAAAAATTACGCAAGTATTTTTATTTTAACAATCATAATTTTAATCAAAGTTTTAATTTATAAACGAACCGTAATCTTTTAGACATATAAAAATGAAAGGCTTATCACTTTTAATAATTTAAAAACTTTTCTTACTATTTGAAGTATCAATTTGAAATAACTATTGAATAACTGTCATAATTCTCTCATAAATAATAGAAAATATTTGAAACTAAAAAATTCAATTTAAAATATTTCTTTCTCAATCTCTCTTTTTTTCTTTTTAAAACATCTCTCTGCCTCCTTTCAGTTACTTGAAATGCGGAAATCACGTTTTATGTATCACAACAGCACGTTCTAAGTATCAAGATAAGGACTAAAAGCTAATAGCGCATAGTGTCATATGGCGTCATGTGGGAGTCGCGTGAATGTCCCGAGGTCAACCATCTATTGCTGCTGATGGAAGACATCGGTGTACACGTGCGGCCTATTTCAGAAAAGGCAACGGCAGAGTACAGTCCTAGTATACAGTCATAGTAAGCACTTCTAAAATATACTGTCTGAAATATAAAATCTAAAATCGCAAATGTGTAAGGTCGGAAATAATTTTTTTAGTTTGTAATAGATAATTACATTTAAATTGTTGTACATACGTATGGAAATATCAATTGTTTTATTATTTTCAATCTTGATCCATGGTGATTTATCTATAATTCATAATTTGGAAAAATACACTTTTCGTTTCATCAATCATATTTTGGTTTTCGCATTAAAAAGTTGAAATCTCAAATGACTAATATTGAATAAAATTGGTGTATGTATACATATTTAACAACCATCAATTAAATTAAATCAATTGTACTTCATAATTAAATTATGTATTTTGCTAATATACATGTAATATATATATATAATTTAAAAAAAATATATTTTCAATATCTGTATAAAGATTGATGTTTTAGATTAATAATTACATATTTATAAAACATAAGAAATAAAAAATTTTAGAATTAGAATAATCATCCATTTTTTTTTAATTCAAATGAAAAAATATTTATTTTTAGTAAATGTTCTTTTTCTTTGTGATTTAAAAATCTAAATGAAAAGTCTATACCTACGAATAAAAGAACTTTATTTTTTAATAAATAATTTAATTATACCGAAAAATAATTGTAATAAAATTGTATATAATGAATAATTATATTGATTCCTTACTTTAAAATCTTTTAAGTTTATAAATAACTTGATTTTTTACGAAAAAATTTTTGCAAAATATTATACAAATTATTTACTAATTTAATAAAATGAATTATTCGTTGAATTCGAACTTTTAAATGTATATTTTTCAAACTAATTGTTTTATATTATATTCTTTGTTATTTTTAAATTATAAATTATTATTTTTCTTTTAAGAATGTTTAATATTTTTAAACTCTCACTAAAAGTGAAAATGTTAATAAAATTTTTTTTATTAGTTTATCATTATCTTATAACATAAAGCAATGATCGATTCAAGACAGTATGTATAAACTTCTATTCGTTAAGATGTCAACGAACTGTTTGATAGCAATGTAATAAAATTACGATGTGAGCTCTCAGTGACACCAAATTATCTTTGATAAAATAATATGAGGAGTATCGCTGTGACATAACAATGAAAAATTGATTAAGAATAAACTTCTAATAATTTATGAATATTCTCATTATAATATTTTTTATTTAAAATTTATAAAATATATAATTTAAGCTAATTATCTATTATATTACATTTAAAGAACTTTTTTATTCTTTATAATTAATGCAAATTAAAAAAAACATAGCATATAATTATAAATGTATATGTTAAATTAAAAAAGTTTAGTATTTTTAAATAAATATATTTTAAATAAATTGAAGATGTTTTTTTGGTATTTTTTTTATACATTATTTTTACTGCGAATATAATATAATCTAAATCCATTTATATTGATTTTTTTTATACAATTTGTTCAATTTTATCTAGAATATATTGATATAAATAATCACTTATCTAAAATTCATTGGAATTTCTTATTGTAATACAATGTGAATAAATTTTATATTCTATATTGTATAATTATATGCTTATTTTATGAATTTGCGACCTTGCTTTAATATAAAATTATTTTAAATAAAAATACGATTAATTATAAATTTTTTTCCTTATCATATAAAACTTTAGAGTACAATTTCTTACATAAAATTATCATAATACGCAAATGTATAAAATTTGTAAATATTACTTTTAATTAAATTTAAAGTTGCATTTTAAAAAATTAAAATATTATGAACATTATTTTTGATATATAAATTCAATTTTAATTAAAACTGAAGAAAAACAAAAATTTATGGTATAAAAATTTTTTTAGTCTCTACTAAATCAAGATATAATATTAAAAATAAAAAATGTTATCATGATTATTATTTTAAAATTATTTGTATATAATTGTTAAAAGTTTATAGAAATAGTAGAACATATTATTTTTGCTTATAATTATATTCTATAAATTATATATTTTCATTATTAGATTTTTAAATTTATTGAATAAAATATTAAAAATTTAAAAAATCATAAGTATTAAATTTAATAGAAAAATAATATAAAATAATTTATAAATAAAATTCAACACATTTAATTATGTATTTAATATATAAGTTTATTGAGTGGCTGGTCTTGCAATTTCTTTCATTTTGCACCGGAATAAAGAGAATCCTCGAGAGTATCTGTTGTTTCGCTTTCATTGGAGGAAACTCATATTAATTACAATTAATAGTCGTTATTGTATAACGCGATAATAATTTTCTATAATAAATATAATAGTATCAATCATAATATAATAGTAATAATTCTTCATAATATAAAGTATTAATAAATTTATACTTTTTTAAAAAATGTACAATAATAAGGATAGATTAAGCAGTTGTAAAGAGGTTTTAACAATTAAAATATACAATCGGTTATAGAATCATGTAATAAATAATCGAAAATTGTTTTTTATGTTCAAATACCGCCTGCCTATTACTTTTCATCGATCTCTTTTTTCAATAATAAACATGCATGTACGCTCTTAAAGTTTATCTGTACAAAGTAAGTTTCCATTTTATGTAATCCATGATATGGTTTAATTTCATTTATAGAACGAACAATTATTCATTCATCTGAGTCTCGCGAGATTCGTCGAGAAAGAGCTTTACTGATTAAAAAAGGCAGATGAAAGATACGAAAGAACCCAGATTAGGAAATTTTCGTGCTTTAGATACATTGTCACTAATTATTGATTGTATCACAATTATAAATTTAAAAATTTTAGTTCTCGAAATCACAATTCGCTCATCTTCCTTTCATTTTATATTGCAAGATTCTCGACGATCTTGATATCAGGACTTTCCTTTCTGTATGAAATACCACAAGCGTCATATATATTTTTATTTATTAATATTTAATGTTTCATAAAATTTACCATTGTATGCTTCATTTATATATATTTACAATATATAAAGTTATCATTTTTCAATGTATATTAATGTGCAAGTGATTTTTAACATGTTTAAGAAAATTCATTTTAGTGTATATTTTAAAATTTAGATGAATAGTAATTTTATTTTATATATTAACGTGTAAATACAAAAAAGAAAGTTTAGAGCTTTTTAAAATATTTCTGTCACTAAAGAGTGGATACAGGAATTATCTGTATAAAAAGAAAAAAAATAATTCTAACAATAAATATTTATCAATGTAGTATGGTATGTAGATTTAAAAAATATTTATATTAAATATGTAACAGTACAAAAAATACCCATAATTTATATGTAATTATTTTATTTATATGTAATTTAATTTCATAATGAAATAAAATGAAAGAATTTTGCATCAACGTGTTTTATCATGTAAATGTATAATTTTCATGTACATTGATATTATTTGGTGATATTTTTTAGTACAATGTAACAACAAACGCATTTTTTTATTTATTTAACCCTGATCGATCCTTTATACGAAAAAATATGTAATTAATATTTAAGATTTTGTTTATATTTTGTAACATGAATTTTAATTTTTTCAATTTTGGAGTAATATATTTTTTCCAACATCATTGATTATCTGGATAAAAATAAATTTACGTACATACAATTAAAATGCTTACAGAATAAAGCAAATGACAATTCTTTTCAATTTTTAATAGTTGAATTACAGAGCATTTTATTTTATTTTTTCAAAACATTTTACATTGCAATTGTGTGAAAATACACACTAATTTTCTCATCCATTTACGTATTGTATAACAACAATATTTCATCAAAATGACTTTACGTATAGCTAAGGCAATAAGAAAAAATGTATAACGCTGGAAATTTGAGTATATCGTTTCAGGTAACATTATTTCTTACGCTTCAATACTTTTAAGTGAAAATTAATTTTACTCGCTCTGTAAAATATAAATTTCTAAATTGATAAAACTTATAGTATGCGGCATCGAAAAGTTTAAAAATTTTATGGAAAATATATCGATAGAACATTTTATGTTATAGTTATTCCATTATACGACAGCGATACATTTGTTTAAATCGAACGTATTAAGGAAAAAGAAGAGGCTTAGTTTATCATATGTTCTTATTTAGAAGTTCACGTTATTTCTGATTAAATCTTATGCACGATGTGAAAAAATTTTAATCGGTACCTGCAGATTTGGAAGGCAAAGAAGGCACGAGGTACCGTTATTTTATTTCGTTTTTCACGTAAAAACCAAATATAGTTCAGGATAAATATTTTGAAATTTATTTTATGCAACATAGACTTATGCATTCTCACATTTGTATACATTCGTCTACTACAAAATTTTGTAAATTTTTTGTTGAAGTGCTTTCTGGAAATTCATCTTCCTTTTCTTATCTGAAAAATTGTTCAATTCTCGAACGACGTTTTTGTACATTTTTGCAATTGTTTCAAATACTATTTATTAATTATCGTATTACTAAGTTACTTAATTATCGTATTTTTAAACAATAAATGAAGTTTAATTCACGAGAAGCAAATAATTATTTTCCTTTTATAGTGAACTTATCTATTATTATAAAACGTAGCAATTGATTATTTTATCTACATTTTTTAAAGTTACTCCATGAAATTTTTATAAAACTTCGTACAATTTCTTTTACAAATTATACAAATTGTTATTTAGATAATAATTTTAAACTTTTTACAACGACAGTTTAATATAATTACAAATTATTATATTTTATCCATACCTTCATGATATATACGTTTACTTAGAATTTTTACAATAAAAAGGAATAACAAATATAAGAAGATTTTTATTTTCTAAAAACGCCATCGTAAAGGAAGTAATTAATACTCATTCCCATAAAACACTTTTACAATTATATCTGTAATGATCTCCGTATATTGTTCTCGGTATGTAAATAGCGCTTAAATATTAACGACTTTGTCGATTAATTTACTTTAGAAATAGAAGTAAATAGTAGCAGCCAAGTTACATTGTGCAGTTTTCTATTATTAACTATTTATTTTTATAAAATATTTGAATATAATTTATATTTTGTTCTTTTAGTTTATTTGTAAAGTGCAAAAAATGATTTGGCGATATGCTATTTTTTTGTCTTAACTAACGCTCTTTTTTCTTGTATTTTCGATTTTACGTTTAATAAAGTACAAAGGGCATATCAGTCGATTTCTATCGATCATTTTCTTCTCCATATCAATACTTCCAAACTAGTCTTTGTCACTAGCTAGAGAAAAGGAAAGCCCTTGACAAAGAAAAAAAGAAATAAAATAAATAAATTGATTGGCATCGCACTGCGCGCCTTTTCACCATCTTTTATCGTCGCGACGTCGCAACATACAATTCAATTTATTTTAAAAACTCGCGATTGGTTTTTAAAGCCTAAGAGTCGCGATATGAACATTCATCGATCGTTTTATAAATATTACATAAGATTCTTTAGTTTTTTGTTTCTTTGTGCGCACAAGTTACGATGTGATCGATCGATCCGAGTCTCGCTAAAATAACATTTTTTTCCCTTTCATATTCATTTGTTTACTTTATTTAATTTATTATACTTTTCTTTTCTTATTAACTTTTCTTTTTTAGTTTGACTCCGACCTAAGACATAACGAAGCTTTTATTAAAATGTTCAGTGTAAAAATAGTAGTATAGTTATATTACAGAGTTCTGGAACTCGAAAAACGTTGTCAAATTTCGACCTAAATACAAATAAATATGCGTTATGAGATTATAACTCCATAAATTCTGGCTTCTTTCTTAATTTTTATTCTTCCGTAGTAATGCAACTTACAGCATTATTATCAAATTACCTTTCGATTAACAACCGATAAAGGTTTTCATCCTCTAAATTGTCCTACAGACACGTGTATCTGTTATCGGCTTCTGATCTCCCTATACTTCATCTGTTTTTATCAATGTTTTTCGACTAGCTTAATGCAAGCTGATAATAATAAGACCGAAACAACAAGCGAAAATCCTTTTTCCAGTCTCGTTACGAGATCATCGCCAAGGTCAGGGCGTACTATTTTCCATTTCTATATATAAGACGCTGTATCGTCATTTTTTCGCTCGAAATTTTCCAGATGCCGTAGTTTCTTCTGGAATTGTTCGTGTGTTTCATACGATCAATGGCCACCTGAATTTTCTCTTTTCCATTTCCTCAAAAAAGGATCCAAGAGGTTAAGAGTCATCATTTGTTTTAAGTCCTTGTCGTCTTCAAGTAACCTCCACGACTAGATGCTCAAGCCGATTACCACAGGGTTGTTGATGCTACGTCAGCAGCTTTATGAACATCAATGCCAGCGATATGTTGATAAATAGTACAAGCATCACTAGCTGCTGCCGTGAAAACCAGTCCTGAAAAACATAAGAATTACACAGAGCAAATTAATAACTTACTCGCGTTGTCCTTCGATAGTAAAGCATTATAAAAAGAGTGTTAATGGTTAAACTATTTTAGAATTTGTTAAAACGTAAGATAATCATTGAATTATCTGATTTGATTACAGAAGGAAATACGTTTTCAAATTATATATTAAAAATCGTTATCTTTCTTTTTTTTTAATTCATTTCATATAATCTACATATTAAGTATTTACTAAGAGTTTCAAAAAGTTCATAAAAATTTATAAGAAAATAAATTAAAACTCACGTTATAAATTATTTTATAAATCTAAAAAGTACTAGAGTGGATTAAAGAGAGTTTTTACACGTAAAAATATTTCTGTTTAAAATAATTTATAAAATATTTCGTAAAAAGAAAATATATATCCTTATAAAACTCTTTTCAAAATCATAAATATTATAAAGTATAAATTTATCCAGAAATCAAGTAATATAAGTTCTTCTAAGTAATAAAATTGATAATAATGTAAAATTATATTATATTTAAAATTATACAATTATGTATAGTGTTATGTCACACAACACATAATATATTTTAGCACTTTTTAACTTTGAAATCAGTAATGACATTTAAATTCATTTAAAATTAATGTTTATATTACGTTCACACTTAAAGTTAAATATATTTGCAAGATAATGCATGCAACATGCTTCCATAAATAATTGAATTCGAGATCCACTTGTGGTAGAATGTCGTGCGGGTATTTTTTGGATATAGCGCATGCCATATTCTTATGATAATTAGTTTCAATAGACCTTACTTTTCATAATCAGAATTATTCAGAGTTATTCAGAGTTATATGATTACAATCAAAAGTATTTATATAGAAGATGTCAAATAAAACGTTACTGGAATTCACATTGATTTGTTAAGAGAGAAATTATTTGAAAAGTGTTGTTATCCACAATTGTGCTAACATAATCTTATTAACAGAATGATCAATAAGGAGAAGTCAAGTGCAATTAACGAGTCGATTAAATAATATTAATGGTTCGTTAAGGTCGAGTCTTATCTATCCCAAGTTTCTATTCAATATAAATATTATGTTAATTAAGTTATATCAATATTAAATAATGTTTTTATGCGATGTGAAAGCGAAGAATAATAAGAAGTATGCTCGATTATACTTTATTTGCCTTAGATTTATTTCAGTTCCGGATTTATAAAATGCTTAAACATTCAAGAAAATGTGTTATCACGGTTGACATAATTTTTGATTTAATCAAATACATTTACACGACGTTGATCCTAACGTAATAATTAATAATAAAAGAATTTTATTTTCATTTGGTACAGTATAAATTAAATTAAACCTGTTTCTAATAACTTATCAATGTAATAAATATTATTTCGTAGATTGGTAGATGTTTATAAATTACTTGAATACTGATAAAGATTGTAAATAAAACAAATTAATGTAATAAAATAAAAACAACGAAAGATTTATTTCACTTTTCGTGATTTGTATTGAATCGAGTTCATTATCTGTCTCTTCATAAAAATTTCTAGGTACGTTTATTATAATAATTATTTTAAACTATTATTTTTCACCTATGAACTATTTTAAAAAGTGTATTTTAAAAACTACTTTTAATCATTCTCTAGTACTTTTTGAAGTATTTTCTTTTATATTATAAGATTTTATTTCAGATTAAATTTCATTAAAATTATTAAATTTTTTTTTAAGTAATCCAAGCATCCATCCAAATTATTCAAGTATAAATGTTATCATTTTTATATTATTTTTATTCTTGATGAGTAGGTTCAATTTTTCAAAACGAAATCCGTTTTATCCAGCTGTAAATTCTATAAATTTATTTATAGAATGGACATCTCGATAACTCGAACTCTAGTCGTGAGGATCAAGTTCCGAGACTCGAGACATCATCGAGCGATCGCAAAAATTTGAATAGTAAAACGCCGAATTGAGTCTCGGGCTTCACTGGACACTCACTTTAACTTGAGGACTGACTAGGTAAAGCAGAGGATTGGCTCGAAGCCTCTCGTGCTCGTCGATTTGCCTGCGAATCTCCTCACGCCTCATACTGCTTAAAACGCTGACCTCTTCTCTAGACAGCGGTGCGGTTGCAGTCAATTGTATCGGTTGCGCCACGTCCGGCAGTGATTTTTTTCGTTGCAAGCTCATCGCTGCTGCCGGCATCGCCTAAACAACAGGGCAGAGGGAGTAGGACTTGCTATTTTCCATTCGAACACCTTTATGTTTATTTATGTTAGCTGTTTACATTTTTAGGCTTAGCTTTTATTCTTTGTAATTAAATCAACATAAAAATAATGTATCTCGTACCTTACTTTTCACACTGTATCGTATATTACTCGATATAACTATTATATATTTAAATATAATTTATATTTTTTTTATTTAACAATTTAAACAATTTAAGTTTAACCGAATCTTTGATATTAAATATGTCATCTGTTTACAAATTTTTTAAATTTGAACGACTAAATTTTTTTACCGAAGAATGATTTTAAAACGATATTTTAGATTTTTAATTCTTTATGAATCAACATTTTTTATGTATCAATATTATTCTTTAATATATTCTAATATATTCTAATATATTTTAATATATTTTATTTTTGTTCCAGAAAATAAATAATGTGTTACATAATTAGTAGATTATTTAAATTTATTGGATATTTTGACAATCCTAAGAATTAAATTTAATTGTTTTAGACATAGTGTTTAGTTTGAAGAAAAGTCTATAAAGTATTGTCGTAGTTCATCGCGTAACGTCGTCGTCTTCATTGTCGTTGTCGTCGTTGTCGTGTCACTCAACGCTGAAAATAGATTCATGTGTGCATTTTTTGATAAGATTCTATAAATCAATCATTGCACATTAATAGCTTAAGTATTACATTAATTTTCTTAGTTTAAGTTCATTGTAGTTTGAAGAAAGTTATAAATTAGAAAATGGCATAAATAATTAAGAATGATAAAGTACATTGTTATTATAACAATGTAACCTGATTGGATTAAAAAAAAAGATTATTAACAGCTGATGATAATTTATATATATAATGATAATAACTGAAATTAAATAAGAAACAAAAATTGATTATAAATCTTAAAATTGAATCATATTTAAACTAAAAAATTTAAGTTATATAAAATTAAATACGTTTGATAAATTTAAAGAATATTGCATGTAACTAAATTATGTAAATTAATTAATTTAAATCATTCTAAATAAAACAATTAATATTAGTTTAAATAAGAAAAATAATAGATTTTAGAAATAATATAAACCCAAATTTGTATATAATGGTTTTCTTTATTAATAGTTCTTGTATTTCAGTTTTTAATCTTATAGTCTATTTCTGAACTTGATTATTTGATATTTCTTAAATTCAAAATTTGATTTTTTTTTTATATATATCATTATTAGATAAGAAAAAAATTAAAAACATAAACACTATATAACTATATGTTACAAGTTCCTATATAGATATGACCCCGGAATTATAATTGGATACGTCGATTCATAAACTATGCAATTTCTAGCCAAATGCGTTAGAAACTCGGAGTCGAATTTTGGAAAAGTGCCAAATATGAATCCTCGTCCCCATAATTTTGCCGTCAATACTCTGACAAAATGGTGTCCTTGTCTTATCTACATCATCGCCCATGAAAATTTTCAATGATGAATAAATTTTAACAATCGTTCGATGATAAGCATATAATGCACGGAATTTTCACGAGGTACTTTAATTGTTCAAATTATGTGTTAAATATATTGTATATTTTATTCTATGTTTCTAATTAATTTATTTTAAAGGCTTTAATAGTATTAAAAAAACTCATTTTCAAAATTATACATTTAATTTTATCTACTGAAACATTTATTAAATAATTAAAATATTAGTCAATTATTTTTTCGTTTGAAATAAAATATAATATATTTCAGTTTTATTAAAATTATAAAAAAATATAATTAAACATTTTTAAACCATGATTTTCTTCGAGTAAAAATTTATAATATAAATTAATATTTATTTTATTTTTTAATTTTTCGAAAGACTTTATTGAATATAAAAAACATTCAGTTTTTAATTTAAAAATACTTATTATATATTATAGTTAATAAAAATAATTAAATTAAGTATTAACTTAATTTAATTATTGCATGCAATAATCATATTTATACATTTTTGATAAAAGAATTTTTAACATATTCTATTGTTTTTAACTGTTTCAATATCGTTACGAAACTATTTGCAACTGGTTTAGAAAACTTAAAAAAAACTTTTATAAATTCAATTGTAAGTTATGTTCATTCATTCATTTTTTGTAGATAATTTTATATTGCTAAATTCTATGACAAATATTTATACAGTCCTATAGTCTATTTTTTTCTAATTTATAACAATAATATTTTATTTAAATATAAACGCCGAAGAGACGCCATATAATATGAATTACTATTGTTGAAATTTATGTAAATAATTCAAACAAAAGATTAAAAATATATTTTTGTTATAATTTTATATCCATTAAGTGCATGAAAAGCAAAAATAAAAAAAACTTAAATATATTGCAACTTGTAAAAATTAAAGATTTGTTTAATATCTTTTAAATTTATCAAATATAAAATTTATATATATTCATCAACACGCGCTTTTCTACGTTCTTAAAAAAGTTTGATTCCTTATTTAGGATTTATAGTTAACTGTTTTCAAGGTTACTTCATGCTTTTGAAATATCACTATTTTGGCAACAATTAGATACGTATTTAACAAAATATAATTTACGCGATTTAGTATAAAACGACGTAATTATGTTACTTAAGAAAGAAAAATTGTCATAAAAAATTCTGAATTATTTCGATTTTATTTTTATTACTAATAAATAAGAAATTAGGTGAATATACATTTACACGACTGATACGAATTAAACGTTATTGAAAGTTAATCTGCATCAAGAGTTTCTATGTTCTTCTATATTCATTTTGATAGAATGTCACCGTAAATATTATATATGAAATATTGGCGAATTTAAAACTTACATATAGAAAATGTTTCAATATATTAATTAAAATAATGACTCGAGTAAAGCGTTGCATAATTTTATAAAAAAGTTTCGAAATAACGCACGTTATTATCTAAAATATTGAAAAAGAGGAGCCCATTAAATTTAGTTTTACAGCGATTTTAATCGTTCTGGTACTTAAGATTGCAGAAAGTAATTCCAAGAGAAGAGTAACCGGTTAAAAAGAGTCGTACCTCCACGGGAGGAGCAACAATCCACGACTCCGAGGCCCTCCTGGCCATGAGAGCCGGACTGCATAGCAGAGCTTCCTCCTCCTCGTCCGGCTCCGACGACCAGAACATCATCTTTTCCTTTTATTTCCTCTTCAACCACCATGCACAGTCACACCGCGCACAATCGCCTGATCTTGATTCGTGAGAATCGTGGAAGCGTCACGATGACCGAACCATGCTACCATCAGTCCCAAAGATGACAAAAATGACGGGGTGATGGGAGGACGAGGGGGAGAAAAAGAGACGGAATGCCCGTAAGGGCGTCGCGTGATTTAAAATCCGCCGAGTGAGTGGAGGTTAGTCCATAGACTAAACGCCCCACACGCTCACGTATGCTTGACAGAAATAGAGTCACACAGGCTATCTTTTTCTTTCTCTGCGCGTCCCCACTATCTTTTTTTTCCACGAGTTGCTTTATGATACAGATCTCACTAGGAAGTAGCAGCGATTATTTGCAGTCGTTGCTGTCAACACTATAGAGTCTATGTCTGCCGAGTGATCATGGAGAGATTAAACGATATAATATACGAATCATTTGGATCAATAGATCACGTTTAGGAAATATTTGAAACCTCGGTTGTTTGATAAAGACAGAGGAATATTTTTGCATTACAAAGCTTCGATGAAATATTAGTAAATTAAATAAAACCGATTTGAGACTAATTTACCTTTCGTAGCCAAATTCCGGCTACGAATTAAAGGATTTAAAAAACACTTGATGGGGATTTAAAAAAAGATAGACGATTTCGTTATTTTAAATTAAGCTTCTAATTAATCATTTAAGTAACATGAAATTTTATTACATAAATAAAAATTTTTATAAACATTCACAAATTTAAAATGATTGATACGTTAAAATTAAATTATATAAAAATTCATATTATGTTTTGATCTATTTAAAATCAATTTTATAGAATTAAAATACAATTCATAACGTATATAATTTAGTAATTCAAAAAATATGTTACTTTCAGAAGAATCTTATCGTAAAAAATAAAAAGTCATATATTCTTTTGATCTTTTACCCGAGAAATACAAAAATTGGAAAAAATATCTTCGTGTTTATGTTTTCTTTAATATTTTATCAAGAATTTATTTTTACGAAAAGTAAATTTTGTTTAAATTATTTAAATTATTATACTAATTTAATAAATTTATTTTATTTCTACAAAAAAATTTCAATATATATTTTCTAATTTAAACAAAAATGTCGTTACTTTTATTTATTAAACACCAAAATAATTCTAAATATAGATTAAGTAAGCCTTTCAAATCTATATAATAAATAAATAAATTAATAAATACTTAAGACGAAATAAAAAACTAATACAATATAAAAAATTATACTTTCTAAGTTTTATTAAGCTTGAAAAGTATTCAAATACGGTTTAATAAATTCCTTTCTTATACTTTTTTCTATTTTACCAATAACAGGAATCAGCGTGATATTAATGTAAATGTTCGAATCTTTTATCGGTATTGAGTGATTTTTCGCTTTTTCTTATAGTCTTTGAACGTTAGCGAGGTTTCGTGAAAATTATTTTGGGAGTCTCAAAATATCGCCGATTGTAAAGCTGATGCTTCTTACACTAACTTCCCTTATGAATATCGTTGTCCTCGCTTAAATATTTGGCACGTGGATAATCTGTCGAGAAGAGAAGAGAGGAAAAGAACGAACAAACCGATCGCAACAATTCAAGTAAAGTGACACATTTTTTTAAAAAAGGAGGGGGCTTCCATTTTTTTACTTTTAACATACTGAATCATTCGATAAAACTATTTTTATCTTAACAGAATTCACTTTGCTGCTTTTTCATATTTTTTTTTAAATATAAAATTTTATTAAATTAAATAATACATATTCACTGTACTAAACTGTTATAAAATATTCGGATTTCGTTTATTTATTAGTAAAATATTTGTTTTATGATAATCATATTCGATTATATTAAAATTTATTATTATAAAATTTTTTAGTAATATTTAAATTCGATACTTTGACACAAAATAAAATTTTTTAACCTGTAGCTTTTTTAAAAAACAGAGAAAACCGAAGAAACTTTTCAATATCGGCTTGAAATCGGTAATTTATTTATAAAATAATTTTTAATTTATTTAAATTGTTAATCAAGTAATTTTAAAATATTTAATAAAGTGCTGTAATTTTTATTGATTAATATACTTTACAAAATGCTATAAATATCGAATATATTTATTTTTATTTAAAATATACAAAATAAATAATAATCAAAAATAAATTCATGTAAAAATAGATATGAAGAGGTATCGATTAAAATAACCGTTTTGTGAATTTTCTTTATTTTTTCTTATAATTTATTAATTTCCAACACATTCAAATATTCTATATAGTATTAACTCTTATGATATTTATGCTTGTGTTAATGGTTAGAAATCAGTCCATACAACTCATAACTTATTTACGCTTTGTCGATACATATACAAAGTACGAATGCCATTAAAAAAGTATTAGACATTCAATCTTGCTTGAATAAATCTGAAACTTTGAATAGATAAACTGAATTAATTATTTTTAGTGTGCAAATTACTTTTAACATGCATACTGCAATTTTACATTCATTTCATATATTCTATACATATTTTTTTTCAGAATAATAGTTTAATTCATAGTTTATTATAATATTATGTCATCAATAGATGACATAATTATTAATACTTGAAAAATTATTTAGATATAAATAATCAATTAACAAGAAACATTAATCGTAATGTATTTGCTTGTACATAGTATATAATAATATTATATTTAAATTAAGTATATATATATATTTTTTTGTACACTGCTTCATTGTCCACATAGCTTTCTTTATAATATATTTATAAATTCAGTTTACATAAATATATATCTGTTAATCAGATGATTTATTTTTCATATATTGTTTTTATGAAGATTTTTAATATCGTACAGTTCGACCGAAACATATTATTGAAATATTTTTTTTCTTATTTATATTATTAATTTTATAATATTTATTAAGGATACAGTAAATTTGGAATTTATTCAACTTATCATAATGGAGTAAGTTTAAATTAAGTTTAAAAATAATGAAAGCAATGGTATTATTATTTAATGCACAATATTTATTCTACTTATTATAATATTAAATATATTAGATAAAAGTATAAGTAAATCAATAATTTTTATATTTTTATATTTTAAGTTTAAAAGTCTTTTAAAAAGTATACTTTTTATTTCTTTGATTGTAAAAATAGAATTAACGGCTAATTATCAAGAAATTATTTATTTTGGTAACTAATTATATTTTCTTTTTTTATTAAATAAAAAATACTTTATTAATAAGTAAACTCTGTGTAAAAAATACTATAATAAATTTAAATTAGAATTCGGAAGATTTGATTTATAATACTGAATCTTATTAAAAATGAGTAAAAAATCTATATCCTTAACAATTTTTAATGCTATTGCAAGAATTATTTTTTAGTGTTGAAAGATGTCATTTAAGAATAAAATGCGTGAAAGAAGTGCTCGCGTCAATCAAGAATTTTTCATTTTGAAAAAGTAAACCATGATACTGTAGTATGTTTCGTGTTGACGAGAAAAGACACTTTGAAAAGCTTGGCACTTGATTATACTCCCTCGAGATTCTTCTTATTACTCTTTTCGTAGTAAACATTGCGCAAGAAGTGCTTATAATTATTTGTTAAATAAATTACTTTAGAAATGTGTTTGACAATTTAAAGAATTAAAGTTTACCCGATAAATATTTTCATAATATACTAATTTTGTATTAAAAAAATTTTAAAAGATAAAAAATATAAAATTATACTTAGTTTATATATAAATATATAAACACACACATATATATGTATATATAATACTAAAATCTTATTTCATGTAATAGAACCACATCGCATTCAATATTTTTTTAAATTCGCAGTAAAAAAAAATTGTATGACATAAAAAATATATTTAATTTTAAGGTAGCAAAATTTGAAACTCTTATAATTTTTTTTATAAAATTTACAAACCTAATTGAGATTTGTAATTTCTATGTAATATTTCTTTAATTTTATGTGTAAGGACACCGATTGGATTAAGGCGAAATCGTATATATATTCTGCAATTTTTAGTACCGTACTCGTTTCCATTTTGAAAGTTTCATCAAAATATTCTATCAGCAGTTTTACATATTTCTTTTACACAAAATTTATAAAAATATTTTTAATAGAAGAAACTATTTTACCGACGAAAATTTACAAAATAAGTTAAAATATTAAAGTAATTAATCTTTTAAAAAAAATGTATTTACTTTTTGATGAGATCAAAAATGAAATCTAAATATATATACTCTTTTTTATTAGAGAAAGATAATTTTCTTTTCAATAATTTAGGTAGTTTCATTATGTGTATGAATACTATTTTACTTCAATTAAAGTAAAGACACTATATATGATGCTATTAATATATAATACGCTATTGAAATTTCTAATATTCTAACTACCTTTTTGTTCAGATCATCTATAGACTATCTTTAGTAAACACTACCTTAAACAATGTATTATATATCTATTGCGGTACATATCGGACTTTTAATAGATAGACAAAAGCATGCGTTAAAAAAATAACATCTTCAACAAACAGGAGGGGGTGTGGAGGTGGAAGAATATTTAAAAAAATATGTGTTTTGTTTATTTAAATCGCGAGATCTTTGCTCAAATATATAAATCTTATAGACTGTATTAGCAATAATAGTGTATATATGCGTGTGCGTGCGTTTATGTGTTATACATATATATGAATAGGTTGGAGATAGGGAAATTGGATTTCATTCCAAATATCAGATTGAAACTGATTTACTTATTACAGTTTTATAAAACGTACATAAATTTTTGGTCCACGCCTCCACACCACGCGCAACCCCCTGAATGTTCCACTAGTTATTAATATTATAATATTGCAAAAAAAATGTTTATCATTAATAAGTAACGCACAGCGGACATTTGACGCACTATAGTTATATTTTAACATTTTAGTTTTCATTACCGTATTTGAAATATCGTAAACACCGTTTTATTATAATATTCTTTCGTATGCACAATCATCGAATAAATTTTTAACTATCTTTAATTTATTTTCCTTGTTAACTTTTCATTTTATTAATAAACAATATGAATAACTATAATTAAAAATAAATTATTGACACATTGGTAAATATGCTTTTATTTTTGAAGATATATTCTGCATAATGATTCAAACGGGTTGAGTAAACACTTTAAAAGGATCGATCTTCTGTACAAACATTTATGAAACATATTTATGAAGTTGTATATTTAATTATATATATATATATATATAAAATATAATCTAACTATAATGCCGATAAAACATAAAAAAATTGGAGGGCATTAGTTGCTCTAGAATCAAGGAACATTTTCTATTTTTAACAATTATTGTTCTTCATAGTATTTTTTCTAATAAGATCAATTTTTTGTTAAAATATCGAACTTTCTATTTATACTATTATATTGAATCGGAACAATTGCACCAATTATTTATAGGACTTTTTATGCAAATTGAAATACCTAGCGAAAATTTCTCAATCTAAATCTTTTTATAGATAATTATTTAAATACTCTTGCGATACAAAAATAAGCTCTTTAAACTATATCCAAAGCGCAATATTCCTTTTATGGCAGGCTATATTTTTTAATACTTCTACTTTATAGAGTTGTTAATTATTAAAATATTTATTTAACTTCAAAAAATGCTGAAAATGTCTTTCTTTGATCTTACTTGTGACAAAAGAAATAGTTGTATCATGCATTCGTAATGAAAATATTTTTTATAGTTGCAATGTAGAAACAATTACATAAACATATTCGGATATATTTTTTTGTCGAATACAAAATTCTTCTTTTAATATTTATAAAAAAAATCCCTGTAATCGTACAATTTAACAGAATATTTCTATCAATTGTTTCTCATTGAATAGTGTGACTATTTAAAATTATATGACGGATTCAGCAGGTACATATAGATTTTATTAGTAAACATCGTATTGTATTAGATTTTAGAATAGTATTCGCTGATCATTCTATTTTTCTCGTAATAGTACTTGAATATTTGTCATTCATTATATATTTATTTATAAATAAAAGACTTTCATTATTTTCTGTAAATAGAATATATCACTTGTTTTTCGAAAAATATGTTTAGTCTCTCTGTAATGACTTGTTTTATAATTTCTTATATTCTAATGACAAATTTATTAAAGGGAGTATCACATCACTAGATTATGGAATTAAACTAAACTTAATAAATAGTTTTTATATAAGATCAAAACACTTGTCATTGAAAATTTATTTTGTCAAATTTGCTAATGAATAAGAAAAAGCGTAAAAAATTTATTTCTTTTGTATCATCAAAATGTAAAGTTAAATTTTTCAAATTGGTTCGATCAAATTTAAATTACACAATTCTAGTGAAAAATAGCAAGCGATGTTTCTTAAACAAAAATATATCCATTATTTTATAAGTTTAAACATTTATAATAATAAAAAACAGACATGTTTATATTTTTTAATTGCATCATACGCAGTTTGAAATAAATTTTTCAAAGAAATAAAATTTGCTCTGCGTATAAAATAATTATAAATTTAAAAATTTTTAAGAATATTAAACTTAATTGTTTTATATAAACGATAAATTTATCGAAAATGAATATAAATCCATGACCTAATTTTATGATACTTCCCTTTTGAATTAATCATTTTTATTTATCCATATCCTATTGGTATTTGTTCATTATATTGGAATGATTTAGGATACTTATACTTAGAGGGTTGCGCGGCCCTTTGCTGTTGCGGCGAAGGCGGGGACCGTCCGTCTCGCGTCCTGGGTGTCGTCATGCACAGAATACAGCACAAATCGCCAAACAGTTACAGACAATCAGAAAAAAATTGCAAAGAGAGAATCTATCAAGATGTTATGTTTTTTTGATACAGGATTAGGTCAGTCGGTTATTACAATAACATAAATCAAAGCTAGTTTATCTATGATTAAAAACATCTAATGTTACTTGTATTATTAATGTAGATAAATCACAAAATTTTCAAATTAATTATATTTTTAGAACACTATCAAAACGAATTTATTACAGAAAAAAAAGCGTATAATTAAATTGCTGTTAGAAACTATTTTAATATGTGATCATATTTTGTTTGTTAATTAAACAGACTATTGAATTACTCATTCAAACAACATTCTTTTGCTTTGTACCAAAGGAATTCTTATATCAATTAAATTAATGTCAAAGCATTTTAATAAAAAAATCTACTCGTCTAATATACATTGATTGTATTAAAATTTTTTTATGCATTCACTTTATAAATAAGAAAAAATACAAAATTATTAATATTATTTTTATTTCAAATATGCTTTTTATATCGAACTATAAAATTACTATTTCAATAATTAACAGAAAATATATATGAATCAATCTTTCTTAATATAAGATTTAATAATTTATGTTATATATATATATGTATATGTAAGCTAACATGCAAAAAATTTAAATAATTATTAATACTAAAAGATTAGTTCAATACACAAAATTTAATTCTTTTATAAAATCTATAGACTAAAACTCACATAACAAGTACAAGGTATACAATTTGTAAATATAACTTTTAAAAATATTTTTTTAATCTCTTTCGCAAAAGAAATATTTTTGCGTACGATATACGTAATCCTCTATTTGAAAAGAAATTTATATTTTAATTTAAAGCTATGTATATATGTATCATATAGTGAGAGAAAACATAGTATTATAATATAATAAGAAAGTGTCAAAAATATGTGAAAAATAAATTGAATCGGTCGCTTACCTTGATTCTTGCACCACCTCCGCCACTACCACCACCTCCACCACCTCCAGTACTTCTTCCGGGTGTAACATACAAACTCTCGGTTCGTTTCGGCTGACCGAGACTTGGCAGTATCTCTTGTCCCAAACTTTTATTCTTCAACAGAATGTCCTCGAACTGACTGGAATTTGATGTCGCGTAGGCCGGAGTTGTTGTTCCACTACCTACCACAGATCCGTTCTGAGGTGTACCTGACCGTAAGGCGCTTGGGCTTCTCATCGACCTGCTGTATAAATTATATTAAAATTAACTTAATTACGTGCCTTGATTACACATTTTTATGTTTTTTGTTTCTATCTAACCAATAAAAAATCCATTGATTTCGACATTATACATTCAGAAATATATTTTAGGCATAAATATATCGCCCGTTTAAAATTTAAATCTTATAACAATTATTGAAACAATTTCAATTTTTATATAAATTTTTAAATGCTTATAATTTAATTGTACTTCACGTATAATCAAGAAATTTATGAAAATATATTTTTTACTATTGAATAAACGTTTTATAAAATAATTTATAAAAAAATGGATATAAAGAGATGTTCATTAAATTTTATTTAAGTTATAATATAGTTATATTTTACTTGTCTGAAATATCTGGCGTTGGTGATGACGGCACTTTATCAACAGAAGCTTGTCTCGATCCACTTACAAGAGGATGTCTCCGATATCGATCAACGGAACTATCCCGACTTGGAGGCCTCTTATAATGATCAAGTCTAACGAGGAGCAATGTATTTTAAAATTACGAATAATTTCTATAATTTAATTTTTGATAGTATATAATAATGATTCAACCTATCGTTCAGAGTCTGTCCTATGCCAACGACACTGGGTCTGTCCTGAGGACTAAGGATGCGGCTATTTCGACGTATACTAGTTGAATTGGGTATTCTCTGATTTTCCTCAGGTTGAAATTGCTGTTGCGTCAGCTCTGGATTTTGATTGTATGTGGATTGTTGTTGGCTTGTTAGGTTATACTGATTTGTCTGATTCATTACTGGTGTGTATCCATATTGATTTGGCACAGATGGCTAAAATTAACATACTCATTTAAGTATTGAATAATTTTACGCAAAGTAACATAAATTTTCTAAATTATGAGCTTTAAACCCAAGCTTTTGATCGTGATAAGAAGATTTTATTAGAAATTAAAGTAGAAAATTATTTTAGTTATTTATTCCATAGTCAAGAGCTGATACATTATAAAAGTATATACAGAATAGAAAAGAAAATCAGTAAATAGAAATTGAAAATAAATACTAGAAAAGTAAGTTTTTTAATCAATGAAGGATTAATTAATGTTGTATCAGCATTTGAAAACCAAACAACACGGGCTTACACTAAAGGAATCCATTCCATAAAGACTCATTTCGCTTAAAGATATCGAGCTGTTCGAAACCAAAGGTGATTGTTGAAACAATATCTAAAAAAAAAATTTACATCAAAAGCCTTAACTAGGTAATAAGTTTATTCGTTACGAAAGTAATGCACCTGAATCATTCTGTACTAATAAAACATAAATATAATTTTTAACAGTAAATAATAAATTATACAAGACAAATAAAAAATCTTTTAATCACGAATACTTAAGCTGGGCATAAAAAATAAAAATTTTTAATTTTACCTGTTGATTCGTATAACCGGATATCTGATATTGATTTTGAAATCCTTGCCCATAATTTCCAAATTGGTCTATATTTTGCGTACTCGAATACTGTGATTGCCCATATTGATTAATCTGTGCAGTACCATAAGGTAATTGCTGCGTTTGACCGAACTGATTTATTTGGTACTGCTGTTGCTGCTGATGCATCGGAGATGTAGACCCAGTGGTATTAGAGAACTGATTTTGAAGGTGCGACATCTGAGGAGAATAGTTGCCTTGATTATTCTGATTGGTTGCAAGATTTGACAATTGATTCGGCATCGAGTATTGATTAGGTAGCTGATTTTGCGCTAGTACTTGATTTTGTGTTAATGTATTTTGCGGAAGTGGTTTCATACTAGCTCGTCTCATTGTTTGATTCATTATTGAAGCACTCGTATTCGAATCAATAGTATCCATTCTTTCCGATTGCATATTTAATTGTTGCTGTTGTTGTTTCATAGGTATAATATTCTGTTGGTCAAAACTGGACCCTTTGTGCAGGATACTTTTACCGGGTGCCGCATCCTGGGGTGGAGGAACATATTTTGGAATATCGCGATTTTTCAACCTGTCAACAGATAAGAGAAATATATCGTTAAAAAGTTACGATATATAATTAATTAGGGTAAAATTTGATACGTATATCGAATATAAACTATAATTATATTGTAATTTAAATTACTCAGTCGTTACAGTTTTTTTTATATTTCATATTTTATAAAAAATGATTAACTAATCGAATTTATTACCGTAGCTTTGAATTATTAATATATAAATTAGTTTTTAATAGACAATAAGTTGCTCTTTTTAAATAAATCATGAAAATTTTTACCATTGAGACTCAAAACTTTACGAAACAATCGATTAAAAAATTATGAATTTGAAATTATAGAAATAAATCAGTAGTATTCTTAATTTATTAAGTTTTTTAATTATTTTAACTTTAATTATACTGGGAATTATAAATTCTCTAATAACAACTATTCTAGTAATTCAAATATAAGAAATAAATTCTGAAACATATACTGAACGATACAATGATACTTCCTTTTCATTTTTTACAAATATTAATTTTACGCTATAATGGAAAAAGAGCAATATTTCTTTATCGATTAAATAACCCATGTACCTTTCTAACCCTGGTTGCCGGAAGTCCGGGGCAAACTGCCTGGCCGTTTGCTGAGCAAGGTCGGAATCTTCTCGCGCATGTTCGGCCGCTATATCAGCGAGTTCAGCTTTTCCTCGCGCTGTCGCCGTTCGCGAGATTGCAATGTCAGCTTTTTGCAGAGCAATTTTACTGGCGCGTTGAGCAGCGGCGACCGCTGCGTCTATCCTCTCCCGGAACTTGGCCGAGCGTATGAGAAACAGATGCTTTTTCTTCTGGCTGGTAATAAGGACGTTGTTTTTGTATTTGCCCTCTTCTTTGGTGTTGTCTCGGAAGGTTGTCACGCCGTAGCCATATTTTCGATTATTGAACCATTCTCCCTCGTAACGTAGACCATCGCTACGTTCCGAGATACCGAAACCCGTACGCTTATCATTTTTCCACTCACCGAGGTATGTTTCGGTTACGGAGGCATCCATTTGCTCGTCCTGTTGTTCAAATACAAACTTTTAGTATTCGTTTAAATATTATATCTAAATTATTCGGAGAGTTTGCATATTATAAAAACTTTATAAAACTACATGTTATAACTTTTAAGGATTATTAACTTTAAAATAAAAGGTCTTTAAAATAAAAATTCATATTCAATATTGATTTAAATTAATGGGATTTTATGATAAAAAGTTAATATGTTAACGAATATTATGACTAATTATTAACGAATGTCATATTCAATTATTTAATTATTTCTATAAAAAACAATGTAAATATTTTTATTTTTTGTACTTATAAATGATGATAAACTTTAAAGTAAATTTTTTCTAATAAATGTGAAATAATTGTACTTTATATGTATAAATATTTTTTTAATAAAATTTTTTACGTTAAGCATATTTATTAAGAAAATTGAGATATTGGTATTTTTCTTTATAAGTATAATCTTCATAAAAACATATATTTCAAATCATAATACGGATAAAATACTTTAAAATGAATTTTGAGCTTTAATGTACGAAAAATTGTTTTTATTATCATTTCTGTTATTAAAGGTACTTGAGCCACCATTAATTATTAATTTTATCAGAAATAATTATAAATATATTTATTATTACATGTGTGATTATGTGTCTGTTGTGTGTTTTAATTATTAATTAATGAATAACATATGAAAACTATTATATTACTTATATAATAACGTGTATAGAAAACTCTTAATTAAGTAATAATTAATTAAATAATATATATAAAATATATAAATTTAAAAAAATCAATACTTATAATTATGAACAAAAATAGAATACTTATAAGTAAAATATTGTTAAATATTGTTAATAAGCATGAATTATTCAATCATTTTTAGAGTAAAAAATTGGATAATACATTATTAGAATTTTTAAATATTATACGTACAAAAAGTTGCATAACGATTTCAAATACATTCATGCTTCAATGAAATTGACCGAAGATACAAATATAAAATTTACGTTATTTGAAAAATTATATTCCTGTATTTTTAACTCTTCGGAGAAACGAAGTAACTACATTATCCTTATACTTCAAAAATTATATAAGTATAGTATTTTTTGTATAAAAAAAAAAACAATATAAATTAATATATTAATAGTATATATCGATCATCTTTAATAATCCAAATATTAATTTGGATTTTAAAATATCTCTTACGAATATTAATAATAATCATAACGGTAAACTTTTTACGAGTTCTCTGAAATAAGATAAAAAAATTTTCTAAAAATATATAACTTAAAATAAATAAGTATTAGAGAAATTTTCCGTTTATATACTCGAACGAGGCACAAGACGCGAAAATAGCAGAGCAGATTTTCATATTAAAATATGAAAATATTAACGAGTTGATAAGATAAGTCTAGAAGCTGCGGTTAAAGATGGCCCTTGGACACTAATTAAAGTAAAGAAAAAAGATCAATGCAGGCGATGGATATTCACTAACCTCGATAACGAAGGAGGCGTTGCTGTCGGTGTGCATCGAGGCGGAAGCCTGGCTCTGCGAGCTCTCGGTCGACATCCACGACGCGGTGCTCGCATTGCTCCGGATACTGCCTGCCGTGCCACGCTTTTCAAGATCACCCGTGCTTCTTTGCTTGCGAATTTTCAAGCCCTACGATTCACAATTTCGGTACAGTTTATAGATATTTGACGAGTATTAAGATTCGCGCTTCCGCGTTTCGAGGAGCGAAGACTGCACCAAACGGGAGCCATTAACTCAAAGCCGGATATTTCAAATTACTTTCAAGTTACTTGGCACTTTACATTACTACACCAACATCGAGCTTTTATGGATATTTTCCAGATTTTTTTATCTAACGCGATTTGCGCTTCGCCGAACAATTCTCGATAGAAGTTTTGATTATAAAATATCTCCCGATTAAATATGAATTAAAAGCCGCTTTAAATTAATTTAATATAAATATGAAATTACTGTAGCTTATTATTAAATCGATTTTAATTAATTTAAGTGCAGATTAAATATTTTTCAGGAGAAAGCATTGATTTACGTGTACGCAGAATGTCCAGAGCTGTACCGCTAACTCGGGAGTCGTTAAAAATGATTCCTCACCGATCGATTTCCTTGTAATTCTCATAAGCCTGCAGCTGAAAAAAATTACATTCAAGGAAGTCTTATACTCACTGCGAGGATGCCCTTCTTCAGGGACTTTTCGGTGAGACTCTTCCGCCTTGCGGGCGGATCGTCGCTCCTCGCTTTAAGCACGAAGCCTCCTCTGCTATCGTCGACGCGTCGATCCCGCCTATCGGTCGGTTCGGGCGTCGGTGCCGTTCCCGGGGCACCTTCGGTACTCCTCAGGGACGTCAACGACGCCCTAACCTGCTTCGCGGACTTGTAATGCGATGCCAGACCGAAGGGCGCGCTCGCTCGAACTCCGTAACCGTGTCGCATACCTCGTAGCCATTGTCCTTGGTACGTTCCTGTCGTTTGTATCGACAAAATATTTCAGTCTGTTTCCTATTTATTTTACTTTAACTATGGTTTACACAAATTAAAAACCTCTTTTATTTATCCTCTTTTCATTGGGAATATTTTTTCTTTTATAAAGAACGTTTTTTTTTACCACGAATATTTATAAAGTTATTGTTTGTTATTATGGTATTGACTTTTTGGCATATCTTATTTTCTTATTATTAAAACGATCCTCAAATTAAAATTGTTTGCTACCGAATTTGGGGTAAAATATTTCTCGTTTAAAAATGCGATCTTTAGTAAATCTTTTGTAGATTGTTTTTCTTCGGATTGTTTTCTTATCGAATGTATATTTTACGTGTAAAATTGATTACCGATTTATAATACTTCATGGTTTTGAGAAAATACAAGCATTATATTAAAAAAAATTCTAAAATCAAAAAGTAAAATTTATACTCAGTCAAATTTCAAATATATTTCAATAACTAATTATATTGAGAAATAAAATTTAAAAACACATTAAGAGAAAAACTAGCTATCGTACGTAAAGTTTACAAGTCAAAGAAATTAAGTAAAAAATTTATACGATAACAGTAACTTGTAACGATTAGATTATTGAAAATACAACTTTTTTCATCAAGTACAAAGCCATCAATAGATTTAAAAATAAAAAGCTATACGTTCTCTAACATCAAATCCAGTTTAGGTCAGAAATTTTGTTACTTCAAATACCTTGTTTATTATCATAAACATCTCATTCTATAATATAGAAAAGTTATATTTATACAAATTTATTATCATTTATTAATGGTTGTTTTGAAAATAAATTAAAATATATGTTTTTTCAAGATATTCCGTAATGATGCAAGATCCCGATCTAAAAATGCTCCAGATTTCGTTAGAACTTCACCTCGTGGTTTATGAACCAACAACGTTTTCCATTTCAAACTCTACATAAACTTGTGTTCGAAAATGTGCCTCTGAGTCAGAATGAGATACATAGCAGGTCGAGCAGTCATGGCGATCATTGACGCGGATCACATCGTAATGGAATGTCTTACATATATCGATAGTATATCCGTAAATTTTGAAATTAGCAATGAATTTTACTGTGGGCAATAAAATTAATTACCATTTTTGAGCTTTGACTAGTCTTCGTTTAAAACGATATGGATAGGATTAAATGGACAAGAATACATTATGCGTAGAAGAAAGGAATTTGGAAGAACATTTTTCTTTTTTATTTTACGTACAATTTTGGTTCAGCGGAAAATAGATTTTTATATTTAAAAACATGTTATATAGCCGGAAGTTACTTCTCGTTAGATTATATAGTTTGTAAGTTATTTTTTTAATGAACTTTTATATATATACTGATGAAAATATTCGTTAAATACGATAATTTGTTTTTATTTTATATTGTTCTGAATGAACATAAAGTTATAGCAACTAATTCAAATCATGATGTTTTATTAAATTTGTTTTTATGAAATTCAATTTTAATAAAATATTTCAATTATAAATATTTTTTAAATTTTAAACTTTTTTTACATAAAATTAATGTACATATTGGTTAAATTTTTGATAAAAATAATAAAATGAAAATTTTTTTTATAAAAATTTTATTTCAAATTATTTCTATGTATATTAATAATAAAATTCCATCAATTTTATAAAGATTTTATTAAAAAATCTATTGTATTATAGACATAATACTTTGTAAAAATAAGAATAAATACTAATCAAAGTCATTATATTTTTATTACTTTTATATTTATTTTTCTGCAATAATATATATATATATATAATTTTTTGTATTAAATTTTTAGTAAACTAGCAATTTTAAATGCTAGAAATTTGATGATAAATTACAGTAATTACTTTTCATATTAATGCATTATCCGAAAAAGCTTTTCCCTCATTTCTGTGAGAAACAAGAATTTTTCCTTCTTCTCCAGAGCTTGTAAGCTTTTAATAATTTATTTTTAGTGTTTTGCTCGAGCACAATAAGTAATAAGCGTTCTTTTGCTCGTATATAAACATGAACATATATATATATATATATATATGTGTATGTACGTATACTATACCATGCAGGTGAATATGCATGTACTATTGACTTCACTTAGTTTTCTTAAAAAAGTGAATTTTTATAAATTTGAAAATGCAGTACTAACTCATTTTTTTAACTATACTTGAATTCATGATGATGTAGAAAAAAATGCCTCAATCGTCTCACGGTCGCCCATTTTCAATGATTCAAATTGGCACGTGTGAATCGAGATTTCTATCTCTCTCTCTCTCCTATTCTCTGTTTCTTGAGAGCCAAGTTGGAGAGAATTGGAACTACTACTGCTGCACCCGCACAAGATGCAATATTGAGGTCAACTTTTGCAAGTCTCTCGAAAACGCCTCGAGGCAAAAACTCCCTCGATTAGTTTCTTTTTCTTTCTTAATTTTTTAAGTTTTTCTTTTGCAATTATCGATTTATTAAGGTAATTTCCTACAAATCCTTATTTTATATGAGTATATTTTATATATTACATGTTTATATATAATATACACATTTTAATTATGTATACTATCGAAAAATTTTTAATAATTTTGTAAATATATGGATTATTATTATAAGAATAATTTTTAAAGTATTAAAAATTAATATTTATCATTTATTAATGCTAAATTTTATTCTTATCAAATAAATTTTATGTGCTTCTATCATTAAAATTTAATAATAGAATCATATTTAAGACTACGTAATAAGTGCATATAATATTTTATTGCTTTATACTATTTGTAGAATAAATATAATGAATTTTTATGTATATTTTTACCACTGTGTTTTAATTTTTCATCAAAATATAGTTATTAGGAGTTTTTTATTACTGCTCATCAATATTTTGTATACTTGAATTTTATTTTCTGACCTTGTAAAATCTAAATTCTTTACAAGGAGCATATTTTATTTTCTTAAATATTTTTTATTTTTTATTAGAGTGTATTTCACTAGAACATCGATTTTTAAATTTTTCTGATTTCTTAACATTATTAACTAAAAAAAATTTTTGAAACAGAATAAGAAAATTAATTTAATTATGGATAATAAATAATTAAAATTTTGTTCACAAAAAAATTTTAAAAACTTATTTTCTCGATTAGCTATGTTACTAAGATTAGATATAACCCAGTTACTCAATAAATTTTATTAATTTCTTGCACATTTATCTCAAAATTCTCTGACTAATTAAATTACATTCAATAGCATCACCTCAATAAGTTTTATAATTTTATATTTATTAATCTTTCATCTTTTTTAATGAATACAATGAATACATAATATAATCAATCAGTATGAAAAATATTTATATAAAATTAAATATAAATTTGTCATAAAAATACGAATTTATTTAAAAATATATAAAGATATACAAAATACTCTCAAAATATTTAGTCATATTTTTATTTCTAATAATTTATATTTTCGAAAAACGCTGTATTCATATTTTAACTATCAATTAGTTATCGATACATGTACTGTCAAACATACTTATATTTATTCCTTTATCTTTGAAAACATTTGAAACCATTAATAAAAATATGAGTAACATTTTTTCTAATTCACTTAATAAAACTAATTCTACTTTTATTTTTATTATTACATATATTTTCTAGCTAATATTCTATTATTACAATTACATCTTAGATATCTTGTTCACATATTCATCTACACATTAAAAATACTTATCTTCATTTTATCATTGAAAAAGGCCCATAAACAAATAACAAACAGCCAAAATCGATTTAGCAGTTTGATCTTGATACTCACCTCATATTCACTTAGATAAAGAGATCTTTTATCTTTGTTCTTAACATAAAAGTATGGCTTTAACATTGTTAACTTAAAACTAAAAACTGTTATGTCAGTAAACTTTCTAATATTATATTGAATATGGAATCGTTATTTTATTTTTCACTTGCCCTATTCAAATTGTTCTATTCAAGTAGTTATATTTCAAATATAATATATATAATCGTGAGATATATATTATTAAAATAAAAAAATTTGTAATTAATTAAATGTGTATACTAAAGATATCATTTCTGAATAATATAAGAAACTGATTATTACTTAAGAAATTAATTACGTAAACAGTAAGCTTACAACTATTATTTAAAATAACAAATACTATAAATGATATAAATGTATTTTTCAATGAAAGAAATATCACCAACTATTTTATTTTTTATTTAAAAAATGTAATGATTTATTAGGTTTTAAAAAAATTTGGAAGAAAAATATATTTTATGCTAGATTTATTATTTATTCTATTATTTTACAAAATCAGCTTTGAAAATTTAATAATAAAATATAAAAAATATGTATTTACAATTACTTATATTAAAGATTAATTTTTATCCGAATATACTAATATAGAATTAATTTATTATTGTAGATTTGAGCTTTTAAAATATTTTCGAGTAATCAATTTTAAAAACGGATATGAAAGTATAAAGAATTTAAAATGCATTCCTATATTCTATAAACAAAATAATTGTACCTTTATATACTAATAATTTTGATATACTTCAGTAAAAAAAATTAAATTGAAATTCCTATGAAAAATTTTCAGTTGATTTTCATTTCAATAACTACATATATTAGAAAACAATAATTGTACATATTTGATCTTTATTAATCAAAATCTAATAATATTGAATAATAATAATTTCACAAAAGGTAAGTGATGAATGAAATTCGGGTCATACGCATACATACATAGATACGCGCCTGTACGTATCGCATGTACATGGCAGTGTAGCCTTTGTGAACGCTGAGTAATTCTGGTGATCATTTTTATAATGCATAGTAAATAATTTTTATATATCTGTGTATACATTTTTATTATTTTAAGTAATTTAAATTACAAATCTTAAGAATTGAAAACATGCAAACATATCAATTATCTTATTACAAAAGGTAATACATTTAAAAAAGTAATTCAATCAATATAATATTATTAAAATTTGTATTTACACAATTTTTTATTTTTTATTTGATTAAAATATAATTCTTTTTTTATGTGAATTGTACTATCTATTTTAATTATTGGGCTTTAAAATATTCTGTTTGCATTCTTTTTAAAAATTCACATTTTTGAGATTACAGGTATTGTTTTATAAATTAAAAAAATTATTCTATAGTAATTAAAATATTTTTCAAAAACGTGAAATTGTAATATATTTGATTTTTTTTATATTCAGCAAAATATTGCTAATTATTTATAATATTATAATAACTGAATTTATAATTGAATACAATATAACATTCCACTGAAGCATACGACTTATAATAAATTCAATAAATATATTAATAATTTTAATTACTTCTGTTTGTATTTTTTGCACGTTGAATGGTAAATATAAACTTAATTTTATTATATATATACATATATATAGTAAATATATTTATAATAATTCTGTTGTAAAAATAATTTAAAAATATATTTAAATGTAAATTGAATTTATTTTTATAGAAACTATACTATTTATTTTTATATTAAAACTTCAGATTAAAAAATTGAAACTTCTAATCCATTTATGAATTTAATGCTGTAAAAACATTGAGTATATTATTTATATTACAAGATTATCGAAGTATTCAAATGAATTAATTTTTAATTGCATTAATTAGAATAAAAATATTTTTAATAAATTTATTAACGGTTAATTATAAATATATTTTATTTAAAAGACTTTATAATGATATTCAAATTTTAAAAGAATTCTATAATGAATTTTGATAAATCCATTTATGTAGACTTTCTTGGATTTCCTGTTTATAATATATTAGTAATTAATTAAAGAAAAGAATAAATTATTGTAATCGTTAATTTTTGTCATCAACATGACTCCAAGAAAATATATTTAGTTAATTTAGAGCTTTTAATACAAGGGATAGAAAAAGTATATATGCCTATAAATAAGAGATTTTTAATAAAAAGAAATACAGTAAAAATATTTTATCTTAAACCTATTAAATATACGGAAGCATTTTATGGAAAGCATTGAAATTCAATATATATTTATAAATATATTATAAAAAGTGACGGTATCATTTAGTTAAGGAACTACGTTTTATGCGGTATATGGTGAAGAACAATTAGTCGTTAAATATATCAACTATTATTTTTTAATACATATTGCTTAAAAACTAAAATTATAATTCAATCTTAATGGAGTATCAAAATGCGTATATTACATGTACTATAAAATTAAATTTTATGATATAGTTAATAATATTATATGTTAAAGTAAGAATGAATAAATATATGTTAAAATATGACTATGTAGCTATTTTTTAGTTTAATAGCAGCAATAAATAGATAATTTATATAAATGTATCAATAATGTATTTTTGAAATAATGTACGAACAGTGTATAAATTAAAATATTATTCAGAAAACTTTTATATAAATTTCATTAAGAAGATACTTTGTTCTTTAAAAAATGATTTATAAATTATTGTAAAAAATATAATTAAAAATGATTTTCATATACATTTTTTTTTTATATATATTATTATCAATTTTTCACAATTTTCTTTACTATTATATAAAAATATTCCTTTACACAATGTCATATATTATTAAGTTGATTGTTAATTAGAAGGATTAATTATATACATAATGAAAAAAGTAATTTTCTATTTATTATTAAAATTTAAATTAAATAGTTCTTTATGTTAACTGAAAAATTTATAGTTTTGATAAAGAATTTTATAAGATGAAAATAAAGATTTCTATAATAATTTTTGAACCGATTTTTCTGATAAAAAAGTTCTAGTAAACTTTTAAAAAGGATTTTAAAAATTGTAGATAATATTCTATTAAGGAAAAATTATACGATGAATTTTCATTATATAAAAATACTTGCTTCGGAGAAATTAATTTACTTTTTAATTTATGGAGTTTATTTTATATAAAATAAAATTGAGAGTAGACTTGATATTGTAATAATAAAAACAAATGAATAACTAAAATTTTATGTATGAAATAAAATTATTTTACACGAATTAATTGCAATTTAAAATAATAAAATAGAACAATAATTTAAGTTATTTAATAAAACTATTGCACTTATCACATTATATCTAAATTTCTTTCTATGTAAAATTAAATATATAGAAATTCTGAAAGATCTTACAAAAAAATCTATGAAAAATACATCAAATTTTTTATTAATAAATACTATATTTTTATCTATCATTTTGTAACAAACATTTTACATTTAAATTTTTTAAATCGAATATTTTTTTTATTATGTAAAATTTATATTTTGAAGATAATAGAATTTATAAGTTTATTTATAAAAAAAACACATAAATATGTAAATATTTATATTGCATTGGAAAACTGCGAACTAAATAATTTAATACAATGACTTATGTAATTTCATTTTTTTTAATTTGAGAAATTCAATAATTACTTCCACATGCATTGTATTCTCTTTCCTCTTTATCTCCCTCCTTCTTTCTATCTCTCTCGTTCTCTATCTTTCCTTCTCTCCATCTCTCTTCTTCTCTCTCCTTCTCTCTATCTTATTCTCATTCGCGATACTGGGAAATTTAATCAGCTTCGATTCGTGCGTACGGGCGGATTGGTATGAATTTAGGGGGAACAGCGCAAGTCTGCTTCCCGGCCTCGAGTCTGCCTGAAATAGCACGACTAAAGAAGCTGTTAGATTCGTGTGTTAGTGAATCATGTACATGAAAATCGAAGTTATGTAGTGGGAATAGTACCGACGTCGGCGTCGACATCGACGTCGTTGTTAGGCATTAGCCGCATGTAGGTATTTCGGTAGCAAATGCTCGAAGTTAACATGTTTTTATCTCGTAGTTTGATAGCGAAAAAGAACTCCATTGGCGTATATAGAGGGATGAAAACAATTTGGAATAAATTTACCTCAAGGGTTAAAATCAGAGCAATATAGATCAAATGAAATTGATTCGAAAGTCTTAAGTAATTCTATTGTCATTTAAATTGTATAATTCTATCTGATAAAAAAGTTTACAAAAACTTAACTATCATGTTAAAAATAAATTTAAATACGTAGTATCGAATGAATTAAATATATTAAAAAACTGTTCCAGAAAAATTTCTATTTATTTTATGTTATTTTAAAATTACATTTATTTACTATGATATATTAATGGTGATGTAAAATAAAGTTTATTCTATTCAAGTTTACTCTATTATTTTCATGAATACGAATTGTAAATAGAATATAAAACAATTACAAATTATAATGAACAATTTTAACAGAAAGGCAATCAAACATATTTTACTTTATAGGCATTTTTAAAAAAGCAGCTCAGTATTTAATACATTCTTTAATAAATTTATCGTAGTAAAATAGTTAAACTTACCTAAACTGATTATATTATTAAATTATAAATAAATCGATTTTTTATATAAATATCTGTACAAATATTTAAAATTTTCAAATAATATTCATAAGTAAACACTTTGAAAATTGTATTATTGTGCAGTGGTTATGTGTACAGCATATGTGGATTCGCATACATATATTAGAAATTTTATTGATAGTTAAAAATAAATTAAAAAAATATCTTATGATTATTGAAAAGGTTTTTAATTTAAACCTTTTCTATAATTAATAGTATCATAAAATTAAATAGATATGTAGAATAATCATATGTTATTAAAGAAAGTTTCAAAGTATAAAAATAATTTAAATTATTCAAAATTTATAAACATCATTTTTATTAATAATAAATTAAATGAGAACTGAAATTCATAAATCTATATTATAAATTACGAAGGAAATATATATAAAGTAAGGCACCATTTTCAGACTCTATTTTAAATTTTAAAACTAATTAGGCACTCATACGTATTTTCATGAAGAAAGGTAAATAATTTATAAATAGTAATCTCATTGTTAATTTAAATGCATAAAAAAATGTAATAGTAATAACGCGATATTAAAGGAGTTTGTGGACCATTGTGTGAATGCATAGACGTACTTTCGATTTATCGGCGCCGCGACGTGAACAGCCGATGACCTGTAAAGTACTCGTGTGACATTTTCTCAGAGTCTCGGAAACTGTATATTTTCAAATTTTTGTATTCCTTTAAGTAATGTGATTCATTTATGTTACATTATAATATTTATATCACTTTAGCTATTAATATCAAAGAGTGAACTATTAAAATATTATAAAAATAATAAACAACTTCAGATAATTTTTATTTGTTTTGAAATTTTAACGTTTCCATTATTTTCTATAAAATCTTTAATTAATCTGATGATGGTATACGACTGTTTATAACTATATATCATAAATTTTTATATTTTTATCAAAAAAATTTTCTTTTTTATAGAATAGTGATTATATTCCATTGATATAAATTTTATTTCGATTGAAAAATTCCATTTGAATTTTAATTATATTACATATAGATTATGGTTGTTTTAAATACAATAAACAAATGAGCCAAATATATTTAAACAAATAAATAGAAAAATAAGAGGAAAACTTTTGCCAAAATATTGAACGATTGAATAATCTATATTTTTGTAAATTCTTTTCCTTATCTTTTCAACTACATTTAATGTGAATTAAAATTAAAGTTAATGCACTATCCTTATTTATTACTAAGTCATAAAATTTTGTGTATATAATACAATTTTTATGATATATAATTAAAAATATATGATATATATATGTTACTATTTTGTTTGTATTATTTAAAATGACGTCAGAGTAGTTAATGCATTAAGAATGCTTAGTTTCCTCATTTCGTTTTACTTGATAGTTTTGAACATCGTTTTGAGTGCCTAAAAAGCTCAAACTACTTACCGTTAGCGCATTGATATTTATAAATAAAAGCGATACTCATTGCATGGCTTTAACACGTGTTATTGTAGTTGAATTTGACAAAGCAAGCATGTAAAATAAATTCTTATTCTCGTCATTTTTTAATGAATGAAAAAACTTGTAAAGCTACGAGTTTTAAAGTTTATATATCTAATGGTTAGACGATGAATAATAATTATCTGATTAATAATATCATAAATAATAAATAAAGCCTTTAGAAATTAATATTTATTTTTAACAATAATACGAAGATTACTTTAGTTTTTGTTTGATAGTAATTAGCTTTTTTTCCGATAACTTATGGTCCGATAACGTATAATCATTATAGTTATTATAAACAAATTTTATAAAATAGTTAGATTTTAATTTAGTTCATTTATTTAAATAAATTAAGAATATTATTAATAACATAGATATTTTTTAATGATTATAATTATTAAATTTTTATTCGTTTAAATTTTTTGAATATATGTTATCTAAATTATTTCTAATTTTATAATTAGGATCCTTACTGATTAACGTAAAGGACTTTGAATGAATGTATTGAAGATTGAAATTGAATAAATAATTAATAAGATTAACACAAATAGATCTATGTATATATATCTATATTGCTAACAAAAAATTTACAAATATATAATTTATAAACTAAATATATAATTTATTTATAAGGTAAATATTTTTTTTGTAATTTCAAATTTTACATACTTCTTTTAATAAAGTATATATCTTGAATTCTTACAAATGCATTGATTAAAAACTAATTAAAATATATATAGAGATTATAATACAAAATAGAAGCCTCATCAATATAGAATTTTATAACCTTATATACCTTTTATACATTTTATAAATTTTATAAATTTTATTATATACATGATCGTGACCTTTCAAAAATATTTGTTAGATATCTTGAATGAAATATTAGTTACGTATTTTATAAAGTTTTAATTAATCAACAGGACCGTTATTAAATTCTGATTCAGGTTGGAATTCTAGTATTTTTATTCGCAAGATGAACGTCGTATAGCGCAATATTCAAATAGATTTTCTTACGAGTATTTCGACGAACATTAGGCGCTCTAAATAAAACCTTCAAGAGCAGCGGTGGCATCGTTAAATAAAATAAAATTTCCATTTCCTCTTACTTTATAATATATAAACTCTCTATTGGCATAATATCGGCATAAATTTACATATTCAAAGATATGAATGCAAATAAAATAAAGCTTAATCGATGAATTCAGTAATATAAAATTGTAATATGTGATTCATTTTCTAACGTTGTATATATTTTTTATAATATTTTATTTTAGTTTCAAATAATATTTTAATATTTTGATATTACTAATTAACTCTATGTTTTTATTATTGTACTTCATTTATTGTAGCTTACTCGTTGCTTTATGATTAGCTACATTTTTACTTATAAAACTAGAACTTTTGCAATGTTCTTCCAAGTATTCCTTGAAACTACTAAATTTCTTACAGTCAATAAATATTTTATTCATGTTTATGTATATTTAGTCAATTGATAATGTTGTTTTCTAAGGTTAAAGTATTTGTTGTAGCCATATATATGTGTATAAATATTATGTTGTCATAAGTCTTGTAACCATACTAAGGAATATATTATTAATTTTAAAACATTATTTAATGATTACTCTAAAACACTTAATGTATGGGCATAAATTCATTATTTTAGTACAAAATAAATGTTTGTATTTGTGAATACTTTAGAATAAATGAAAAAATAATATTTAAAATTGCGGCTTTAGTTTCATCGATTATATCGGACATCTTGAAAAACAATTTATGTACTTACGTATTAGTATACTGAAAATATTTTTAAGATAGATATAGGAAAAATCTTTTAAGAATAAAAAAAATTATAATTCTTTACTAATTATTCATTTTTTATAACTTTTTACGATACGCGATACTACACGTTTATTTATAATAATTTGAAATTCTTAGATCAAATATAATTATAAAATCCTTTATTTAAATTAACCGTAAATATCAAAAGTACAATAGAAATAAGAAAATGTTACAAAGATCGCATTTTATTGATTATCACAGGTATCGTAAGTAAAAAACAATTTCAAATTGAGCCCTAAAATTTTCTGGAGACAAAAATAAAAGTGCGTATCGAAGCCTTCAAATGATGGAATTAATTTATAAAATAAAATTGTGCACGTTGAAAATAAAGTGAAAAAGAAAAAAGTAGGGCAAGTACTAACCACTATCGGCATATGTTTCGGACCCGTAACCATCCTGAAGGCCGCTCGACCATGTTCCCTCATACTTGGCAGTGGACGTCGTCGATTGTCTTACCCCGTATCGACCTTTGAAGCCCTGAGTCCACTCGCCCCGGTACAGCCAACGACCCCGTGTCTCCATGCCGAGACCATGTCGCTTGCCATTCTGCCATTGACCCTCGTAACACGAGCCGCTGCAAATTACGCAATCCTCTTAAATTTTGTTTACCTAGTTTCTTATTCTAGTGATGCGACGATTAGTATAATTATATGCACATGCGATTCGTTACCCATTATTTTCGCATATATATACATATATACACATGCATATACATACAATAATGCTTAAACACATTTATCTAATGTTTTATTACATTAGTCAGAGCTTTGAGTTCAAACTATGACAAGTATCGACGGAATATATGAAGTTTTACTTTTCATAACTTGGACGTTGCTGCCGTTGCTCTAAATACAATTAACTCTTAAGTGAAAATTAACACTGATTTATATTCATTCGATGCTTGTACTATATTTCTTTTATTTTTTTCAGCAAATAAAAAAACGTCAGTTTTTATAAATTATTAGAGAGAAAAGTTTTTTGACTTGCTTTTTGAATTTTAGAATATAAATTCAAGACTTATTTATATATTCGAAATATTGTAATATATAAAATTTCTAAAAATTTCATATTCTGCATTTAAAAACTTCTAAAAACAATTTAAATTGATTCTCACTAAAATATTAATACAAATTTTCATTAACACATTCGTAATGATTTCTTTGAAATATCATACACTTGTATATTCAAAAAATACGTTTTATAGTATTACTTATTAAGAGTAAGATCTGTTGTTTGAATTTGTACTATAAATTTATTCTTATAACTATTATGAAATAGTATTTATCTGCCTATTTTTAAAAGTTATTTATAAAAATATGATGACTGAAAGTATAGTTGCAAGTAGAGAAAACTTTGATGTCTTTGTTTATTATGTAATTAATTATCTTTTAGCTCATTCAATTATTTCGGTTATAATATAATTTTTTCAAAAAATAACTTCTAAAGAATATGATACAAGAAAAAACAAAAATATGCTTTTTAGTGCCTGATATATTATAAAAATATTCAATTAATTTTGATAAATTAAATTATTGTAATAATTACTAGTTAAGAAAAAAAATTAATATTTAAAAATAAGCAGAGTTTATGAAATATCGCTAATTATCGAAAACTGAGTTATGATTGATGTATTGAAAAAATAAAAATTGACGATTATTGAAATTTCAGACGTTCTGAAATTTTATATGATGTTAAGGAAATTATATTGAGATTGGTTATTTAAAAAAATTTAATAGTGTTGCGATTGCTCATAAAATTTAGTGTTACTATCATGAATCTTTTGGTCTGTTAAATCAATAGTATAATTTTTTCTAATATTCTATGAAAATTAAAATAAGCAGTTCAAACAATTTCATTTACTTTTGTAATTTTTTAGTTAATCAAGGTAATATATATCTAGAAGTAAATGAATTTAATACTTAAAATTTTTTAAAAGACTTAGCAATATATTTGTTTTACATATGTTTAGCTGATTTTACAGTAATATTAAAAACAAATTATAATTATAGCAATTCAAAAATTTTATATATATAATATATACCAATAATTTATGTAAAATATAATTTTATTAATTTTTGTTAATATTACTTATGTAAAAATTTATTAAAAGGACTTTTATAATGTTATATATTTTAATCATTATTCGGTATATCTATTTTCAGCAAATTTTATTTAAAAATTTTATTTATAGCAATAACTGCATAATTTGTAATTATTATTAGAAAATTTTATGAAACATATTCATTTATAACGTTTTTCATATTTATCGCTGATTACGTACTATTCATAATAATTAAATATAAAGAATTATTATTAAAAAATATTTACTAATATAATACGTAATAATTATTGTTTTTAATTCTAATATTATACCGAATATCGAATAGAAATTTGTTGTTGTTCTGTCCTTCATATTATTAATGAAATATCCAGTAGAAAAATAATATAAATTTCAAAGCTTAAGTAGCTAAAGAAATATAAAAATACAAAATATAACATAAATTTTAATAATTCATCATCGAAAGTAAAGAATACATACATAAACTGTATATTAACGCAAACTTTAGGATCCGTGGACAAGATTTCTTGAGTATTTAGTTGAAACGCAACGAAGAAGGCATTGTTTAAACAAAATGACTTTGAGCGCTCATTTATTGATCAGAGACAGGGAATCTGATAAAGCAGATAGTATTATAGGGTAGATTTAAGTATCGAAGCAACAGCCTTAGCTCCTTAAAAATTGTTCGATTCCCCGGTTAGGCGCGAACCGAAACGATGCATCTGTCAAAGGCTGAAGCGCGAGCTGCGTCGCTTTATGTGACCTTGCTCCAGTTACGCGTCGTTGAGGTATCCCTCGTGCCTCCGCTCGCGTGCAAGAAAGCTCGACGGAGTCAAAAATGTAGGTTATTCAAAAATATCGGTGAGATCGATCGAGGGGTACACGCTATACCGAATTTCCAATGATGTACCGATCGCGCATTTTAACAAACGTTCGCCAAACTTTCGTTTCCAAGAGTTAAAGCGTTTGCTCTGGCCGCACTTGTAGTCTTCGACTCGCGTTCGGTACAAACAGTTCGAAGCTCTTAACTTTATGCATTTTCTATCTTTCTGTATTATGGATGTTGATGATGTTTATACGGTTCTAACGATGATTGCTACCATAGCGTTGAAGGTGTGACCCAATTATATATTTTGAGATAATAATTATGATTTTAAACTTATTGCAATTCGGTCAATGAAAAATTTGAAGGTCTGCGTAAGATGTATTTAATATGTGATATATGTAAACGTATTTGTATTAACGTTCACTCAAGCAATCTCTCTGATATTTGTTATTTTTTACAGTTGAAAAATATCTAATTATGTTATAAATTAATATATGTCTAACTTTAGATCATAACAACAATGATTTCCATCTATAAATATCATATACATTAATTATTTCATAAAATTACTCCATAAATTATTCCATTATTAAGTAAGACAAAAATTATTTATATTAATTATTTTATTGGTTCTCTTAAAAATAATATGTTAACATAATTTTAGAAAAATAAAACTCAAAATTGTATTTAAAAGCTTTGAAACACCATAAGTTTTGCTAAATTAAATTAAGTAAATATTTCATTAATTTAATCATAAACTATATTTTTAAGATTATTAATTTAAAAATTGGAATTAATAAAATAATAGCGAAACAGTTCAGTTTATTGTTATAATACTAAAATTTTTTTCTTAAAACCGATGTAATCATTGTATATATTTTTCTATCAATTTTTAATTCTATTTCTGCGTATTATACATTAATATAATAAAAAACATTTCAATTATATATAATTTAATAATAAGTATTTTACCAATTAGATTATTAATAAATTTATATAAAATAATTATTATTTAATGAAGGAATTAGAAATTTCATTATTGCTTGAAATTACAGTATAAAATCATAATGTTAAGGTAGATATTTTCAAAAGAACCTTTTTATATTATTAATTTATTACAAATTTGAATTACTTGGAAAATTTCTAAATAAATTACTTAGGCAAGTTAATTTAAAACAAAGAAATATTTAAAATTGTTTATTTTTATTTTTATTTATGTATAATTATTTTAATAAAATTAAATATTATAGATTATGTAAGACGATTATTACTTTTTAAAATTTTATAGAACTATTAAAGATATTTTTTATTATGTGATTTTAATCGTATATGATTCGTTCCTTTCTCATCCAAAAAAGCTTATTCTTATGGTAGAAAAAGCTTTTAATATATTTTGTAAATTATATTTTATTTTATTATAAATGAAAATTTTCCAAAATGAAAAATGTAAATCAATATGATATCTAGATTCACCAGTTACTGTATGTTATAAGAGAATACTAATATAGATTACTATATCTGAATATTAATATTCTTTGAAATTCTATAGAACTTTATCGTTTATTTTATATGTATTCAGAATCTTTTTTGTTTTATATTTTTAAATAATATGCAATTTACAAAAAAACGATAGGAAAATATGAATTTTTTATATGTTTTCAAACCTAAACATTTATCATTATAAATGCAAAAAATTTCCAAGGGATTATCATGTAAAAAATTGTTTAAAAATAATATGAAAATATGACATATTTTCATGGATTATTTTAATATAATTCTATACAAAAAAGAGTATTCATTATATCAAACGATTATAAAACATTCAAATATTGAAATTATTCAAATATGTATATATATTCCTTATAATTATTACTTAGTTATTTTAAAAGTTTTATTTAGGCTTTAATATTACTGATTATTAATTATTTTTATGATTTACTATTCATATGTTTTATTTATTGAAATAAATAATACAAAATATATTTACCTACTGTAGAATGATTAACAAAGATTTTTGCATAAATTTAGAATCTTATTAATTAGTTTTAATGATATTGTATTTTTTATTTTAGATATAAATATAAACAATTTTATGCTAAACAAAAAATTTGGAATGTAATAGAGCCTATTTTCGAATAAAATCAATCTATACTTATCTCAATATTTTATCTTTAATTTGCTACACTGTAAGTCTTTTTGATTAAAATTCAAACAAAATTTACATACGGTATTATAACCGTTCAAAAAACTATACACTAAACTTATTTTTAGCTATTTAATATTTACATGAAGATAATATTTTGTATACGTATAAATGAAACTTTTTTAATTATTGGACTACATTTTTATCAACGTTAATGTATACTTTTTACAAATGATACCCTTTTTTTATACTGAATAAAATAAAATAATATGACAATATTAATTATTAGTTTTTAATATTAAATTTCCTAATTAAAATGAATTATTCAATATATGATATCACAAAGTTTTTATGAAGTGATATTAATGTTAAATATATGTAAAAATATGTATTACTTTTTATAGTTTTTAAATTAATGACGCCTATTATTTTAACTGTACTGTTTTAGTAATTAGCATATGTTTGTAAAATTAAAAGTTAGCAAAAGCTGAAATGTTTGATCATTTAAAACAATAAATTAATAAAATTATTCATAAAGTAATATATAATACTATTAAAAAAGGTTTAAAAAAATCCATTAGTATGATTTACTATAATTTATAATAATACATATTTTTGTGTGATAAAAAAGTGCGAATTAAATGATTTTAAAATCTTTTTTAATGTTTCAAGGTTTGTAATAAATTGATATAAAGATTTTTTAATTTACTAACTTCTTATAAGTTAAAAAGAATTGTATAGATTATTTTATTGTAAAATACATTTTATTCAAAAAATTTCTGTTTTATTTACATAGAAAGTTATATTAACTTAAAAATAAGCATAAATTAAGTATTGAATTTTAAAATAAATGAATACTTTATTGTATTTTTGTATATTTAGAATATTATATTTACTGAAATATCAAAATTTAAATTGAATTATTTTTATATTAATTTATATACCAAATAAAGTAATTGAAGAAATTTTAAATAAATTAATATACAATAATCTTATATTAAAATAATATTATATTATGTATAAAATAAAAAAATTTAATATGAAGCCTTTGCATTACAATATGTCTTATAATGTTTAAAAAGTAAAAAAGTTTTGTTTATTAAAAGATTTTTTGATAGAATAGGAAAAATTTTATATTTCAATTTTTGTAAATCTTCTTCAAGAGCCTAATAATCTTCCATTCTAAGTAATAAATCCACTTCATAAAAAATATGTTCCTGAGATGCGTAAGACACTAAAAATTGCAATACACATCTAAAAATTTGTGTTTTCTATATTCTTATACTAATTGTTCTTTGCTTCTCTCCTACTTTTTTTCGCTTCTAAGCATTGAGGAATCCCTTGGAAGCAAATCGCACTCATGCTTCACGCGGGGCTATTTAAATCTGTGCTATTTTTATGTTTACCGCGGTTTGTCTTTTCTTCTAAGCTTAACGACAAGTTGTAGTAGGAGAAATCGAAGCCGTTGGGGACAACGATGACGAAAATCCTAAAAATCATCATTTTTACGATTCCTTTGATCTTCTACCCACATAATTTATTGATAATTTATTTTATTGGTGAAGTAGTGTATTTTTAAGCGAATTTTAATTGTGTGTAATTGTTGACTCCTTTTGTACCCTATTAGTATACATACTTTGTATACATATATCTACTAATGACAAATTTTCAGTAAAATTAAAAAAAGAAAAATTAAAATACATGATTTCTATATATATATATACTATAATTATTCAAATATAATTAAAAGTAGTTATATATTTAATAATATTTCTATTATCGTTTTATATTAAATTTTAATAAGCCTATATTGGTTGGATGACATTAATTAATTTCAGAATTGATGCTAACGACTTTGAACTTCATTGTTCATTTAAACAATATACCATTAGTAATTGTATTTATTTGATCAAATATTTGATAGCTTTATTATAATACATATTTGAGTGATTATTTGCTCGTTAAGATTACTTAATAATTTAAATAGAGTGGTATAGAAGAAATGATGATTAACATTATAAATTATTGTAATCTTATTTTATATATTACTTATATGTATTAATAAATAATTAAGTGTCGTTTTTATAATTAAACTGAATGTTTTTTTTAATTTTTATATTAATCAGTTATATATAGGTCATGGAAGGGAATTAAGAAGTAAGATGCAACATAGAATTACTGATTTCCATTAGAGCATTTGAAACTACTTTCTATTATTGAATAATTTGAATAATTAATAATATGTTTTGCAATGTTCTTGGTATTTTTAAAAATACATATAATATAATACGAATATAAAGTTTTCCTGGAAACAATGTTTGGAATTTTAAATTTAATATATAAAAAATAAAAATGTATTAAGTTTAACAAAATTAATTTATCGATACCTATAAACTTTCGGTCTAATATAGTTTCCTTTATTCAAATTTGTTATCATATCATTATTAATTAATGTTATTTAGTATAGATTCGATAAGATTAGTTTATTAAAAGAAAATTATATGATTTTTTCTTAAAAATAACGAATAAATAGAAAATTTATTATTATTTTAAACAGATATAGAAAATAATAAACTTTTCTACATTCATTGGTATTTGAAATGAAATAGAATGAAATAGAGAAAAATGAAAAAGAAAGGTTCCCTTCTCATCATAAGTCTAATAGAATAGAAAAGCATGTTTTCTCTCCTCTGAATTTTGAGGGTGAATCGAAAAGGAAGAAACTCATCGAATCAGATGTTCTAGAGATAGAAAGAGGGAGAAAGAGAGCTTATAGGCTTATGTGTATGTATATGTCATGACCCTGAACCATACGCTCGTACCCGTGTCTCATGGGTTGGAGTCCCAGTAACCTGAACTCGTTTGTCCTTGCACTCGGTGACCCGGTTTTGCTGCCTGAGGATCCCTTTCCCACTTCCCGGTATGTATACGCACGCTCAGCCCCTAAAACGTGTCAAGGTCCGCGGTGTCGGCGTCGGCGTCGGCGTCGGCGGCTCGTTCTCATAACCAATACGCATCGCGAACCGTTTCGGGCGCGCACGAACGGATTATTCCCGTGTCGACGTTTCCATGCCTTGTCGAGAGAGAACGTCTGTGCCTTTGAGAATGTTAATGTTTTTCTGACACCCTCAACGCGACTGGAAAACATAGCTATGTACATTCCTGAATTTCGTTTCGGAAATTGAATCGACCACGGGAATAACCTTCGCGTTTAAATGCTTAAATTATTTGATTGTATTAAATCATATTGCGTAAAATAATCGATAGTTCTAATTTTTAACAAAATATTTTATATCTTACTTTTCAAAGTTAATTTTATTTATATCGCAATGCGCTTCTAATTAAATTCTCTGTAGTTGAATGAATTTAAACATTAACATAATTAATAATCCGTATTCTTTAACTTTTTTCGTAAAAATTATTAATGCTCAACAATGACACTCGATTTTATTACTATTAAAGATTTCCAGTATTGTAAAATAATCTTTAACATAGAAATATTTTTATTTATATGTATGTAAATAATAATTATAATAATAATATATTAATCTTAACTTCATCAATAAATGATAAAATATATTAATAAGTATGAATATTAATTTTTACTAAATTCATTACATACTTTGATGTTATTTTACTTAACTCCATTTTTTTGAAAACTACATTAATTCATCGATATAACAAATATACTTGATATAGATTTGAACAATGGTAATTATTGTTTTAATTACCTGAATTTGCTTTTATTACTACTTTATTATATTTCTTTTGAATTGAAATTATGATTAAATTATAATGACATTACTGTTAGATTGAGGATAATATTTCTTTTCTATGAAATATTCTTTCTCTAATATTTAGAATAATATTTAAATTTATAAAAATATATATTTCAATATGTAATCTCTAGAAATATAAATCTAATATATACTCATAAAATTATATAAAAATGAATTTGTAAATACAACAATGTTTTTATAGATATAAAAAATATTGAATTTTAATTAAAAGCTGTATTAAACTAACTACAAAATAATTATTGTTTGATATTTAAAATATTAAAAATTTCAAAAATACAGAATGGAAAGGATAGATTTCTTAATATGTTAAAGTTTATTTTGCCAAACTCAGTTAAAACAATATACACAATTTAAGCTACTCTTTCTAATTAGCTTCTATATCTTATTCTTAAGAATATTTTATAAAAATACTATTAAAATAATATGCTTATACAAATAAATATTGAAAAACTGATAAATTTTAAAAATATATTTGAAAAAAAAAAGTAATATATTATTAAGTATTCAAACATTCAAGAATAACTTATAAATATTATCTGAAAAGTAAAAACTATAATAAGTTTTAAAAATCTACTTTTTTATAATAAATAGAATTCTTGAATTATAAATTATTTGAGAATTAAAAAATTGTTGATTATATATACTTCATTAAAATCTGAAATATTAATGAACTCAATTATTTTTATTTAAATGAGTATAATCAACCTGCAGTAATTCAGACTAATTAAAATTTTGTTTAGCGAATCAGTATATAAATAACTTAAAAAATATATAAATTAAAATATATAAATTAAAAATAGTGTTTCAATTTCATGAAATCAGTGTTTCAAATTAACTTTAAATTAGTAATAATATTTCATATCGAATAATAGAGTGCAGATTTTTTAAATATAAAAAAAATAATAACTTCTTTAATATTTATTTACAGAATAACTATTTAAAATATATTATATTTCATGTTATAATAAATATAATAGGTTTAATTCCATTAGAATATTTAATATATAATAGACATTATTATTATTATATTTTATGTTGTATTTTATTTTCAAGAAATCATTCGAATTATTTTTCTAGTCAAATCTTTGGAATAATATATGATTATTCTTTTCATTCCACATTTGAAATGATAATGAAGGGAGAATTCTCTCGGGAACTTATATATTATTCTATGCCGAAATAGAATAGTGCATATATTCATAATAAAATATTTTAATTGAAATTTGATGAAATAAAATTTTAATGGATATTATGATAATAAATATAATATAATTAAGTAATATAAAACATAATTGATAATATAATTTATTTTCTGTATTCATTTTTATCCACAGGAGAATACAAGCGTGTATGCATAATTATTATTTTTTATAATTAAGTATATTCTATTATGCAGTATGAATTTGTTATACAACTTATTACTTCAAAATGAACTTATATGAACTTATATTAATACAAAATGAATTTATATGAATTTATATAAATCTTACGTATAATTTATGCAGAAAAATAAATCAAATTTGTAACTTTAGAAAAGAAGTAAATTTACATACATTATATAAATAAACTTTTATAAATTTTATGTATCAACGATGTAAATCACATTTTTGCTCATATTCAATCAATTATTTTAGACATATAAATTAATATTTTTAATGTTCAATTTAAGTGTTAAAAAATCTTATAATTAAAAATCAATATCTCATATTATAATTTTATTATTTTATGATAAATAGATTTTTAGTTATAGATAACTAAATTTAAATAATTGAATTTAAGTAGTAAAATATTAAAAAATCAATCTAAGTAATTATTTTATAATAATTACTTATTTTACGGTATTAAAGTTTTATTCATAGCAGCTTGTTATTAAGTTAAAAATGCTTCTGACTAATTAATCACAATATATAAATTAATTTATTAAGAAGTATAGGTGCTTCTGTAACCTTGAGAATGAGCGTGACTATGATACATACAATTATTTTGCTAATCTCCGAACCTTGCTTAGAGAAAGATATCATTAATAATCATAAAATTCGTGTCTTTTTGAAAATATAAAGCCATGAAAAATTAATATAGTATAAATTCTAATTAAAAATAGCATTAAAGTTTTTGTATTGAATGTAGATTTCAAAGCATCTAGTAGTGGTATTCGTTAGACATAAGAAATCAAGTAAAATGATTCAATTATAATATCTCGGTATGATAATAGAAATACTACATACCACAAATATATCAAGTGTTAGATTTCAAAAATTTTTAAAAATTTTGTTGATCTTGGAATATGTTCTTAAGTAATATTAGACACTATAGTTTGTCAGAAATATGATCCCGAATTTCAAAGATGATGAAATATCTTCTGATATAAAAACAGTTATTCTAATTGCAAGATAAACCACGAATTTTCAGAATTCAATAAAGGTATAGATACTTATATTGTATTTTTTGAATATTTTAATAAATTATATTATATCTAATATTAAAAATTGTTTAGCGTAAAGAAAACATTAGATATACATTTTTTTTATGTCAGTACAATGATATAACTTCGTAAGTTCGTTAAAAAAACATAGACAGAAGAATAAATTATTTAAAAATAAATACTGAAATATAATTAGAGACCGTCTGTATAGAAGCTGGATACTATTCTGCGAGAAAGAAATAAAAATTTTAAATGTACTATACAAAATATTTCACTATTTCATAATTTAAAAATTTCGTTTGGAAATAATTTATCTAATGAACTATATATAGCATTGGAATAAGACTACTAATTTCGTACTTGGAATATATTTATCGAGCTATATTAGGTAAATCAAGAATAGTTTCTTTTTATTTGGTCAATGGAAAAATTCTTAGAGATTATTCGCTTGAGTTAATTTCCACAAATCAGTTATTAAAGAGATCATTACGTATATTATAACATGGATTGCAGTATGTTTTAAGTTTATTAAATCCATTAAAACTATAAAATCTTCAGGAATATTTTTGACTTATACTTGACACATTTGTACTCGAACCACATAAATACGCAAACATTATACGAAATTAATTTATATTTTCTAACTTAAAATTCCTTATGCGACATAATTGAAATTTTGGACTATAGATTTTTAAGATTAATTTACTTTTTATTAAGAACACCTTCCATAAAGATTAATATTATCATATATAGTGTTGAAAGCTTTCATAAAATCGGTGTACAATCGAAGCTAGTTATTGAATGCTAAAATTTTCAATCGTCTGTCAGATGCCAGAAGTTCTACTCTTTCAAAATAGACATTAGATCATACACGAGTGGATTCTTGAGGATATAATGGAGTCATCAATGTGTAAGAAAACCGAGTAAATTACAGATCCCTATCATATAAAAAACAATAGTATCCTCTACTAAATATCTTGAATGTTATGAAAAGTATCTATCTAACGGTAAAAGTGTACCTTAATATTGAAAAGTACTAGGAAAATTAAAACCATTTGTCTAATAATAATAGTAAAATTATAATAAATAAAAATATATTTTTCAGATCATAAGATAGTAACATCCTCAGGGATTAAAATCTATTTATTAAAATATATTCGTTTCGAGTTAAAGAAAAAGTGAAAAGATCCGAGGCACAGGTTCCATGATCGTCATTGGACGAAAGACTTACCTGGGCCACGTATAAACGCCAGAGACCTCGAAGCCATAATGCCAGCTACCCGAGTAAGCTCCTTGGCCTTTGGGGCCCGTACAGACTCCGTGACCATGAGCCTTGCCATCTTCCCAGCCACCACAGTAAGTGCCACCATCGTCGAAATCAAAGCGACCCCCGTTAACGTGGGCTCTGTTCGGACCCGTGATACCACTCGGGCCCTGTTGCTGATGTCCAGGACTCTGCGGTAGTTGGGCTCCTCCTGCAAGGCCGTTGGACGCATTTGAAAATTGTTGCTGCTGCGATTGATGCGGATTCTGAGGCTGCTGATGCATGTCTGCTGCAGGCCCGCTGAATCCGAGGGCCCCGCAACTTTAAAGCCGCGGCCAAGGCTTTAGTAACTTCGTAGCCAAAGAAGCTCGCTGCTGCGGCTGCTGCTTATGCGGCTGCTGCTCCTGCTCCTGCTCCTGCTGCTCTGAGAAAGACGTAGTTCTTCCATCCTTGAGCTCGACTGCTCTACGTGCGTCTGCATTTCCAGGGACATAGGCAACCAAGATCGTTTATATTTTAATTGCGTTTAATAACGGATTATAATATCATTAATGTTTTAAATCACACAGCTTTCTTCATCTCATTACAGATTTTATTTGTATACGATGAAGCGTTCTTAAGCAATTTTTTTAATATTATCAATAACGCGAAATATTTAAATAATTTAAACTTTCGTTTTATAAATAATGAAGGTAAAATAACTTTCTGAAATATTTCAAAGCTGCTACGTTAAGATTTAAGATGGCATATTACTAGATTTGAAAATATAAGAATTCTTTTTTATTGGAGATGCAGATACTTCAATTGTTTCTTTTTGTGCCACAAATGTTATTATAAACAATAATGCTTTTTTTAATTTCAGTAAGTATATACTGTATTAAATCCTATGTTAGTATCATGAAAAATAAAAACTATAAGATGTCGCTTTTAATTTACCTTTTTGATGTCAATTAGTTAAAGCAAGTAATAAATTTAATAGCATTGATTTTTATCATATTTATGATTCATTCAAATTAAGTTAATTGAGAGTTTATTACGTGAAGAATAAATTTTAATTAATACACTTACAATCTTTAAAAAATTTAATAAATTATAATACATAATTTTTTTAGTATTATTCAATTAACAACTAATATATAAGAAATAATTACTAGTAATATTTAATAACGATAAGTTTAATCTAATAATTCAAATGCATAGTTCAATAAACAGAATGTATTATTCGTCAGCAATTCTTTAGAAATATCTATGGAAATAATATTTGATATTTTAGATGATTCGTAGATTGTATCGTAGAAAAGTTGAACATTAAATAAGATGTAGTATTATATTGAAGATATATAAAAACTTCACGTATTAACAATCATTTAAATGCGATGAATCATTTCAATGTATTTATTTAATAAATATAACACTATAAATGCATATGATTTTTATATTTATAAAACCATTCAAATGAGAAATGTAATAATATATTAAAGTTGATCGAGTGAAAACTTAACTTTATTTATTATTATTAATGATGGATAATATTGTAAAGATTATTATTATACTTCCTTTAATTATATCTTCTATAGTAATATGTCTTTTACAGAAAAACTAGAAATTGAAAGGAACAAATTTAATAATTATATGATATATATATATAAAATTATTAAATTAAAGAATATTATGATACAATGTTTGTCGAACCATAAATTTAAAGTGGGAAAAATTTGTGTTCGTGATTCTGCATGTAATTTCAGTTTCAATCATTTAATGTTAATTCTTATAATAGTTTTATATTTTTTATATAGTTTTATATATAATATACTTTGACTTTTATTTAAAAATTTTTAATCTTTCCTTTAATTTACTCAAAATATATCTTTAAAAACCATTATTTTAATTTTTATTATTCTGCAACAATTTTATATTTAAGAAACTTAAAATTAACTGTACTTTTCAATATAACTTTTTAAAAATTTTCGATATTATTGTTCATTTGGAAAATTTTGAGTTTTCCAATTATAACAATATATATTTTAATAAATATAGAATATCTTTTTCATACCATTATTGTTATATAAAATTTGTAAATAATATAACTATTTAAATTTTATTCAGATCAAAATTTGATGATTAAATTACTAGTTTTTTTATCCAAAATATTTAATTATTTAAATAACTAATTCAAATAAATACATTTTACAAAGTATGCTTTTTTCACAATAATAGTTAAATATAATCAAAATCAATAAATCCTTATTAAAGACTTATATTTACATATAAATTTATTATCTTATTTACATATAATTACTATGTAAAAATTTTTAAATAATTTTATATAGAATTGCATAATAGCTTTACGTAAGTAAAAATAATTTTTAGAGAATTATGTGAAAGATAGATACATATTAGAATAAATTTTCAATTTTCTAAATTTGTTTCACTTATGAAATAAAGTTTCGAAGGATGTTTTTCTCAAATGATATTTGGAAAAATGTTGTCACATAGTATTAAAATGGTGCATAATATCTATGTCTATCTGTGTTTAGTTATTTAACTTATGACTTCTTTCAACTAATGATATTCATTATATTTTGAGAACTTTTATTTCTTTCAAAGTTGGTCAAGGCACGAATAATCGGGTTACTTTTGTAATTAAACATTTTCAATAAAAAATAATAAGTAAATACATAGTATACGTCTATAGTATATTTCATATCGATTTGAAGTAGTATTTACATTAAATTAGTAATAATCATTATTACTAATAGTTGCAGAAAAATTAGTGTAAAGAACAGTTTTAATCAAATAAAATATTATTTTTTATATTTTATTCAATGTAAAATTTAAATAACAACTTAAAATTACTTTTATAAATATGCATATCCTAAATAAATTATTTTTTCTAATACTGGTATAGCTTTCATAGATTTTTTTGTTAAAGTTATACTATTAAAATTTAATTTTACTGAAACTCGTTTGTGTTAAATCTTAATATTACTAAAAATAGTAATTCTTTAAAATTACTTGAATTATCTGCAGTTAAAAAAATATTATGTGCTTAAAAATAAAAATAAAATAATCATTACATAAAATTATAAAATTAGACAATTTTAAGAAATAAATCTATTTCTTGTTAATTTATATAAACTTTGGATCAAGCTTTATTTATAACTTTAAACCGAACATCGAAATTTCCGCGTTATATATTTCTATATAATAATATTTTTTATTATTAACATAGTTATCTATAAATAACAAAAATGCAGTCAACGATGTGAATAATTTAAACTAAATTTTCCAGTTTATACTAAATATTTACATTTGTATCCTATTTATAAATTTTTGAACAGCTACATATAATACTCTATAATCGTCTTCCACATCAAATCATTATTATCTTCTTCCACGTCATAACTTTATTTCTAAATTTTGTGACAAACTCCGTATATTTCCGAACAAAATTTATTTTAAATTTACAGATTTAATATGTAGTTTATAATAAAATGGCTAATGTCAAAAAGGGTATTTGAAGAATTTGTTATTTGTAGATTTCGAGAATGTATAAATATATGATAAAATATTCCCGGAAAGTGATATTATACCTTTAAGGCATTGATTCTACCATCTTTACGTTATTGACAAAGATGGCGACTCAATGCTCTTGGCATTCGTAAACTGAGTAAGCTTTCTTCTTCGGGTGTACCAAATTCGTGTTACATATAAAGAAGCTTAACATGTTCATGGACAAGGGAAGAGGTACGAATCCCTATTGTCGAACAAAACACATTTTCGATTATTTCTCTCTCTATACCTTCCTCTCGCCTTCTCTCTCTCTCTCTCTCAATCTCTCTTTCGTAAAATATTTATCTCTGTTTTGCTAAATCTTTTTTGCACATACATATAAATTGAAATTTATAAACAAGCGCATTAAAGCTTAAAACCTGAGTATGTTCTTGTGCGTGCCAGTTACGTAATGCTTCTATTAACATCCATGATCTGCTAGAAATGTAGCCCCAGGAAGATGCTAGTAAATACTATATATCTTATTTCTCTCTCATATGCGGTATAGTCAATATAAAATTTATGATAAGACAATTTCTAATTTATTTTATTTCAACATAAATGATCAAACAATTTAATGAAAAATAAAATTTTATTTTAAATAGAATATTTATCATTTTTTGATTGGACATTATTGATTCGATTGAAATTATAATACTCAAATCTATTAACAGTTGACTCTCATTATGTATACGCATAACTAAAATTTACTCGAAAATTTTAAAAATAGTGTGATGTAATTGGATAAGTTTACCTCTATATTTGTCTTAGAAAACTAACATTATTTTTAAAATACAATTTTTAATAAAATTTTATACATTTATATAATTAAAAAAAGTACTAAGTTTAATAAAACATTATAAGTTAATAAAAATTAATAAATTTATTTAAATCATGATATTGAAAAAATAATATAAAGTTAAATTATTTATTTTTTATAATTCTTTTCGTTTTAAGTATTAATATAAAAAAGATTAAAAATTAAATTTCATTGTTAAATATTCTACACCAAGTATTTAAATTATTAACTAATTTTATAAAACAATCTCTTAAATATCTCTTATAACCAACAGTTAGAAATAAAAATAGCACAAATTTTATTCAAATCCATTATTAATTAAATTCTAATATATATTTTAAACTGATTTCATCAGTTTTAAGCTTTCATCTCGATATTTTCTACATTGTTGAGATAAAGAATTACAGTTTAATTTTGCTAATTATATTAACATTTTTCTATAAAGTAAGTAATAAGAAGAAGTAGTAGATGTATTCGGAAAAAGAGAAGAATCAAATGTGAAGAACAAAAAAGGCAAATAAAAAGAAAAAGGAAAGAAGAAAAAGAGAAGAACAAAACTAGATAGAGGTAAGGCTTTAGAGCTCTAGGTTATTAGCTAGTTGGAGCTACTATTTTTACCATGGGGTACGCGAATTGTTTCCCGTCTTAGAGAATAGAGAGAGAACGTGAAATAGAGAAAACGAGAGAGAATGAGAATGAGAAAAAAGATAAAGGGAGATAGAAAGTGAGATAGAGAATGGAAAGAAGGAGAAAGAAGAGAAATATACCACCAGTAGGTACTGCTACTGTTGCGTTTAGTGTTAGAAGTAGCAGTTGTTCGCCAATGCGACGACCGGGTCCAAACAATTTATAAATAGTTAAAGTCAGGGCGTGCGGAGAAAATCGGTGCGAACGTAGACTTCTTGCGAGAAAGAAAGATGTAAAGAAAGAAAAAGAGAGAAAGAGAGAAGAGAGAGAGAGAGAACAGAGAGAGAAGAGAGAGAACAGAGAGAGAAGAGAGAGAACAGAGAGAGAAGAGAGAGAACAGAGAGAGAAGAGAGAGAACAGAGAGAGAAGAGAGAGAACAGAGAGAGAAGAGAGAGAACAGAGAGAGAAGAGAGAGAACAGAGAGAGAAGAGAGAGACAGAGAGAGAAGAGAGAGAACAGAGAGAGAAGAGAGAGAACAGAGAGAGAAGAGAGAGAACAGAGAGAGAAGAGAGAGAGAGAGAGAAGAGAGAGAGAGAGAAGAGAGAGAGAGAGAGAGAAGAGAGAGAGAGAGAGAGAGAGAAGAGAGAGAAGAGAGAGAGAGAGAAGAGAGAGAAAAGAGAGAAGAGAGAGAAGAGAGAGAAGAGAGAAGAGAGAGAAGAGAGAGAAGAGAGAGAAGAGAGAAGAGAGAAGAGAGAGAAGAGAGAAGAGAGAAGAGAGAGAAGAGAAAAGAAGAAAGAAAGAGAGAACAGACATTTAAGAACCACAGAAAGCAAAAAATGTTTTTATGATGCTTTAATCAAATCATAGTTATTTTGTAATTTTTTTATTTCGTGTTAAAATTATTTTTTAAAAAATTAATTTTGTAATATGTGGGGTGGAATTGGTAGATTTTATTGCAGACTGTTTTATAGATATAAAGTAGAATGGGTATTTTTTCTTTTTAAAATTTTTTAGTGTTTTAGATAATACATTTATAGATTCGCTTTTAGAGTCCTAAGAATAAAATTCAATTCCTCAAATAATCATGTATTAGGAAAATGAAAATTATGTCAGAAAAACTGATTTAAATAATCAACTATGTTATACATCCATAAAATATGAAATATAATTTAGAAATAGAATTTGTAAAAAAGTTGCTTAAAGAAAATGATATGCCATTATATAGTAGAAATAATAAATAATAATAATAAACGTGGCAGTGCTTATTTTAAGATAAATTTAGTAAAATTAGATTTCAAAATGCTCGTTACATTTGAAAATATAAAATTTCAGGAAGTAAATTCAATGACAAAACAATATTTTCATTTATGCATCGAATAAAATTTAATTTTCCAGATAGAATGAGTCATCCGAATTGGGAGTAAATTAAAAAAAATATTGTTTCCAAAAATTACTCTTGCGTATCCAGGGCCACATAAGCAGAGCTTACGAAGCAAATCTTCAATTATACTTATACGATTTATTTTCAAAGAAAACTATGGATCGTATCTGTTTAAAAACGCAAGGTCCTAGAAATGAAATTTGTCATAGTATCTCGAACAGTTACGTTTAAATTCAGTGGTATATTATGTCACGTTTCTCATATTCTCTCTTTCTCTCCTTCCGTTTTTCTCTCTTCCTTTCGTCCATATTTTATATTTGGGAACAGGCGTGTATTTAAAGAACTTAATTATACTAATGCAAATAATTCGTACGACTACATATGTATACGTAGATTATTTTTATATAAAATAAATAGAACGAAATTCTCGTATTTCTGAATAAAAGCCACATCTTTGGGCTAAAATTCATAGATTTAATAAATAATGTTATGGATAAAATTCGCGAAATAATACCGAGCTTTGTAATAAAGGGACGAGTCTATAATTTCCTATAAATTGCACATTATATCGTAGAAATAATCCTAACCTCTGTCACTATCTGTTTTTGCTACATTATGGCCTTACCCATATGACGATATTTTTTTCTCTCAATGGGAGCTATCTATCGATCTCCTTTTGGTTCGCTGTGTGCTGCCTCTCGCAGTTTAATGCATGAAACACGTGCACTCATTTTATCGCGCACTCACTATTCTCCTTTCTATTCCTCTTTCCTTCTCTTTATCTATTATCTCTCTTTCTCTTTCTCTCTTTTTCTCTTTTTTTATTTTTCTGTTATTCTCCTTTTCTTCCGATACTTTAATAGAGAAAATGAGAAACAGAGGAAGAAAGTCAATTTCCACTCACTGCATTTCAATATTTATCGTAGTCATAATTGATCGAATAAACAGGAACGCGCACCCGGACGAGCAAACAACCGAGAAAATTTTATGGATGAAAACGCGAAGAAAGAAGAGAAGATCTAACGGTAGCAGCATCAACGGTAGTAGTAGTAGTAGTAGTAGTCGCAAGTAGTCGCAAGTAGTCGCAAGTAGTCGCAAGTAGTCGCAAGTAGTCGCAAGTAGTCGCAAGTAGTCGCAAGTAGTCGTAGAAGTAATAGTAGTAGTAATATTAGTAGGTACCGTGTTTTCCTCCACGTCGTTGTGGCATGGAAAACCCGAGTCGTTCAGGCTCTTTCCTCCGAATTTGTTTCTTCAATTTCTACCTATTTTCCTTAGGATTCGTCTCTCTTTTTATTTCGTTCTTCGAATCTTGTTTAGCCCTGATAGAATTATCGTCGGCTTGAATTTTTTATTTTCCCTCTCGTTTTCTTTTCGTTGTGTTTTGTCGTTCTCGGTGTTTCGTATGTAGTAGTCGTCGTACTGATGCACCGTCGTTGTGTATCTTCTTCTACTCGTCTTTCCTCGTCCTCGGCGCTCACCTTCTCAACCACCGCTATTTGTCTTTCTTTTACACTTTGCTTCCCTTATGCAGATTTTTCCTCGCTCCGGCGGAAAGAAAGAGACACAAGCACAGCACACTTTTAGCAGTACGGGAAACGCGAGCTTTTAGGCCCGGTTGGTGGCATGATTCCGACTACCTCGAAAGTAGTCGACGTCGGCGCTGTCCTCGCTTGCTTGTTCACTAACGGTCGCCGCCGTGGCGTCGCGACGCTTGGCCAAGAGAGAGTAAGCGAAAGAAAGAGCGATAGCAAAGAAGAGAAAGAGAGAGACAGAGACAGAGACGGACAGATAGGCTAACACATGCGCCGTGGAAGCGCCAATATATATATATATATATATATACATATATATATAAATATATATCTGCCGGTACAGAGACAGCACTTATCTACTTGCTTCATTTTCTTCTCTTAATTCTATGCAACAACACGTTCCAGATTTTCTTTGGTGGATTATCAATTTTACGTAATTACGTTTAATTTGTTAAAATTATTCGGGTCAACCTATGCGATCCAGTATAAAATCAAGATTCGTAATCGGTATCTATTTATGTACATATGTTAAATATTTACATATCTTAGTTGCAGTTTTATATTTAAATTAATAATTTATCTTGTATCGGATAAAATATATTAAATCATCGTGATTATAATATTTATTTCATTTATAATTTAATTTTTATATTAATTTTACATTTATACTGTATTTATACATCTATTTATACTGTTTCTTTTTTTATTAACTCGATAATAATATTTTACAATAATATAAAAACACTTATAAAAGAAACACAGCAAATAAATTGTTGATATTGTTACTAAACAACGATAAATATTTGTTATTTAAAAGTTATGCATTGGAATCTAAGTCAAAATTATTATTAAAAAATTCTTAAATAAAAAATTTTTATTTGTTACTACTGAAATATTCAAATAGTAGGTGTGAAATTTCTTGTATTCAACACATGTTATAAAACTAGAGCTTTATTTATCGTCTGATCAGTCTCGACACGTATCTACGTATCCATATACTACGTACGTTATCTTGCAAAGTTTGATTATAAACCCTTTATTTTTTCGGTACTGAAAATTTAATTTTCATTCGTACGTAAATAGAAATATATAACATTTATAACAATCTATAACAATTTATATTTCATATTTCATAAATTAATTACAAATAATCACACATGTTTAATTACTATTTTTTAGAAATAAATGAAATTACCGTATAATTTATATTTGTGATTCATTATAACATGATCAAATTTTTTAAACTGCATTAGTTAATCCTATTGTAATTATAAATGAAAATCATATTAAAATGGAATACACTAAAACAGAATTTCTACAAATACTATACATAAAGTATACAAAATAAGTATTTAAATACTTGCTAATCAATATAGTTTCGTTACACGGTCTATCGACCATGAATTTCTATTTGAAAAAAATAATTACCATACTTCTTGATAAGGTATTTCGTTACGCAGATATAAATTAAAAAGATTTATATTGCTTTGTACCGATGAATGGAACAATTCATCACTTGCAGAATATACTTATACATCAAAAGATGGCAGCACCTTACCACCCTCAATAATCTTTTCCACAGACATAATGTTTAGTTAGAGGCTTTCCGCAAATGTGGTTTCATCGTAAACAGAGACAAGTGATTTTAAGATAATACTTTCTTTTTCTTTTGGGTGGATCTTAGTAATAAAGTTAAATATCCATACTAAATTTCATATTTATAATGCTATATTTTTTAGTTGAGATTTCTGTGCAGAATTTTTGTAATAAAATGTTTCATTTCTTATATAACGTTATTTATTGTATATTTAACATATTTAGATTCATTATAATGCAAGAAAATTCATAATAAATATTTTTAAATTTAACTTAATTAATTCTATTTAATCATTCGGATATAATATAAATGTAGATAAATAATTTTAATTTATTTTGTGATAATAAAATTATATTTTAATTGATTCATATTTTATTTTCCCATAGTACATAAAATTCATTTCGATAATTTATTTTAATAATATTAATTATATAAATTATTTACTCTAGAGATTATAATGCCTATTGCTGTATCATAAATATAACCGTAACTAAATCATGCAATGATAAATTAACCTACGATCTTCATTTAATGCTTTCCTTGATTTAATTAACTTAAATTTTATAAAAAATTACCCTGAAATACTTTTATTTGAATTTCTTTTCAAATTTAACTTACATTATCTTTATATAAAAAATTATAGTACAAATATAAAACATTATTTACGTAAATTTTTATTCTTAATCAATATCAATTAATTAACAAATTCTAAAAGTAATTAGGAAATTAAACTTATAAAATCATCGATTAAAAAACAACTTAAAATTGCATTAACTATTTTTTATTTTTGTACGTTTATATATATATATATATATATATATATAATACGTACAAACATATGTAGTACTGTAAATTAAAATATTAAAACAAATAAATTAAAGCATTAGAAAAAAATTGATCTGTTAATTCATTCCATATTTTTTCATAAAAAGAATTATTTACTTAATATAACTTAAATTATTATATCATACAAATATAAAATAATTTTTTTTATATCTATATTTTATACTATTTATAAAAATATTTAAGTTTTCAAATGCAAAAATATGTTGTACTTATTGAAAATAAAAAGTAATTTTAGAAACAAATCAAAATAAATTTTAGTTTCAAATGTCAATATTTATAATATTAAATGCATCTTAGATATACTTCAAATAAGTAAAACTGTAAAAATATTATAAGCTTTGTTATAAGTTATAAATATAAGTGAATGTCGAATATTTGCGAAACTTCACCGTATTTATCTGTCTCATCTATCTATTTCTTTAGCCAATGCACCATCACTATGAATTATCTGTCCGACGAGAGTAAAAGAGACCCTCGCCAAGGTGTTGGATTTCAACCAGTAATGGAATTATATTCTTGTATCTCTCTCATTTACTCTCTTGCTCTTTGTGTACGCGGAATTGATTTCTACCGTGTAAATTTACGGCAGTGCATGGAAATATGTCCCTCGGTAAACAACCTGGCCAAACTCCAGTGCTTTTGTAAGTCTAAGACTAAATAAGTATAATATATTCTTATACCGAAACTTTTCGTAATAAGTTTGAAATATAATTTATATTTTTAAATTTTACTAAATTCATTAAATTCATCTATTTATTAATAATGAAGAGAGTTGAAAATTCTAATTAAGATTTTTCTCATATTTTCAAAATATTCGAATTTTTAAATTTTAATTTAAGTTTTTTCTTACACTATTAATCAAGAATTACATGATAAAATTTGTTAAATTGGCTTAAGTTTCTCATATGCAACAACAGAAGTTGATTTTTCCCTCTCCCTATCAATTCCTTTATCACTGATGTAGTGCTTTATTTAAAAGAAAAATACTCGCGTTTGTTCAGTAAAGACTCAGAAACTGAAGAGAACACTATACAGTTAGAGGTTGCGGACTCAACGAAGTTATCATCTCTAGCCTTGAAATGTAGTACGTTAAACCTCCTCGATACATCTATAAACATAAAAAAGAGCAATTTAAGCAATAGTACAGAAGCAATGTCTCACAATGATTCAAAAGGTCTATGTACTACAATTAAGACTGAGAAAATCGTACCGGTTATTTCCTTGAACGAAGTGTCCTGTCACGATACCGTCGACGATTGCTGGCTGGTGATCAGTGATTACGTCTACAACTGCACGGACTTTGTTCACAATCATCCCGGTAGTCCAGAGGTACTGCTAGAGTACGCAGGCAGAGATGCTACCCTGGCGTTTATCGGCACTGGACATTCGCAACACGCGAAAAATCTTCTAAAAACATTTCTGATCGGTGAACTGCCAGTTTCGGAAAGAATTTTTCGAACGCAAAATGGTATAAAAATTGGTGATTTTGTTTAACTGATATTTTGATATTTTTCTCACTTACATAGAAAAATGTAGTTGAAATAAATCATATTGGTAACTTAGAATAACGTAATTACGAAATATGCTTTTTGATAAATATATAAACAATAGATAGATTTTTATTCTTAAGAAACTAAATATTTAAGGAATAAATATTATTTAAGAAAAAAAGAATAATTTATCAATTATTTTTGTAATTTTATTAAAAATAGTAACTTCCAATAATTTAAATGAAATCTATAAAAACTTATTAAAATATTAAATAATTACAATTTATATTTTATCACTACTTTTTAAGACAATAAGTTTTCCTCATTTTATATAAACAAAATCATTTATTATTTGATTACTTTTTTTTAATAATTATCTATAATTTTCGTTTACTAAAATATTAAATTAGCTTTTTTATCTATATATTTTTAATTTTAATAATTTTTAAATTGATTTAGTTTAATATTATAATTTAATAATTTTTTTTAAAATAAATATTATTTTTTAATTTATAAAAAACTTCTGATAGAAATAGATAAGAGTTTAGTGTTTGAAAAACTATACGCATGTCAAAAATTCCAATGTATTAAATTCGTGTAATTATTGTATAAATAGTATATTATATGGCAATATGCTATGCTAGAAAAAAAACAGATTCAGTTGTTTTTTGAGTAAAATTATTGTTTTTTGAAAAAAATAATAAATCTCGTTTTAATACCGTTTTTAGTAACGTATTATTATAATTCTTATTAAATAAAATATTAGTTTACAATTATTATGAAAATAATATTATGGATTATAGCAATTTATTTAATTTTAAAATATTCAGAATCGGAATACAGTAAAGATAAATATAATTTAATTTATTATTTTCCTAATACTGTTTAATTTAGAAAATTTTTTACTAAAACTTTATTGCGTTCTATATATTTAATTTTCACCTTATGTAAGATAATTGAAGTACAGTTGACCACGTTTTAATATCATAACGTAGATAAAGAAAAAGAACACAATATTTATATATTATAAAAGACGTAGATTTTTCTGAAACTCGATAAGTTGCGGTATCGCGATATAATTGCACGTATTTACTGTGTAATAAAGTAATATCTAGCTATTATTTAAGAGATATCAAACTTTTTCATATTTAATATTAATCCGAGATTAAATTATATGATACGGGTTTTAGTACAGGCATATTATGTTAAAATTAATATTTATCTATATAATTGTAGATTCATACTTCCATAAATATCAAAAATTTTTGAATAAATTTTATGAATACTTTTTACACATTATTTTAGCGTTTTTATGATATTTTATTAGTTGTGAAATATATACATGCAGTTAATAAAATTCACTTTATGTAGTTTATAATCTGCTTATATTTAATAATGTTATGATAATATGTTAAGTGGTTTTAAATAATACATTATAAATTATAAAATGATAAAAAATAAATAATTGATTAGCTGAAATATAATTTAAGAATGCGAAAAATTTAGACAAAATATATTAAGAAAAAAATGATGATTGATGGTAAAATACATTTTTATAAATTGGATCTAAATTCGGTAAATATTAAAATTAATGCAAATGTATTTAAATTAGAATTTAATTAAATTAAGTAGAAAAATTAATTTATTTAAAAAAATAAATACTTATAATATAAACTTCAAGAGAATATATATTTTACAATTAAAATCAATATCATTTAATAATATATATTTATCAATTAATTTTCCAATTTTTCGTAATTAGAAAATATAAAATACTATTATAATAAAATAATATTGTATAATATAAAATAAATTAAATATAATAAAAATGACTGAAGTAATTTTTTATTAGTAGAATGTATTTCTTGGTCCTCTAAACATTTATAATATACATAACACGTAATACAATTTATATTTTCATTTTTTTAGTATAGTTATACTAATTACTGCGAACGCACAGGCAAATATATTATCATACAGTAATAATAGACTTTTTTAATAAATTGGTATCTCGTTGATTTTCACCTTTGGCATATGATTGGATAAGCCAAAATTTAATTCATACAAAAATACAAGTTTGCATGAAAATCATATGTTCAGTTTCTTTATTTTTCTTTATTCTTACATTCATTTATCAGTAATTTATTCTGTTTTATTTCTTTCTCGATTTATTTCAAAATATGTCAAATAATAATTTAGTTAAGATTATGTATGAATATATATATTTACATCTGTAAGTTTAAATTTTTGTATTCATAACAATATTTGTAAACTAAACAGAATTAATTATTATATAGTTTTATTTGACTAATTTAAAGAATAATGGATTTACATAATTGATAGAAGCAAAATTTAAATATATTTGAGAAACTAATTTAATTCAAAATGCTCTCTATTTTTTTTAGCAACAAAATAAATAATCTATAATGTTTAATAAAAAATAAATAATACCTATATTTTTTTCTCTTTTAATTTATGATTCTCCAATCGTCATTTATATTTTTTCTACTCTTTTATATGAAATATTTTTCTTTTTTGTTACTGTTGATTCAATGTATTTCACATATGAATGTACGAGTTTTAATATATTTTTTCTTTTTGTAAAAAATAAATAATAATTAATTTATTAATTCAACATTTTTAAATCAAGATATTACTTAAACGTCTTTATAAATTGAAAATGTAAATTTTACAGCTTTCTACAACTTATTTGTTTTTTCTTAATTTTTATTTAATATTTATACAAATAAAAGTTTTATAATGTAAAACTAAAGATTGTAAAAATTTAGAAATATTTTGCACATTCTTTGCTTAAAACACCTTTTTTCCTACCGTCTTCACAATTGCAATTGTACATAATTTCTAAATCTGTGATATTTCTTTTTCATTATTTTTTTTTATTTATTTGTATAAGAATTATTGAAAATATACAGGTACAATGAACTTCGGACGGTTAATATCCTTTGGAAAATCATCATTTTTTAAATGCAAATTAAAAATTTCGCAATCTCTGTGTGATTGTTATTCTTTACACCATTCTTTTTCTTTGACTTTTTCTTCATCAATTTGAATATATATTAATTTCACATAAAAATTCTGCAGTTATTTTACTACATTTTCATTTGCATATTGATTAAATAAAATATACGATTAGAGTAAAGGCATACAATTTTTTCTTCGATTTATATTTACGTTTCATACATTTAAAAATATTTTTTACTGTTTCATAGTTCCAAAAGTTGCTTATACTTTCTGATTACTTAATATTTTTGATTTATTACATAGAATTACTAATATTCTAAAATTTTGTATATAATGAAGAAAATTATTAATTACGGAATTATTAATATATCAATTTCGTCTCTAGTATTAGTTTTATTATTCAAATGTATTAATGATTTTTTATAATCAATTAAAATTTCTTTTTACACTTTTCATACTTAAATTTAGAGTTTATTTAATATAGAACTAAATTTTAATTAATAATTTTCTATATTATAATAATTTAAAGAAATGCTTGATAAAAACACTTTAAAAATAATTTATTCTAATACAACATAATTCTAATAAAACAGAATTCAAATTAAAGAAATAGTAATTACATAATTTTATACTTAATATTAATAACTTAGTCTATAATGTGTAAAAAAATATATTCTTACTTATTTCTTGCTATATATATTAAAGTATAATATTAAATATATTATTGTTGGATACATATATTAAAGTACACGTTTTCAATTTAATTTATATTTAAATTATAAATGAGGTTTAAAATAAATATTTTACGTCTTAGATTATAAATATTTTACATATTAGCATAAATATATATATATATATATTAATATATTATAATAAAATAGAAACTGAAATGCTCATGATTGTAATTTATATATATATATATATAAATGAAATTTGTTTTTAAAAGCATGTGTTTTAGAAATTTTCCTTGCAGCATAATTGAATTACACGAGTGGGTTTAATATTTAGAAAATTAATTGAACAAACACACTTGAATTATAAGTAGTTAAATCCAAGCAAATGAGTTCACTGTTGTCTTTCCATTATCTGATTATCTAGAGCATTTGCTATATTTGCACTTAAATCAAAACAAAGTTCAACAGATTTTACATTTATGTAATACATTAATAACGTTATATATTAGAACTTTTACGCTTCTGGCAGTTACATAATCCAAGTATAATTTTCATTTTCATGCATTTTTATTTTATATTATATTTAAAGAATAAAATTTTTTACAAATCAGATATATGTGCGCTTATACGTAATTCAAATAAAACTTAGAATTAAGCTGCAAAGTTTTTTCTTAAATTCAAATAAACTAATTTTGTCTTTTTATTAGTTATAATGATTTATTAAATTAAAATAATTATTCGTAACATAATGTATATTATTGAAATCTAGTCTATTTAAAAAAGTCAATATCATATTTTCTATTAAAAAAAATACTATTTTGAAATCATATAATTTCAATAAAACTTCGTATAAATCTCAATGAGTTTATATCTATAAAAATTAAAAAAGATCATAAATCGTACTTTATGTTATATAACATACTTAGTAAAAATCAATATTGTTTCAAGTTGAACATCAGTAATTAAATTATGATTGGTGATTTAAAACGATAAATATTTTGATATTAGATACATAAATTATTAGAAATATCTTAAAATATAATTAATGAAAATAACATAAATATTTATAGGTATTTAATGAGGAATCACGCTATTAAATTACAACCATGATCTTCAATAATGTGATAATTGAATGAAGGATTAATTGATTGAAAACAATATGCACTATAAACCTAGTAGCACATTTCATTTCAATAAAAAGTATTTATAACATTTTAACTTTTATGATATTTTTTAAAAATTATTTACTTATTTATAAAAAAAAATGTATAGAATTATACAAATAAATTATTAAAATAATTTTTTATTAAAAAATCTTTTAAACATTTAATAATAATATATAAAAATTAATAATTACAAAATAAATATTATATTATTATTTAGTACCAAAGAATAGAGTAAATAACTAATAGACAATTTTTTCGCTGTAAAAATATATGTCATCCGATTCAGAAATTTTTTCTACATATTCTAAAAATATAATTGAAATTTCGCCCAATTTAAATTCTATGTAAATTATAATATCTACAATTGATTTTTGGATCAGTATTTATTAATCTATCTTAAAAGTTTATCAGTAGAACATTGAATGTGAACTCTATATAAGTATATATTAGTTTTTACACGGATTTATATTGTATACTCTCAAGTAAAAAATAGCACTATAACAATGATTACATATGATGAAGAATACTATGCCTGACTATTATTCCTTAATAACTTATAGTTGAAATTATATATTTTTAGAATTATTTTATTTATAGACACTGATACTTTTAAATATTTAAAAAATTAATGAAAGAAAATCTAAAAATATCGTACGCAAATAATTATGTACATAAAACAAATATTTTACCTGATAAATTTGTCTATATATTTGACTGAATAATTAATGAAATTCAATAAAAAAAAGAAAAATTTTCCTTTTAGAACTTAGACCTAATTATCAACATCATATTATTATATTTTTAATTTTATAATTAAATCATGATATAAAAATTGGAAAAAAATATGTTTGAAAAAGATAAAAGAAATACAAAGAAGACATTTTTAATTTATAGATATTATTGTACACAGATATTTATTATCGTAAGAAAAATAAATGAAACAAATTATTTTAATAGCTAAATTAACGATGTACCTTAATTATATTATACTGAAAATTTAAATAAAATTATGGAATTGTTAATATTTAAATAAAAAATATATTGTGCATCTAAATTGAATGTATATTAATAAAAATAATTATAGTAAAATATAGAACAGAATTAAAAAAATTATATTCTTAACTACAAAATAAAATTTTATGAAATTTATTAACAAATATTTCGATTAAAAAGGATAAAAAATCTAAATTACAAAAGATAATCTGTTAAAATAATTGAAATGTAATTAATGATATAAATATGAAAATAAAATCAAACTTTTCGGTAATTATTATTAGTAAAATCACAAATTTATTTATCGATTCATTGTTTACTTATACGCAAATTGAATTATAATATAATTTTCTAAAGTTATAAAGGGCTAACAAAAATTAGAAAATTAATTGCGTTTTATATCCTAAAGTTATATTATGATCCATAATATTACGACATTGGTGACACATTTCAAATTTTTACATGTTAATTCAAATGCGCGTTACTTTAATATACGCAATAGGTGTTTTGAATGAGTGTATGGTGTGCGTCTGTGTGTGCATTCATGTTTAAGTCGTTTTGAACAGTCTCTACGTAGAATTGTGTTACGACTAGAACACTCGTTATTGTATATCTTCTATATCAAATATACGTTGGGCCGTTGCTAAAATCCCACTGTCATGGAAATTCGTTTCGTCTTTCATGCGGTATTACTAGCTACGATATATCATATCTTTACTTGTGTTTATATTTTTGCTCATAATCGTCAATGTCAATTAGGTGGGTTATGCTCTGAGCGGTATATAACTATCAGCATCTAACGGTCATCATGTTTCCGTTTTATCTAAAGTCGTGAAAGTTGAGTTTTCAATTAATTTACTTGTCATTTCAATCATTTCACACTGGCGTATTTTCCCATATTCCTTCATAAACAATTATTTCGTTTAGTTTTAGTAATTAGAAATGATTTTATAATTTATCTACCTACATTTGAGTTAAATTTTCTTCTTTCAAATTTTATCGCGATTTTTATTATAAAGTAATAGCAACGGATAATTTGAATTTCTAAACAATTTACTAAAATATTAAAAAATATAGATAAATTTTTAATTTCTTTTATATAAAATTAATGGATTTCAAAATTTATCTTTAAAAAAATATATTTTAATTAATTTTCTATTTTAAGAATATATATATATGTATATTATTATTAGACTTTTAATTTTCCATTACTTTTCATTTCATTCTCGATAAACATTTTCAAATTTTTCATTTACGATGAATATAGTAATATAATACTATAAAATTAATAAATAAAATCATATTTTTAAGGAACTTTAAGATTTTTTTCAAGATTTAGTTCAAGATTTTTCAGAAAATATTTTTGGCTTTACTGGTTATTCTTTAATACTATCTTACATTTGATGTATAAACATAAATATAACATTCTTCAACAGTAACTATATATCCCAGTAAATTATGTAATAAATATACGTAACATTATTTATAAAAAACAGGTTTTATTCGAACATTGACCGATCAAATGATCGTAACAATATGCAGTTCTCTCACCCTATCTGTCTGTCTTTTTCATCATTATTGATATAATATGATATAATATATATTGTAAGCATATTCTGTATAATTTTGTAAAAAGAAATTTATAGTTTTGTCTATTATTCGTTATATAATAGATATATTTCTGAATATTATGTATAACCTTGTAGATTGACTTACAGTTAATGTTGATGCATAGACATCTATGTAAATAAAATGCTACATAAATTTTATATGATAAAAGAAGAATTATATAATTTTATTAAACATTCATTCTATAATACTTTGCATCATTCATATTATATCAATAATGGTTTTTTTCAAATTCCTAAGTATAATTTCAGTCATCTAAGATACAAATAGGTAATCAACAAGGGAAAAAAATGCATGCATTACTCAGAAAAAAAGTTTGATTATGAGTCAGAACTTTCTTTTTATCTTATATTTCTTTTTATTTTTTATTTTTTATTGTACGAAAATGTATAACCTACCTTTGATTTTAAGAAGAACAAAAATAAAAGGTAATGTATGAACATTCACATTTTAGTTTATCCTTCTAATAGTATAAAGCTTTATTTTTGAATACTAATATATTAAAAATTTAAGAGGATTCTATAGAAATATAAAATATTTTTAAAAATAGAAGCCACCACCTAATATTTATTCAAGTTATAATTTTCTTCCGTAATTCACCCGATTGTCGTGTCCAGAAGATAATTTTCTGGTAAATCAATGAAAATTGCTTTACTTTCTTCTTACGCTGCCAATAATGCAGCTTTCATTGGGCACATAATTATGTAATCATGGATAGACATATTTTTACTTTTTAAAAAAAGGGCGCGAATTATCATTTTGTAATCGCTCAAATAAAAATTGTGAAAAATTTATGAGCCCGTACAATGTCTCATCCAATATAGATTTCTTTTGATAATTCCAATGCATTTAAAATTAAGTAAAGTTAAAAAAAGTTTTTAACATTAAAAATATATTTTACGCACATTAGTTTTAATTAAATACAACTTTCGTATATTGTATATAAATTCTCCATTCCCTTATCCATCTCATAATTTTTTAGCTTTATCATCTTCGAAAAGTACAATAATTCTAATGAAAAAAAGCTTTATTTCTCAAATATATATTCATATATCTATGCAAAAACTTGGTTTAAAAATTATATCGAAAATATTCTTTAAAATTTCTATTAATCTTATAAAATTCCTCTGCGAGTTTGAAACCCCGATGCCACAACTGTGACCGCAAACAATGCTTCGAATCCCCGCACGAAAGTCGACTATGTAAATTATTCTTGTTGACTCAAAGAGGATCTAGAGGCATCCTGCAAAAAAGTTGAGAAATGCGGCTGTGACAACGAAGTTCGGTCACACTGGTCAAGTAGAAGAGGTTGGCTACGAGTGCTTTTCACATTTCTGGTCCAGCCAGAGCGAATACAGGGACGAATATTTTTATCGATGTGCGTGTATGTGTGGGTAAGGATGTGTAGTTAAGAGGCTGTATAATGGCGGCAATTCGTTCTACGCTCGTACTTCGATGCACCTATATCGCAAATTCTTTACATGAGACTGCAAAAGGCGACCCCGTTTTCGAAAGCCGACTGTATCGCCGTTGTTTCCATACAAAAGGCGCCATCCTCGTACATCATCGCAATGCGTTGCTGGTCTGCCCGGCTCTCACTCAGCGATCTGAGGAGTATCAAAATAAAACTGTCAAAACTATTTCCTTATGAAAGTAAATAGTCTTCTCAATTTTATACATTAATTTGAAACATTTACCAAGATGCAACAAAATACCGATGCCGTTAATAGTTTCGTTACTTTTACTTTTAAAAGTAAAAAATTGAAAATAAAATTACTTTTTCAATTATATCGTGCAAAAGAAATTCGATCGCATTTATAAACTATTGAGTAACAAAAGGTAAAAACAATAAAATGTTTATCTTCTATAGTATTTCTTAGTCTTTTTCTAATAAAAGTGTTTTACACTTCATTTTTATTCTCCATTCATTCTAATAACTCTAGATTTTAAGATCAAGTCGTAATCGTACGAATCATTTCTTTTATTTTTTAAAAAAAAGAAGTATCGATAATTTAATAGAACATAAATATATATAAAAAAAAATTTCTTTTTCTGCTAAATTTTTCTAAAAAAATTATTTTTAGTTTACAGTATTATATTTATTTTAAGATATAACAAGCATTATATAGTAAAAATTTTAAAAATAAATTCATAGCAGATCGATACATTTTAAAAACAACTCCAATAGAATTTTTATATACAAAATAATGAACGAGTATTTTTATAATTTTAATTACTGTAATACAGAAATTATTATATCTTTAAAATAAGAAAAAAGCTTAAGAAAATATAATTAAGATTGTTTGAAAATCCGATTATTGTAACGATTCAAAAAATGATTTACAAAGTCTAAATTTTGAATGAATGTTTGAATTTCTCACCTCGGTGACATGGTTCGGGTTCTCTGGGTTCTTGCGGCTTGCTTCCTGAACGCCAAATGTTGACTGAGTAGGCGTCGATACTCCTGATCTAAATAAACGCAACGCTCGGGGTGGTTGGCTAATAATTCACGGCTCATCTGCTGAAGATCGAAATTGCCCGCGGCTCCGGAGAGAGTTGCAGAGTTCGATGAATCCGTCCATGGAGGTGGGGGTGTGTGCGAGCGAGAGAGCAGAACGTGCTTATGACACAGGTATTCTTCATAGGAAGGCGGCATACCCGACTAAAATCAGACGTAGACGATATCCTTGTACCAATGATTTTCTATCACGGGATATTTATGATATTTCATTTCACGAGAATATGTAGATAGTTGAAGTTACGTCGAAGATATAAGTGAATTGCACTATAACATTTTTTAGAAATACTTTTAGTACGGAAAATAATTTAATAATTTGTATTTTATCATAACATTTGAGACTATATATAAATATATTTATTAAATAATAATTATAATATTAAAACTACTGAAAAATTTTACTTCCATTTCTTAAAAATATTATGTGATAAGTATGTTTTAAATTAAAATATACTATATATTTTCAATATATCGGTATTTAATGTATCTAATTTTAATAAATTCATTTGAATGCTCGTTTATATTTCTTTTTTTTTGTAAGTGTAGCGATAACATAATGGTGATAGAAATATCATTAAAATAAAGAGGCTCTTGACAATTTAATTTATACTACTTGTAAGTAATTATATTGTAGTACGAAATACATCATCGGTGTTATAAAACAACTGAAAGATTCCAGAGTAAATGTGCGTAAATAAAATCAATTGTGTTCGACGTTAACGTTCCTTTTTCTTTTACTTTACGAAATTTTTACAATTTAGCTGACATTTTTGTGATTCGACTCAATTAATAGTTTTGCAAGTTGAAAAACAAAAATAAAAAGTAATTTGGAGTTAAAAAGAGTTTTTAAGTGAACATAATACAGTTTTATAGAAATCTTTATTTCATTTAATGAATTTTATTTTCTTCAACTTTAAAGATAGACTTATACAATTGTCAATCTGAGAAAATAAAGTACTGAATTTTATAAATTACTGAAATAAAATTTCAGTATTATTTTGGTAATATTATTATGTATTTTATGTACATGAATTTTCCGATAGTCTCGAATATTGTTTATTGTATACAAAATTATCCAAATTTTATATATTTATTGACAAATAAAGATTGAAAAATAAATCTTATAAAATATTAAATATCTTAAAAAATCTATGTTTTTATTTTTATAAATATTATTACATATTGTTACTTAATTTATTATCATAAAACTGAAAAAGTTTGAATTACTTTCATATATATAATAATTTTACCTCCCACATAAAAATTGTCATTCAAGTAGGGCCGAAAGGAGTAAGTTTTTGGTATCCTTAGCACGAGATCGATAAAGATTCAAAAAAAACATCCTAGATTGAAAAAAGTTCTTCATAGATGATAAAGAATGTCTAGTTATAAGAAAGTTTTCGAAGTTGAGAATAAAAATTTTTAAAAATATCAGCTTCTATCGATAAAACCATTTCTACCGTATGTATAAAATAGAAGTAAACTCAATGGCAATTCAGTTAGCAACTATTAATTATATACTGTAAATGTACTGATAAAATGATCATGTAAAAAATTATAAATGGTACTTGAAGATAAGATATCAATAAAATAGACATTAAAAGATATTTCAGGTAATTCATCATGAATGAACTTTGGATTTAATCCAAGAAAGCATGACATTTTAGAGTAAAGAAACATGATTAATTGCTTAAGATGATGAATATATAATTTAAAATGAGAGTATATCCATGAAATGTTCAATATTTTTATGTAAAATATAATCCTGTAAAATTAAAGGTTAATATAAGTCTCAAATAAATAGATGACTTACTTTATTCGAGTAAATCGACAATAAATTTGAATTTAACAAACTAGTATTTAAATAAAAATGACTAAGACTAGAATATAATGTTATTATTGTTAAACTTTATTATTGTAAATTTTATGATTATTTAAACAATGACAGTTAATTAAATATTTAAAATTTTTACAAATGCATAGGGATGATATCACTAAATGAAGTTTAAATTTTATTTAGAATAAATTTACTTATTTCAATTTGAAAACATTATATTTTAATAAAGTATAAAAAAATTACATAGATAAATATCTTGAGTTAATATTTCGAGGTTATTTAGATTACGTGATTATAATGATATATAACGAGCAAAAAACTTAGGATAAAATTGATTCGAATGAAAAAAAATATAATTTTAATGTAATGAATAAGAAATATATATATATATATATGTAAAAATAAAAATTAAGATAGATAATTGTTGGGTAACTACTTGAATAAATATTATATTCTTTTTCATTACCTATAAAGATTTGCAATTTTTGGGAAAGAACTATTTTTGAAATGCAAATAAAAATATTTAAAGTTTTTAAAATAATAATGATACAGAAGATTTTGAATGTTGAATATTTATATTCTTATATTTTTTACTATAAAGACTTTTTACTATAAATGTTAACATAACTTTTATTTAACAACGTTATTGAAGTTAATATGTATTTAAAGAATAACTAAGAAAACTCTGTAATATAGCATAAAAATTTTGAACATTGTTTAAAATAATTATCAATTTTCATAGAAATAATCAAGTAAATAAATATAAAAATTGTAAAGTTTATTAATTACTTAGAAGTAGCTTAAATAAATAAATTTCTGTCTATACAATTATAAATATGAATAAAGAATTTTAATAATATATATAAGAATAGATTTATTTAAAATCGATATGATTTAGTCTAATTAAACAAATATAACCTTCTAAAGATACATAAGTTGATTCTAGATATATATTCATATGTATAATATTTAAATATATTAATACCAATATATGTAATTTTATATACTTCATGAATGTTATTTTTCTTTTACTGAAAAAAATTCTATCCAAGAAATAATTACAATGACCACTAATACCTTATTTTAAATGAATTAAGAATTTTTAAAAGTTAAACAATTTACTATTTTAAAAAAAAAAGTGAAAATTATATGAATACCTATATAAATAAAGCCTCTATAAATATAAAAGTTTATAAAATTATTAGTATATTTATGCATAAGCATACATGAATGAATAGGCCAATGTTGTTAAATATAAAATATTATGTATAAAATATTGAATATTATATACTATGTGTTTATATGAACAGGAAATCGAAATAAAATTTTTTTTATGCATAGATATTCGCCTAACATATTCGATTAAATTTTTGTTATTGTAATTAATGTGTTAATATTCTTCGTACAAAGGAACCACTGTAAATCAATCAAATTTCCCTAAAATATATAATGAATTTTAATAAATTAAAATATTAATAGTTTTAGAGAGTAGTTTTGATTATATCTACAAAAGATATTTAATAATTCATTAAGTTAAAAAATTGTAAGAAATAAATATTTTTCTGTACTTAATAAATGCCAATATAACAATAAAATATAAAATATATTGAAATTGTTTGAAAAATTTTTATAAATTTAGAACAGTATAAATTTATAACATTATTAAATACAGAAAATGAAAAAATTTGTAAAAGATATAAAGAAAGACAAATAGAGACTTAAAAGAAATTGAGATAAATTCGGAGTTTATTTTTGATTTAATTGCGCATTTAACATGTCATGGATAGAGTTAATTATCCACTATGGTATGTAACTGACAAAAGATTAAAGTTACTACATATATGAAGTACAGCTCGATCTGGAATAGCTACCTAGAATTCATTCTATTAATTAATATCTAATAGACGTCATGTGGTCGCAGATGCTTTTCATGCGCGGCTATGCTTACGAGTCTTTTTCGGATCAACATGACTACATCTTTTCAACCTTTTCGATTTCATACATTATAGCTTTAGAAGGTAACAATGTAGAATAAAATTTTTTTGATAACAAAATTTTTTCTAACTTCCATATAATTATTTCTCTTTCACTTTATGTCATATATTATTATTTACGAACTATATGAATTAAAAAAAGGAAATTTTTAAAAATATTTTGGAAGTATAATTTTAAAAATATACAAAATTAAAACAGACAATTTATGTTTTGGCATACATTTATGTTTTCTAAAAAATTAAATTATCTTTACTAAACATTATTAACAACTCTGAATTTAAACAATAACATCAACAATGTTTTTATTCAATTTAACAATCTTTATTTACATCATAAAATATATCTCTATCAATACTATAAATACATTTACATTAAAAAACGATGTAAAATACAAAAATTTTAATTCATAGCTTAAATCATTGTTCGATCAGGATAGTCAAAACATATTCAAAGATCCCTTAATATCGATGGCAAATTGTAAAAATGAATTCCTTTGTACAATATAAAAGATTACTTGGAATTAAATAAAATATAAATATTCCGTACGAAATATTATATTTATATTTATGCGTTAGAATTCTTTATTTATTTTATAAACTATTATATTAATAATGAAAATTTGTAGATTGGATATGTATCTTAGATATACATGTAGCTATTTGTATTTAAGTGCACATAAATATGTATATGTGAACATAAAAATCAATATATTACGTTTCTTTTTCATATGTGTTGTATAATTTTAAGGGTAAAGATTTGTTTTAAATTTCTTAATAAAAGTAAGAAGTACTAAAAAACTATTTATATTGTATACGTTTATGTGTGATATAAATTCTGATGGGATCAGGTAAGAATATAAAAATTCCAAATGTACACCCAAGAGAACGAAAAAAATACTAGCTATATCTTTATGTATGACTGTTGAAGTAAATATGATTTAACTTTCTCAACTTGATGACATGCTAAGTGAATTGGAACACTTTTATTCCTCGATATTTTATATTCGTCATGCAAATCTTAAACATGTCTGATACTTACGTTCGTGAAAAATTTATTTTATAAGTTTATAGTCTTTTCTTTGAAGGATATTTTTTAGATTCGTTGAATGATATCTAAGAATTGGATCTTTCCTTAATAGCTATTTTATGGTATTATGAAATAAATTTAAAATTATATTATATTTTCTTAATATATATTTCTTACTTCTTATTCATGTCTCATTAATTTTTTTGTAAACTTGATTTTTTGGATTTACTAAATTTAAAAAAGTTAATAAACATAGAAAAATTTTCTTGTATATGAGACGGTATATTCTTAAAATAAATAAAACAGAATTATAGGTATTATATAGGATATACCAATATTTTATTAATTTTTTTAAATACATTACTAGAAATAAAAACTATGAAACTCAAAAAATCTTCAACAGATATTTTCTACACATATAAATAATAAAACATTATATAAATTATAATTAATAATATTTAATATAATAAATTTAAAACTTTATTGTTTACGTAATTTTTATTAACTTAAAACATTGTTGTAATAAAAAATAGAGGTCACATTCATTGTGAAGAAATTATCGCAGATTTTTCAAAAAATATAAAATATGCATACTAATACTTATTATAAAAATGAAATAATAATAGAATTTTCGTACATAAATTCAAATGTGTGGAAGTAAATACTGAATAAACTATTTATACTTTACTCATATATTATAGTAATTTACATATTTACAGCTTTATTGCTGAACTTTTGACATAACTCTTTTATTCATGTGTTAAAATATCGACGAAAATTGAATACTTGTGATCGCATCATTTCTATAAAAAATTCATAAATTGCGTAGTAATATGATTTTAAAGAAGAATAGTTATTAAAATTTTTATCGATTTTAAATATATTTGAAATTTAAAAAAATACTTCTGTTATAAACGAAATCTAAAACTATTAATTTTCTATATTGGTCTGGAAATAATAATTTCTAAAATATATATATTTATAATAAAAAGTATATATACAGATAAGTGATAATTAATTTCTGTATATCATATGAAAAAATGAAATGAATTAAATGAGTTAAAAAAGTTTTTATAGCTATTTTATAGATGTGTAGTTTTATAAATAAAAAAATCAGGTGTATAAAAACCTATATAAAATATATGGGTACTTAAATATAGTCATAATAAATTTATATGTAATTCTGATTCTTAAAAAATATTTTTTTTATTATAATAAATACTTTAATAAAGTAAATTTAAAGGATAAAATATCTGAAAATCAAATGAACTTTTAATACATTAAAGTACAACTATGTGCTAAAGAAAATTCAAGATTGATATGTGCATTTAACTATGTCACATTTATAACTTATAATTTATAATTATAATTTCTTTTAAATTTATATATTAAATATATTCTTTATTTATTTAAATTCAGAATGACGTTAAAATTAATGGCCTCATTTTCATATTTATTCGATAATATATAATTTATTGATCTCAATAAATAATTTTATATAAAAGACAATTAAATAGTTTTTTAAATTCATCTAAACTAGTTTTTTCTAATAATTTAATAAAATTAATTTAATATATGAGTGTCAAACTTATATTCGAAAAAGAAAAAATAAAACTTGAACTAACTTATTAATATTCACTTTTACTTGTACTTAGGACATAAAGTAACATACTTCGGTACTATCTAGTAATAATAAATGTGGATAAATACGTTTTAAAATACCTTTTTTGAGACAGGTATATGATCTAATAAAATAATCCATATGGATATAAAATATATAAAATTTAGATCGCCGTTAAAAGTTTTTATCTAAATTTTTTTCAAACATGAGTAATGAAATCAGTAGAAAGCTTTTAGCTCATTACATATAACTATTTCCACAGTTTGAATACAACCTAAAATTTTTATAAATAATAATAATAATAATAATTTCCATGGGTTATATTAATTTTGAATTTGAATTTTAGTAACTTGACGTAATATATACTGTATAACATATAAGCACACATACATGTTATATCGGAAAATGTAATGGGAGTAACAAGAAAAGCATAAGCTTGAGGAGTTTCTAGTTAGAACTCTCTCATATTCCTTTTCTCTTAAGCTCAAACCAGTAAAGTTGAACTTCGAACTATGGATGAGAAGAGATAATACGAACTGAACGCGAATTAGGATGGGCGTCAGGGCTTTGGAGAATTTATGTTCCAGTTGGCGCCGACAAACTACTGCTGAAGTACTTTGCTCGATAAACTAACTCAATCCTTTAAAAAGAATGCACTACAAGTCAGCTAAGTCGAATTATTATAGGTGATCCGAAGGTATTTTGTGAAAATTTTAAAAATAGCCTGACATTATTCCAACGATTTAAATGTGGAATTTCGATATCGGCTCCTACTTATATTTAAAGTGTTATTAAAGCTTTTATTTAAAAAATTTTTACTATAATATATTTTTAATAAATACTAGCAATAAATAAAAATCATAATTTCGAAATATTTATTAAATCTAATATATTAAAACCAATTAATAATTACTTTTGTATTTACTATTAAAAAAAAAGATTAATTAATAAATCTTCGTATAAGATGAATAAATATTTTCAAATTACAATAAAAATGACGAGTAATATTTTTTCTTTCAATTAAAATAGAAAAATATTGCTAGTCATCATTGATTTTTTAAGATATTAATTTTTTATTGTTAATAAAAGTAATCAATGTATGTATTACTTGTTAGTATAAACTAAAAATTTAGAATATTTTTTATTTTAGTGATTCTATTTCACTGTTTTCTATATAAAAATGCGACATTAAATAGTATTTAACGTCTATATATAAAAAAAACTTTACATTTTTGTGAGTGAAATATTTAAATTTAATATGAAATATGTTTAAAAAGCAATGTAATTTTTTAAAAAGAGAAGTGAAATAAAGTTTCTAAATTTATAAATTTTTATTTGGTAATTAATTAAAATTTAGTTTAACAAATAAAATAAAATAATGTAACAGCTAATAAAGCAAATATGATGTATTTAAAATATTAAAATATATTTATTATATGATTTTAAATACTTTAAAATGATTTATCGATTATATTTGCTATTCTTTATTCAAATTTTTAATAATATTTTTTCGTATTTGATTATTTTAATTAAAAAATAAAAAGTAAAATATTTTTTGTTCATCACTTTAATGATTTTTTATTACTGAGAAATTATAAAATAAATATATATAAATAAAATAATAATTTTAGAATGCAGAAAATTAGCTTTTTTACTTCATACGTTTTTAAAATTCAGTACGTCATATTATATAATTTAAAGATATACACTATATATTATAAATTATTGTACATAGAAGACGAAGTAATAATGAAATATTAAGAATAATATGAAATAATAAGAACTAAAATTTTATAAATATTATAAAGTTTATCAAAAGTAACAATGAGAACTTTTATATTGAATTAGAATCGTATAAAAATGTAATTATATATTAATATAATGGAATAATTTATAATATTTTCTAGTCTTTGGTAGTTGCAGAGATATGTGGTTGAGGTTATCGACAAACTTTAAATGTTTGTCTAAAAGCAACTTTATACTAAACCAATAAAATTGTTAATTATAACGTATCGTTTGTTAGGTAAACTACATTTAATGGTATTGAGAACCTGTTTTACCCATTTCAAGAAAACTTTTGCAATTGCAATCTTTCATTCGACTCTACAAAACAAAAATTCTTTCAACTCTTAAACGAACATTATTTAAATAAAGTACAAATAAAATAACATTAACTCGCTAAATCTATTTTAGAGTAAAATTGAAAAAGTAAAAAATCTTTACAATAAGAAAAAATATAATCTTTTCATTAATTTACCTGCCAAGAATTAGAAATTGCAACATCATAACTAGGCGGTGGTGAGGTCATAGTAGGTACACCATAAACAGATTGATGAGGTCGATTATTTTGCGTGCCTACGTGTAAACTCGAATTTCCCGTACCACCGCCAGTATTCGCTGTTGTAGTTATCGATTGTTGTGCGTGTTGTTGTTGCTGCTGTTCCTCTTGTTCCAAATCACTATCGATGGTACAATAAAGAGCTTCTGCAATCGTATTTTCCCTTATGCCTGAACCTACGACACTCGAACCCGAGTCTGTATAAACAACAAAAAATTCTTTTAAATTATATTTGAGGATTTAATAAATAATCAATAAGATTTTTCCATAAGTTAATCGTCAAAATATTGAATTACCTAGCTATATCAATTAAATAATTAAACGACGATTTAAAATAATGCATCGTTCAAGAATAAATGATAGTAAATAACAAAGAAAAGAATTTCTAATCAACTAATGTTACAGTGATAAATTTAATCTACCATCCACTTTCATAAAAACAGTCTTACAAAAATATAATTTTCTTAAATATTGGTACACGATTACTACTCTTATTACAATAAAAAATATAAATACCATTCATTATTTGTTATAAAATCATAAACTAGTAAGAAAATAATCATCGTTATTGTAATAATCAGAAAGAAATACGTGACAGATAAATAAAGAGAAAAATCTAAAGTCGCTTCAAAATGTAATAAAGCAACCTCGACTTTACATTGACAGAAATCGGATAACGAAGTAATATTATACAATTACGAAAAGGCAGCTAATCTCGAACCCTTTATCAGATATAATTAAAGATAAACTAAAAGAAGTTAACTTTGTAGTTAACAAACACTTTTTCCATAGTTATAGTTCAATTAAAACTAAATGCAAACTTATTTTTTTACAGTTTCATTAAAATAAGCATTAAATTTGTCCTTAGGAGATACAATATTTGAATACTAAGATAAATTCCGTAATCAGTAAGGTAATGTTACCGAGAGTAAACTCCGTCGATTATAAGTATAATTTTATAAAATATATATCATTTTAGATGAATCTCACGACTTAATATAAAATCATTTTTATATAATAAAAATCAATTTAAATTAATAACTGTTTTAGAATTTTCACAAATATTTTATAAACAATTTTATAAAAATCATCGATTATTTTTAATAATAAATTGTTATCCTGCGCTTAAAAATAGAACTTACAAATTAATAATTTGTGACTATCCGATGACTGGTTTTGTAATCATAAAATTTAAATTTTATGTATGAATATATAAATATTTTTAAAATTAAAATTTGAAAGTTAATTAAAAATGATTCATGTTATATTTACGTTAAAAACTATTTTTATTACTTCTTTAGTTAATCTTTCAAACCATCTTGCATAGTTATAACCTATTAAATATTGAACAAATAAAAAATATTAAAAATTTGTTGATAATAATAAATATACTTAAAAACACCTATTAATACAAGAAAAATTATCCCGATGCAATGTCTTAATATCTAGATTTAGAAGCAGATTAACACGAATGAAAGTTATAAAGAAAACTAAGTGCTCTTAAAACTTTTATTACTTACCTATATATGTGTAATGAGATTCAGCTCTCTCAGCACTACGAGTTCTTCTAGAAGAATTAATATGTTTGTCTTTTTTGTTGTTCTTGTTCGGTCTCGTTGAGTGCTCGCTTATTGAGCTTGTACTGCCTATATCGTATGCTCTGCTATTGGATCCTCGACCCCTCGTTAACTGTTCCAGTTCCGATGGTCTCTTCCCTGCTGATCTGCCTTCGGCTTTGTGATTACTATTGTTTTTATTAGCCTTGGGAATGAGGATAGTGAAGTTCCGCGTTGAAATTGCGGTCATACCGTTGCGTGATTTTGGCAGGTCCATAGTAACGCCGCAACCGCACACAGCCGTGTTATCGTTAGGCATTCTGCAGAAAAAAAATATGAAGACATTTATTTTAGTTTATTTAACGATACAAAAAATTATTTATTAAACAAATATATATACAGTATATGTATTCTAATTATAATTCGCTTATAACTAAAACAAGTCCTTACTTTAATAGGTATTAATAAGAAATGAACAGTTATAAAGTATTATTTTATCACAATTTGTAAAAGTAATAATAAAGTTATATCCTAGGCTATGTGTTTCAATTTCATGAAATGTCATATTTGATTTAAAGTTTTCGAAAACAATAACTTGATAAATGGTATATGAAAAATGGATACAAAATTATATATGTAGCGTTAACTAAATATTTTGTTTACTTTAAATTCATGATTTTATTTTAATATTTTTAGTTGAAATGTATAATATTTGCTTCCGTTATGGATGAATAACGAATCGATAGCAAAACATCAAATTGGAAATGGAAGGCTGCTTGACAATAGCTAGAAAGATAATCCATTCCAATGAATAATTCGATGATTTATAACAATATTTGTATAATTTAATGCTTGATTTTGGTTTCAGTTTTGCTACTTATATAAATAAAAAAGAATAAAAAGAAGCTGAAGTATTCATAAATTGGGTATAAATTTAAAATTGAAAAGTTATAACGTATAAAATTCAATTTTAAATTTAAAAAATTAAGCAATTTTGAGAAAAACGTCTTCTATTTCTAATTTCAAAATATGTTGCGATATAATATATATAAATATAAATGTTTGAGCAAGTATCCACATATTCATTTTGCCAAAAAAGGTATTTTATTTACTCTCTCGTCTTTATGTCATTCGAATCTTTAAACTAGGTCACTATGAATCTCCAAGAATTATACATTTTTGACAAATTTAGTCGGATATGAAATTTGCATTTTCTTAAAAATATACTTTTTTAAATAATCTACAACAATACTAAAATAAACAACCCAATATTTCAATACTTGTACTATATAAAACTATTTAATTTAGGCTTTTTGAAAAAATTACCTTAATTCTTTAAAGAGTTTTACTTTTTTAAATTATTTATTTTGAGTTCTATAAACTTTGAATAAAATTGAAATGCATTGAACTTTAAATACAAAAATTTTTAGACTTATAATTTTTATCTCTCAAATTTATTCTAATTAAAAAGTTTAATTAAGATCTGTTAGTATATTATACAAAATATAAAAATATTTTTATTTTATTCATGAATTTAATTATTAATTTTTACTATGCATGCATAATAATTCCATTTTCTGAAAGAATTTTACGCAATAAGACCTTTTTAAATTAAAATATTATAGTTAAATATAATAAAATATCAGAAAATCTATCTTCTTTTATAGCAGAAGATAATTAATTAAATACAATTTAATACAATAAAATTTAAATATTAATTATATACATATGTGTATGTATATATGTGTATATATATATACAATTTCAAACTAAATCACATGTTTTTAATAGAGAAGATAAAATTTTCGTAGAATACACACATCTCGTAATTTAATTAAAATATTATGAAATTTTTACAAGAATTAAAAATATTAAGACTAATAAAATGTCTGTCTGTTATTCATAAAATAATGTTATGATACTTATAATTATTAAGAATTAAACCAAAATTAGTACTTATAATTTATTTGAAGAAAGTGATCTATATATATAAAATAGAATTATTCAGTTGTTACGTCGTAAGACTTGCATAATATGTTTTAACGAAAGTTTTAATTCGTTCTCGAGTAATTACTACATCTTTTCTAATTGCCGCTTTCTTAGAGGAGAGTATTCTATTCAAAGAAGACGTACAGTAGTCGTATGTTCTTTTCATTTACGATAATAAATTTTAAAAACCAACAGAATCTCTCATGCTACGATACTTAACTAGATTTAATTATTAATGAATAAATTTTATTTTATTTTATGAAATAAAGCTGTTTTTACATTTTATTTTTAATAATATTAATATTTTCAAATATTAAAAATTACATTTACAATTTAATTAAAATATTTTACATTCATCAATCTTTTAATTTGTAGTGCTAATGCTACAGTACTTATATTTAATATCCGACTAAAATTAAAAATTTTGTGAACTATTTAACAAATATAATAACTTTTTTTTAAGTACATAAAATACATCTTTCTAATGTTTCCCAAAAAGTTGCAAAGCATATTAAAATATATCTTAAGTATCTCAATTATCAAAAAATTAATATACAGGTCACGAATATTAAAATCACTTTATAAATAACTCAAATTCATTGATAGAAATCTTGCTTTTTTTATTTAACTATGTAAACATGAAAAATTGTATAAATTAAAAATTCTCTTAGTTATAAAAATTACTAATTAAAATTTGGTAATCAAATTATACGAAGATAAATCGAATAACTAACAAGATAAAGCGTTTACCTAAGTAAAATATTGTTTTAAAAATCTTAGGTAGTATAAACGTCGAGGCAATAAAAATTTAAGCTATAGTAAACTATTTATTTGCAAAAGTGTGGAACATAAACTCAGTATATTAACATATATCAGGATATTAACTTTAGTAATTCATCTGCATTGAAAATTAGCCAATCAGTATTCTACGATACTGCTCTGATAAAATTTATAAATCCTTTTTCAGGGTAATTGTAATAATTAAACAATAATAAATTATTTCATAGCCCAACTAGAAAAAAATAACAGTAATTTCAGAATGACGCTTTTTTCATATAACCGTAATTAATTCCAATACAATAATTTTTTTTAATTGAATGTTAATTTTAGTATTTTTAATATATTTTTAGATTTTTTTTACTTTTTAAAATTGAAACAAAATAATGATATAGAATACTTTATCCAATATTTTATTTTAAATTAATTATTATTTTCCTTGAATTGATCTCTAAAAAATTATAGATTACTATTATAATTACACTGAATATATGACTTATTGTATTTCTGGTGATTTTGTTTTGTTTTCAGTTTATTAAAACGTTACGTAAATAATTGTACTACTTTACTAATTTGCTTAAAGAATATAATCGTCATTTTTACTCAAATAATAAGTAAATTGTTAATTTTAAAGAAATATTAATTTCGTGCTTGTAATTTATATAAAATTCAGTATTTTATTCAAGTTTTTTAATATATTGAATTGGTACATATACGTATACCTTTGTGTTTACATTTATTTGTTTGCGTAAAAATGTGTAAGCCTATAAGTGTGGAATCACATTTAATCTCTATTTCTTTTCATTCCACGCTTTCTATATCGTTTTGCTACAACTTAGACAGTTCGACCTACTTTCAATAACCTCATGAATTTCTTCTCTGTTTCTTACTAGAAATTTATGATATATTTGAATGTGTATTTATTTTTTTAAAAAATTTGACAATAAATTAATTGAATTGAAAATTGAGCTTGATTGAAATTTAAATTAGTTTTTTCTATAATTCAAGTTTAGTGGTATCAAAAAGATATCAAAAAATTAATTCATGATTTTATAACCAAACATTTAATGTTCTCAGATTTTATTTATAACTGTATTATTATCTCAATATGATTCTACGCAACATATAAATTTAAACTAAATAACAGATTTAATATTTAATTTTATTACGATTGAATTAATTGAAAAATATTATGAAATATAAATGAAATTTTTTTATATTTTTATATATTTTTTATGAATAAATATAGAAAATAATGAACGTTCCTTTCTTCAACGTAAATTAACCGATAAATTTTGTAATATAATTTAATATATACTACTATTCTAAATTTCAAGAACACGAAAGATAGAAAAATGTTCATAAACATTTTAATTAATTAATATTTTTTATATTAAGATAAATATTATATATGAATTATTTTTATCAGATAGTACACTATAATTCAAACGGTGAAAATATATAAATGGAAATATATACAGAAGAAGAGTTAGAGATAGAGATTTCAATTGTACATAAGATGTACAGAATGAATTATATCATTACAGATTTAAAATAATATACTGTGAATAAACCTGAAAACAAATAAATGTTAATTATATTATATTCAAATTTAATATTCATAATCTATATCAACATTTATATGAATAAAATTTGATAAATTGTGATCGTTTATTTATAAGATTACTTTAATCTCAGTAAAATATTTCTGACTCGAAATAGAAAAAAATAATGAATTTTAACTAATTTTATTTTGGTACAAAACTTTAAATATTTTCTATTAAGTTGCTGTAGAAGCTTTCACGATAAACGGATATACTTCGGATGTGTTATAGTTATTGTTCATATTTCTTTTATAAAGTGTAACTGAACTTTCATCTATTATAATTAAAATTGCTTTGATAATCTTAATTGCATTTACAACGCTATATGTTATAAATATAAATAATATACTTACAATATCGAGTACGTTTATTTTAAATAAAAAAATGTGTTAAAACAATTTTAAAAATTTTTTTCAAAGAAAAAATAAATAAAGCAAAAAAGATCAAATTCAAGACTGTAATAATATTAAAACACAATATAGAAAATATAATAAGATACAGTTTTTCAAAAATATGTTACATTTTGATGAATTGTATTTTTATAGCAATTTTCTAAATGAGAATTGGAAAAATTTTTAATTTGTTCACTTATGTTATTCATATATTTTACATATTTTATTCATATTTATGTAAGAGAAATTTTAGAAAATTTTATATAAAAATTGATTAGTGTTAGAAAATTAACTGCTTGCAAGGAAGAATATTTTTAAATTACATAGAGTTACGTAACTTTTTATGTTGGATTTTTAAACTGAGCGATTAAATAAAACAACCTTCCTTTAGATTTCTTTCAGAAAATCAAAATTAATTAGTTTACTATTTTAATATTAATAAAGAGTAAATTTTCTTTTTTAAAATGATATCATAAATTGTCTTTGATTAAAGATCCTCCTATTAAGTCGCTACGTCTAAATTTAGTTACGATCTCTTATGCTATAACCAAAGATCATTTCCATGAATTTAATCACTTAAGATTTTTGTCCTTCAACCTAAAGTGGAATGATGTTAAGATGAACATATAATCTAAGTATAACTAAATTATCTAATTTTCTTTATTTTATAAAGGAAAAATATAAAATATATAATCTATCATTCACTATATCAGACAGAAATTTATCTATCAATATTTGCTATTTGACAAGATTCACTATTAATTAATTAACTCGATTCTTTATTGTCTTCTTAATTTTTGTCTCGAAAAGTTCCTTAAGACTTACAAAATTGAAAATGGAATAAAACCAAAGATTGAAAATATTATTGATAATATTATTATCAAACTATGTCTGTGTGTAACTGTAACTTTTCATATTACATTTATATTTTTCCTTCTTTAAAAGAAATTTAATTATCGTTTGTATTTAATGTTTTATTAAATATGTATTTAAAATAATTTAAAAGATATCTATTTCAACTTGAAGCATATTTAAAAATATTCGTTAGTGGAAATATCGTATGTATTGTTTTTAATTAACAAATCACAGGTTATTATCATATTAATCTAATTGTAGAAGTGTATTGTTTGAACGAAATGTAAATTTATGTGAATGAATCGAATTTAAAATTTTTTGTGATAATTAAAAAGTATAAGTAAAGTCAATGATAGTAATTGGTGCTTATTTTAAAAGTTATTTTCCGTTTAAAACTATCTATAAAATCGTAAAAAATGCAGAAGTTTTTGAAGTACTTATAACATTTAATAAACACGTAGATGCGGAAATCTTTCTAGCATTTATGACTTGTCATTTTATTAAGCAAAAATACGAGAAATAATAGCAACCCATATAAAATCGAAAGACAGCGATATTGCTCCTTATATAAGCTCGCATAATATATATACATTTTCCAGTAAACTATATAACTATATATTTTCATATCGGTGGAAGTCGGCTAATAGAGCAAAGGCCAGAGCTTGGGAGCTAGAAAGAGAAGAGGCTATAACGAAAGGCGGGCATAAAGAGAGAGAGAGAAACCGGGTCATACTGGGCCAGGAAGGAGTCGCGTCGGGGTATCGGCCACCCTTCGGGAACTGGGTCGCTTTTCAACCTGGTTTTCTCCCGGCAGTGCGAACCCCTCCTCCAATGGCTCATCATCCGCTCATCCCACCACCACCTCCTCCTTCTCCTTTTCATCCTCCTTCGCCGCCATCGTCTCCTCCAACATCTCGTTCTGTGTCCTTTAGCTGCCTGCAATTTCTCTGTCGACTTCTTACTCTTAGAAAGCTTATACCGAGTCGGTGATTGTGTAATACAATGCAGAAAATTATAACTTTCGATGATGCATTTTCTTACTTTTCTTTCAAACTCCGATTTGAATGTCTTTCAACGGCTTTCCATCTAAATTTATATATTTATTTTAACGAAAATACGTTGATTATAAATACAGTTTTATAACATTTTTTTTTATATAACAATTTATGCATAATATTTTAAATAAATTTCTAAAATAAAATAATTCCGAAGATTATATTTTATTTTCATGTACATACATTTTTCTATGGCTTTATGCGCAGATGTCAGTTATAACTGTCAAGAATCAACTTTAAGAATAAAACCTCGTCTCATTTAAATTTTTTAATTTTTATTGAAATTTATTACTTTTACGTATTAAAATAATTAAAACATTTTTTTATAAAGAATCAATGTATAATATTTATAAGTTTTTATTATATTATAATAAATCAAATAACATGTGAATTTCATTCATTTAAGATGAAGACATTAAAATTTGGTTCTGTATAAAAATATATATATTAATTAAATTTATACTTAATACGACGTTTACATTATTTATTTAAAAAACCGATATTTTTTATATATTTTCTATTTGTTAATTAATATCATATGTTAATATCATATTATATACTATATTTATATACTCTAATAATAATATGTAAAATAAAATTTTAAATAAATCGTAAAATAATATGTTAAACGTACTGCTTTTTCTAACTTTTATAAAAGTACCACTATCTTATGGAATGAAATTGAATTAACGTTTCGTATGAAATATATTTTAGTACTTTTTATTAGTTTATATAGACTTGAATAACAATTACAAAAATATTAATTCGATTATTTTTCACTTAAGTAATTTAAAACTAATTTTTATTTTTTATTCTAAATTATAATTAAATTGAATATTTATTCACTTAAAACTTGTATAGAAATTCAATAAAAATGTTAAACAAGAAAATAAATTTTATTCTCTAATTTAATTTTTTTTACATAATATAAAATAACAAATAAATGGAAAAAAACTTGAAATACAAAAATTAAGTGAGCATCTGTTCAATAAGATCTTTTGTCGTACGGATAGACATTTACACAAAAGCACTAAATTAATTTCAGAAATGATTAATATAGCTGCCAATGTTAATTCTACTTGTAACTTTTCATTGACACTCCAAAGTAATTAAGACTTGAGACTTTGGAAGATGTATAGCTTCTTGAACCGGTACTTCTATCGTCATTATGTTTCGATTGAAAATCTTTAAAAACTTTCAAAAATATTTCATTGCAAAGTTTTAAATGTAATAAATGGTGCGTTTATCCAATTTAGTACCAATTTTATGTATAGTCTGTTTTTATTATAACCAAAGAAGGTGTAAAAATATTATATACATAAAATTTAGAAAAAATATTTAAATTATGGAATATCATATAATTGTATTTAAAATAATAATAAATTTGTACTTTTGTTAACATAATTAAGTCATAAAACTTTTCGTTTGTAAATGAAAATCCTATTGTATAATAAATTTAAATATTTTTATTATTTTATAATATAATTTATAATATTATAAAGACCAAAAATATGTATTTTCTTGAATAAAATTATCGTAATCTCTTATATATTATCAGTTATAACATTTTTAAACTAAAAGATTTTAATTTATAACAAATAAATATTAATTCAAATTATACTCATATTTAAATACTTATAAACAATTATATATGATTCAGTTTTCATCAAGACTTAAAGAACTCCAATAATGATTACTAGCCTAAAATATAACTTTAAACATTTTATCGAAATTTTTCGTTTACTTCGTTTTTATTTATCATCTTATATATTACACGCACTTTAAATAAAACAAATAGACTTTTATTTGCATCATTATTGATGAAGAAGATTGATTTAAAATAATTCAAATTTAAAGGTATTACAGTTTTAATATGCCAACTTTATATTTTTATATGTATTTTTAAAATTAATTACATGGAAAACTGTCAAATTAATTTTAATATAAGATAAATTATTTTGTTACCATTTGATGAACTTAATTTATAACTTTCTCATTTTATGTTTTTATTCGGATAAAATAATAGATTAATTCAGACAGAGTAGTGGATAAAGAATTAATAATTACATTCTAGATTTAATTACTTTCTTATGCATGATGAAACACTCAATTCCGTATAATTTTTTTGTATCCCTTGATATTTTATAAAATGATTAATGTATAAGAAAAAAGATAAGAAATTATGGATTGATTTCTATTTTATGTAGAAAAACTAGATTAAATTATTTATTTAACAAATCAACTGAAATGTTGGCAAAATTAAATATTTCATAGTTAGTGAATATATTTATATATTTTTATATATTTTTCATAATCTAAATTATGAAAATTCAAAATAATTAATAATTTTCAAATTTTTAATTATGAATAATCAACAATAAGTTAATGACAAAATTGTTGACGAAATAAAAAATTTATCCAGTGTGGCTTTACTGAAAAAATTTATTTTTTGTGACTTTTTTTTAGCATAACTAATAATTCAAATACTTTTTTATTTGTTTTCGTTTATTAAGTAAAGAAGATAATGTTAGATATATGGTTACACAATATTGGTTATAATTTATATCATTTTTCAAGTTAAACTTATCAATTACTAATAATTTTTATAATTTAAAAGATAATTATTGTTAAGATTCTAAAATATATGGATGAATGTATTTTTAAAATAGAATATATTTCATATTTAAAATTAAATCTTATATTCGTTTATATATAATAAAATATTAAATATTTATTAAATTTTGTAAAAGCAAATAAATTTTTTCAAAATTGATTTCTTTTAATAAAAAATGACTTAAATAATTATTAATATAATATATTGCATTACTTTTTCAAAGAATTTAAATTTAAAAATGTAAATTATAAAATAAAAATCAATTTTATGTTTAAAAATTTCTTACGATTATTAATAACTACATTTTCATATATTTACTTGCAATCAGGTTTATATTCTGCGTTAAAATTAAATTATATCTCAGAATCCGTTTTATTAATTTTAGTGTTAGGCATTGTATTTATAAAATTTTAAATATTCCCAATTAAAAAATACTATACGTTTATCATTCATTATCTCTTATTGAAAAAATTCAATAATAGTTTTATTTCATATTTGATAAGTATAAGTCTTGAATCCAATTATTGCTTTATATTTATTATAGAATTATACGTAAATATATATTACTTATTGAAATTTAAATAAAAATTAAAATTCTATTAGATACTATTCATAAGTTTAACACGAATTCTGTTACGATTATAAATTTCTATTTGCACACATAATTCAATTCTATCTAAAAAAAGAGTTATTTTTACCTTTCTAAGTAAGGAATCAGAAATTAAAAAAATATATATTCTACGAAAATTTTCTTATATAATTCTTATTTTTAATATCAAGTTAATAAATTCCAAATATATCACAAATTTTTTGAGTAAATTGATTCTAGTAAATTTTATTATTTTATAAGAAGTGTTAATTTTATACTAAATTATAAACTTTCAAAATAATTGGTAAAACTATAATTATTAGAATAAAATAGCAAAAATTTAATGTTCTTTTATACAATTTATAAAATAATTTTATTATAAAAATGACATTTTTATGAATTATATAACCATGCATTGTTTAAAACATTAAAAGAAATTAAGAAACAAAAAATTACTAATCTTCATCATATAATAATGTGAAACACGAATTTTTTCTTTTCGAATCTCGTCTAAGAAAATATTAACACATTCCATGTAAGCTTCAAAGTTTCATATTTATAAAGAAATAAAAGCGATCATTTTCATAAGAGAAAAAATCTTTCCTTCGATGGCCTTTGTTATAGAACTTTGTACACTCAAGCAAGAGAGCATTATTTTTATGTTACTACAAATTTCTTTGTCCTTGCAAACAAAAGGCAACTGAGTTATTTTTTCTTATACATTGACAACGTTTCAACTTGTTTCATTTAAACACGTGAGTGCGAAATTTTACTTTAACTATTTTAGTTGGATTTTCATCCATAAGCTTGTAATATTTGAACATATAAAATTGCAGAATAAAGTATAGTAAGATAAGATAGATAAATAAATGAATAATTACAGAATTAAGCATTTATAAATTACATATGTTGAAATTCAAAAAGAAGAAATAAATTTTATAAGGTCATATAAAAACAAGTGTAATTATAATGACTAATCGGAATAGAAAGTTTTATCTTTGTGAATTAAAATATGTAGATATATAAATTCATGTTAACTTTTTTAAAACTATATAGTATTGTTATTTAAAACAAATAAAAAGATAGTCTTTAGTTTCGTAATTATTTTCTATATTTTACAGCTTAATAATAATTTTTAATACCAATAATAGTTTGAACGATAAATTATCTTGAATCAGAATTTGCTAAAATGTATGAATGATTTTCTCGATACCTCGCTCTCTGATTTTGCACTGTTTGCGTGTTTTACGAATTTTAGTTCACCTTACATATAGCAAATTTATTGTCGTTGAATGTTGTAGTAACTGAACTCTTGAAATGATATTGATGTAGATCTCCAGATTTCTACATTTTAATGACGCTGGAAATAACGAACCACAGCTAGTTTAGAACTATATAGAGAAGCAATCATAAACACGCTGAATAATAGTGTAGTGGTAAAAGTTTTATATATATATATCTCTATCTGTAATATGTAACTTATAATTCTTAATTCATATGAATATCTCATTATTAATTAAAAAGATTTATATCCTTCTACAATTTCTAGAATTCATACATATCTCTTGAAAATTTTTATTAAAACTTTATTTATTAATGTACTCCAAATGCATTGAAGTTTGAAGTACATGAAATATAAACTATACAGTTAAACATTATCGTGACGATTGTTGATTACTGGAATATAAGTTTGATATTATCTATTATCTATAAACGCTAATCAATCTTTTTAAAATCACACTTAATCTATAATCTTTCAATGTTTATACATTTTATATATTTCATCGTAGCATCGCGATTTCTTTTTTAGCGCTAATAAATGACGGATACAAGATATCCGATTGATAATTTTAATATCGAATAATTTGTGACTAGCCAAAATAAATTAATATCGTACCTTTCTATTTTATTAGTAGTTTTTACAAGTCAATATTTCTATTTCTTATATTATTTTTCCTATTACAATTTTTAAGTAAATTTAGAATACGTTTGATGTTTCTTTTTGCTGTTAACTTGCCGATTTGATAGTCCAGGAACGTTCTATAGAGTACATTTTTTCAAATATTGTATAAATAATGTATTACTTACTTCTTTTTTATTCTATATTCTAAAGTTAATAAATTTAGTAACCAGCTTTTTTGTTTCACTTGACACTATTTTTTATGTTTAACTTATATACAATATTAGTACCTAAAATTTTCCGTCGGACTGATATTAATAAAATTCAATATACAATGTAAATCCTTCCCCTTAACTCTTATTCCTATCTCTTTTATACTGTCAAAAGCATTTGGTCCTAACAAATTAATAGCATCATAAACTTACAAATTATATAAATCGTATTTAAATTTTGTTTAATATTTATTTGTATTTATCCAATTTATATATTTTTTAATAAATACTATGCATTTTTAAGAACAAATGAAATTATTTATTTGAATTTATGAAATTATTTATTCTATTTCAATTTAGATTAAAGCGCAAAATAAAATAAAAACTACAAATTATAATAAAAAGAAAAAGTAAATATTTGTAAATATATTTTTTAAACTTATTTTAAGTAAAAAAATAATCCACTATAGAAAATATATTCCCTTCTATGCTGAAAAAATATTAGATAGGACAAAATTTAATTTTTGAACTTTAACATTTTAAATTTATTGAAGTATAAATTTGTTAAAAATAAAAGTATGAAATTATTGATTAACTAATAAAAACTAATAAAAACATTACGTCGAATTAAAAATATAAAAATGAAAGATTGTAAATATTTTTTATAAAACTTTTTATATAGAGATTTATTCAAAGTTTTTATTATAATCATAATACGATGCTTCAACGTAAATTTTTTGAGAGAAATATAGTTTCTTTATTAATATAACAAATTTTTTTTATAATACGATATAATATATATTTTTTATAGATAAATACAAGTCAAAAATCCTAATCAATAAATTGTTTAAATTATACATTCTTTTAAAAACACTATTAAAAAATAATGTACTATCAAGCTATATATTTTAGTAGCTAGTAACAATTATTTGATGTAAATCGTGATGTAAACTATAGAAAAACTTTAATTGAGAGAAAATCGATTAAACTTAGTATATCGATGTTCACACATACAGGTAGAATTTTCTTTTTTTAGGTATGGCAAACTGCCAATACCTGAAGTTATACCAATAAACTTCTAACTAGTGATGGATAAAGTTAATTCCAAGTTTACATCTAATACTTTATCAAGATAGAAGAAAAAAAGCTTAATGAGAACAAAATAGCATTAACATTGAATAGAAACTATTGATTCTATTATATTTTTTATTTAATTTACTTGAAAATAATAAAAATTTTCAAATTGGCAATATAATGTATTAATGCTTTAAGCTAATTTTATGGATATTTTGATAAAAATATTAATAGAAAATATTGAAAAATACCATGTAAAAAATAAAAATTGTTATATAAAAAATTTTTATTTAAAATAATTGAAAAATAATTATAAAAATTTATAAATAATTCTAATAAATTGAAAATTATTTATAATTATAAAATTTTTAATTAGAAAGAAGTAATTTAAATTTGTAAATTTTATATGAAATTAATTATATAATATAAATCCTTTAACTTCTAAAGTAATTTCTACACTTTTTCTTTCTATATAACTTTACTTGATTTATTATTTTGTATAAATAGTACATAAATATAATAAATTTCATAATATTCTTAACATAATTTCATTGATAACGTTTTTTACCTTTTTCTAATTCTTATTAGTTATTTTCCGAACGATAAATTGACACAAAAGAAAAATAAAAGGGAGCTTTCTGAAAACCACTTATCTTAATGGAAGTATGTCAGTTGCAATCAAGAAGACAAATATCCAATTATAATAATATTATTTAACATCGTTAAGATGAAAAAAGGTTTTAAGGATTTTCTTTTAGAGAGTTGAATTAGATAAACAAACTATGAATAAATTTATATAATAAATTTTTTTAAGATAAAATAAAATTATAATTATGAAAATATTGATAGAATTATATAAATAAAATATAACTCTAGATTTCAAATTTTAAATATATAGATTTTTTAAAAATTAATTTCATTTATTTATATATCAATTCAAATTATTAGGGACATAAAAATTTAAATATGAAGGGTATTTAAAAATATACATTATTCTTAGTAACAAAATAATTGTTTCAAATATTATATTTAATTAAACATTTAGAAATAACATAGTATAGTTTTAAAATTAAAATAAATCTGAAATATTCTACATACAAAAAATAAATCATAGTAAAAATAATGCTCATTTAAATAAAAAAATCTCGAAAAAAGCTCGTTAAAATATTTAAAAGAAGTTACGTTTACAAAAAAATACGAATAAAATTTAAAAATCCAATAAACTATTTAAATATATACAATAATTTTTTAGATTTTTAAAAAATTCGTTTATTTTGATGCCAATTTTTATGCCTGATATGGTTTGTATCGCTTAAATTGAGAAATATTTTACTCTTTACCAATTCAATTATATAAGCTTTAACTTCTATATTGCAGTGACTTCAAAGTTTTATTTTATATGCGAATTTTCGTATAGACTATAGTTGCTATAATTTCAACATACTAATATAGAAATTGAAATATGTTTCATTACCTTAATTATAATAATCCTTCATATAAATGATTTAAGTATCATAAATTTATTTACAATTCGTCCTTTTCATCATTGCGGTTCTATCAACCATGCATTAATAATATACGATTGGCAGTTCAACAGTGAGATACCCGGTAATCTGTTCACTAGCGCATATTACATTCATTAAGGTAGAAGATCTCGTAGAGTTAAATTTTTAGTATATAGTATATAATTATTCTCGCTTTGTTTCGTGATAACAACTTGACGTAAAGTATTTAACCAATTATATATAAATGAAATATATTTCTTAATATTTATATTTATTTTAATATACATATGTATATATATATATATATAAATTTTCTTTTCGAGTATAAAATACAAGCTTGTCATTATACATATTACATTTATATTAATACATTGTAGAATATGAAAACAAATAAGAAAACGTATACTGAGTTAATTTTTTAAAAATGTTTATTTAGTTTCTTATAATTTATTTGTTGAAATTAAAAGTTTGTTTTATTAATTTATATTTATTGTTAAATACAAGGATACTTAAAATATTTTACGTAATTAAATAGATATAACAAAAATTTTAATTTAACGTTCATATTGTATTATATCGCGAATAGAAGTACAAATTTTATAAAAGGTGAAATATAATAGTTATGATTAATTATTAAAATATACTTATTTAAAACAGGAAAATAATTTTCAAAAAAATATCAAATTATTATTCCGTAATTTAATCGTTATTGATACATAAAGCATATATACATTGAATTACTCTGAAGTCGCGAGTCCGAGTAACAAATAAAGATCAATCAAGATTAAGAAAAATTAAATAATACAAATACTAAAGAGTTTGAAATAATTATTCATATACATTGTAATAATAGCTATTACCTAGCAAAATCTTGATGTAATCTGTCATAACCTAACAAATCGGGGTCACTTCCTATTCAATTGAGTATCTATTTCCGTTTTCCTACGATGACAACATCACAAAAAGAAATTAAACCCTAAAGGTCAAAATATATGTATCATTTAAAATAACGCTTAATTAAATTTTATAATAACCTGACCACATTTTATAAATTATTAATTGGTAGGTTGATATTAAAAATAAAATATAGAAAATCAGAAAACTAAAAAATTTTTTAAAAAACATATAAAATCTTTGTAATTAACTTTTTTGAATCATTACCTCTAAAAAATATAATTTCAAATATAATAAATACTCTAAATATAGAGTATTTTAGAGTATTTGTAATCAGTCTTTACAAAATTTAATCTCTTATACAGAAAAATAAGGAAACTAAGTCATGGACGGTTCTTGCATCCTCGAGGGTGGAGAGTTTATGCACATAAATTTTTATACATAAGTACATATTTGGGACGATACTGCACATATAAAAAAAAACTGATACGACGATATCCAGAAGTATATTATATTTCATGATTTTCTCGATTTCTGAACATATATATATATGTGTGTGTGTGTAGAAAAGTTGCAGGGTAAAGTAGGTCAATCTCGGGTCACTAAGCTGTCAGCAAACAAAAACACTTGTTCCTCGCGAATTAATTATAAATTTACCTTTTCCATGAAAATACATTTTTGTGATACACTGTACTCGTCTGCATATGCAAATGAATTATGTGTATTCTTATATATATATATATTAAAGCGATCATCGTTGTCCCTTTAATAAAATAGTAATATTCCCCTAAAGCGAATAGTATAATTATCATTTCTTTTATATACAGTATATAAAGAATTAAAAAAAATTCAAATCTTATAATTTTAATATCTGTATAACAGACTTAAATTTTTAGAGATTTTAATGTAACTGAATTAACTATATTTCAATATAAGAATATAATAAATGATTGCTAATTTATTAACAATAATAATTTTTTATTCTACAATTATTAACAAAAATTAAATGTATAAGTAAATGATTAATAGTTTGATAAATATTATTTTTGTACGCATACATACAACTTACATAAAAATATATCTAGTCGAAAACACAAGAACTTGCGATTGTTTAAATCTTTAAATTTTTACAGTATACAATACAAAAAATTAAAAAAAATTTTCAATTAAAAAAAGTTAATAGATAAAGGTACAGCTACTCGATTTTAAAAAAAATTAATTCGTTTATTAGTATTCTTAAAATCTTATTCAACTATATGAAAATTTTGAAAAAATTAATTTATATATATATATAAAACTATTTACATCAATCAACCTCTATTTTATTTGTTAAAAAATTATTTCAAGATAACTTACATAAATAATATATATTTTTTCATTGATACTAATGTAATATTTTTTAAAAAATAATAAATTATTGTAACCACACCAAATATTTAAATATAAAAAATGTATTTATTCCAGTTTTCCATGAATTAAAATTTAATACTATAATAATATATATAAATAATTTTCCATAAAATTTTTTTAAATTCTTGCTTGGAAAATGTTACAAGTATATACAGAAAATTTATTATTCTATTGAATTTTAGTTCTACAAATGATTATTTAATTTTTAATATTACTATATTGATTTTTTACCTTATTTTAGTTGTAAATTATCTAGTGATATGATAAAGTAGGTATAAACAAGTTTGAGCATGCTAATTTTGAAACTTGCAATTTGTAATTTTAATTAGAATGTAGAGTAAATAATCTAATAATATACACAGTAGTAGAACGATTTGAAACATTTTCAAATGAACTTATAACACTGTTAGGATTATAATAGTAATAATAATAATAAAAAAGTTATTATTTATTTTAAAATGAAATTTAATCGTAGTAAAATGTAATTAAAGAAAATAATAAATATATATAAAGTAACACTTTACAACTGATTTTTAATAGAATTATAAATTATAAAATAGAAAAATGTTTTTTTATTTGTGTAACATTTGTTTATATTTTAAATAAATATAATTTCATTCTAGCTTTTTTTTAACTATTTATTCAAATACTAACATATTTACTTAGTAAAAATTTGTAATATTTGATAAATAAATCTGTATTTAATGAATTCTTTATTTTCGTACATCTATTAAATTTTATATTTCAAAAATTTAACAAAACCATAAAATTTATCTCGTACATTCGCTTTTTGGTATTTAAAATAACTCTTTTTATTTTTAAATTATTGTTTTGCATTTATACATAAACACATACACACTTCTATAAATTAGTACGTATCAGTATACATCTATGCATATTTGCATGTATATGAAGATTAAAAATTTTAAAATTTTTAATTCTGAGAAACTTTTAATTTATTTTTCTTTATATCTCTTAATAGATTTATTTAAAAATTAATAAATTATCTATCTTTGAAATATTTTTAGAGTACCAGAAGTATTTTATACAACTCTCGAAATATTTAAAACACTTATATTTCATGGAGTGATAACGTTTCTTTGAAGAATATTAAAAGCTAATTCAAATGAATAAAGTATTTAAATACTCTTTTAGTTTAGAATTAATAAAAAGTCTAAATTCATTTAAAAATGGATACTGCCTAATATTAAAGCAATAGAATAAATATTAAAATTTATAGAAATCAATTAGCGATATATTTCATTTCATAAAATATAGTTTAGAATAATGAAAATAAAATTTTTAACTTTCATATGGAAGTATTAAATATTAAATAATATTTTAAATATAAATAATTAAGTATTCTAATGAAAAATAAATATCTGTCTTGAAATGTTAATAATTATGATTATATTTTTATTGTAATTTCAATAAATTAAATTAATTGAATTAAAATTATTATAAAATTTTATATAAAAGAAAATATAAACTAAAGTTTCGTTTAAACAAAATAATTGAGGAATATTGTTATTTTTCTATATAAATTTTTTTTAGAAGTTTCATACATATATCTCGTAACTAAAGTAAGTTAGAATATATTTAAAATAAAAAAAATGAATAAATGCAATTGTTTTTAAACAAGATCAACTCATTTTATTTATTTTTCATTAGTTTTTTTTACTTTCAACTAAAATAGGAAAGAATGAATAGAAGCACTTGTCAAACTGATTTAAAATTAGCAACTGATCTAAATTATTGGTTAAACAAAGTTCAAATTTAAAAGAAAAGTTTGTAAGTATTTCATTGAAAAAGTTGTTTTGAAATTATTTCTTGAAAGATAAAAATTTCCACTTTTTCACTAAAAAGATATTTCTATTATTGAATTATGAATTATATTTTCATTATATATAATGTACATTTATTATTCATTATTATTCATTTTATAATTCTTGAGAAGTTTTTAAATCGTAAATTTCAATCTTTTATATGAAAAAATCTTTTTAGTGGTTTTTTAAAAAATTTAATTTTTCAAAAACTCTAATAAATAGTAATTATTCACTATTACTTTGAAAAATATAATATAAAAAATATTTGTTCATAATTATAATAAAAATAATTTTCATGGCTATAAACAATAAAATAATGTTTAAAAATGATTAATATTTATCTGTAACTAATTTATGAAAAGCACAAATAATTTATTATAAATAAATGATTTTATACTTTTCGTCTTTTTAAACTTTATCAAATTAAATAAATTTATATAATTTATACAAATAAAATATGTAAAATAATTACTAATTATTAAATTATATTCGACGTAATTTCAATACATATTTTTAACACATGGCTTTGTATAAAAAATCTCTATGAAATACTTTTTCAGTATTTATGTATTCAAACACTAATTTTATTTAATGTGTTATTTACATATAAGGAGTTTATACTATTAGTAGCTTTTAATTATTTTTAATTTATATTTTAATCAGTTTTAAAAAACAAAAATGTATTTCATGCAGTAAGAAAAGTTTTCAATTAATTTTTTTCATTCAATATTCAGAATTTATATAATTTTATAAATATATATCAATTTCGTCTAGTATGGAATAATAAAAATAATATTTTTTTTAACTTGATCAAATATCTGCTTAAAATTCATTCGATAAATACCGCAAGAAAACTAAAGTATTAAAAAGAGATATATTTATGTATTTTTCTCAATTTATAGTAATATAGAATTTTTTATTTAATAATATTATGAAGTAAGCTAATAAACAAAATAGAAATATATTTTTTACTGAAGATGATTCTTATATATTTATGTAGGATTACATTTCAATTATATATATAAATCCTAATACATGTAAATTGTACGCAGTTTTTTTAACATTTAATATTTATTAGATATACTATTTTACTTTACTTTCATTTATCTGTAGAGATATATAAATAAAATATCGTTAATCGAAAATAGTAGTGTACTAATATCTCATCTTAAAATTTTAACTTATGTTTTTTATTACCATTAATATTTTTTTATCATCTAAGAGATAACAAAAACGTCATAGAAGACAATTACAATTTTATTCCAAGACAAATGGAAAATTTCGTATCAATAATTCATTTATATTTGATATTATATGTATTTTATATTTTGTACCATATGGGTACTTACTATCTGATATTGTTTGATGATAAAAATTTAAGGCTATGTATTATTAATATTTTTATTTATATCCTTTTTATGAAAACAACATTAAGTTGATACTAATGTGTAATAACTTGTATGGCTTTATATTCACCATTTCAATAATAAAAGAAAATCTAATATTATCTTGCAAATGTTTTCTCACTTACGTATACGTTGATATAAATATTACATATTCGATTTTTTTTATACAGCTAATATTAGAAATAATGATTTTAATGAGTTTCATTTTAGTTCTAATTACATAAAATCATATAATTTTTTGTATTTTAATTTTCGAGAAAATTTTTCATCAGATTAATTTACGCTTTTTTAATAAAAATTTTTCTATTCTACTTAAAATTGACTACATTTTATAAAGACTATTTACAAAGATATCATCTTAACTCTAATAAATATTTACATATCATATGACATTATCTACGTATTTTATTTTTCTAATAATGTCAATATATAACAATATTCTATTTAAATAGTTCAAAAAAATTTATTATAATTTTATTAAATAGTTTTTCAAATAATAAAAAAAGATTTTAGATAGAATTTTTTAAAAATAATAAAAAAAAGAATTGTAAACTTATTTTAATCTCTCATTTAAAGTTAAAATATTGATATAATTTTTAAATAATTTTTTATAACATATTATACGTATAGTATTTAAACAAATTAAATAGCTAAATTAATGAGCTAACTGTATTTTTAATTTTAAGAGTTTTTGTCTATAAAATATCAAAGATTAATTTAAATATGTACGTAAAAATTTATTATAAAATCAATAAAATTCTTATTATGAGTACCTAATACAAAGAAACTAAATAATTTTGCAATCGAAACAATTTAAAGAAAGTTGATAGAAAAAAGTTTTTTTATGCCAGCCACATAACTAAAACATTTTTTGTTCTTACATATTTAGATAAGTTTTTTAAATAACTTTATTAAATATTACAAGATCTTATTATTTATATATCAAATATAAAAATGACATCAATAGTTGTAAACTGAATAAAAAAAAAGGATTTATAAATTAATTAATCAAAAGCACCTTCTAAAATATTATTTGAAATATTTTGATAAATTTCAAAAACGTATCTGTTGAATTTGTTTATATGAAAATTAGCGGAATGTGAATTACATATTTTTCTTTACAATCTTCTAAAAATAATTATAAATAATTTTATTTTAGTTTTCTTACGAAAGAAATTGTGGCTATAACTAATCAATCGTGTCAGCTGTAAGGAATATTAACTTTCTTTTTAATTTTAATTAATATTCTTTAACTTCTTTTATTTATTCTTATTAAAAAATTATAGTGCTTTTTTAAAAAATTTGCTGATTCTCTGATTTGAATCAGTACTATCAAAGTAAATCGATGATTTCTCGACGCAAAACGAATTGGTATTCTAAAGAAATATGAAAATATATCGAAGATTTTTTGTTCTATAAGAGTTCGATTGTAAACAAAGGCATTGATGTTATGGTGGCGATAGATCTCCTCTTGTGTAGCTATTTCAACTTATTTTCTCACCCTGATTTAACGCGCTTTATTTGTATCTTTGTAAAATATTGAATTTAGTAAGAAAACTTTCAGGAATAAATATAGTCATTTAAAATATAATTTCACTAAAAAATCTACATTATCTGAAAATATAATTTATCTAAAAAAATAATAATGATTAATAATAAATCTGAAATCATAATAAATAATAATATATCTAAAATAATGAGTAATCTTAAAATTTTAACTAAAAAATAATATCAGTAATTTAAAGATCATAATATTTCCTTACTTAAATTAATATTTTCCTTACTTAATTGATATCATAATATTTAAATTAGATTTAATAAGGGTTCAAAATAATTAGTTCATACAGAAAAAGTATAATGCTAATAAGTAATTAAATTTCCAAAGTTGAGTTATAATTATGTACAAATAAGAAATAACTTTGCGAGTCAGATTAATTATAAACTTCTAAATTATAAATAAATTTAATTTTAATATTTCTTTTATTATTAGATTTTAGTATATGTTTTTAATTTGGTAATATAAAAGTATACATCTCTTTATTAATATTATATCAAATATTATTTATAGATTTATTGAAACTTAAATTATTTATCAAATAAATTTCCTATTATTTGAGTTATGCACAAGCAGTTTAAAAAATCTATTGAAATTGTGAATCTCTCTATTTCTGCATTTTTGTTTTATATAGCAATTATAGAGATATATATATAGAAAAATAAATAGAAAATTATATTCTTTAGATGAAAAATCAAAATTCTATTATATATTTATCAATATTTTAAATTAGTAATCTTTTTATCCATATTTACATTCTATAAAACGATATTTTACATCTGGGTATAACAATTATTAAAAATCGCATTCAAGTAGGTAGCATTCTTATTATTTAAAATGCTTATATATTCTATAAATTTACATTAAGCCAATTCATTTATAATAAGAATAAATTATTTCTATGAAATTGTTTGTGGTACATTTTAAAAAATGTTCTTAAGTAATGAAATATAATATTAATCAATACTAGAATATGAAAAATATATCAATTTGGTTAAAATTATATTGATAATTATAGTCATTTATTATTTTAAACTTAATCAAAAGATTATTAATATACAGAATGAATTCTTATAATTTAAAATTAATTTTTTTATATTAAGCTATTAAAGTAATTATATCGTCAACATTACATGTATTATACACCTTTTATATTATATTAGCAGATGCATAAAAAGTAACGAATAAATTGTTATTATTGCACATTATTATTCATTACTAAATATATTAAATTAAGCAGATTAACTTATTCTTCATTTTAAAATATATAATAAAATTTATCAAGTATTTATGTAATTTTTTTTTATTAATTTTAATGATGAATATTTAAATATCCAAACTTTCGAAAATTAAAAACTTAAATCGATGCCCTGAAATGTTTTTGTTTTCTGATTTTAATAATATACAGACTAATATTATAAATTTTTTTTAATATTTAAATATTTAAATATATTGAAATTAAAAATAGTTATTAAATATAATTTAGATATTAAAAAAACATAATAATCAATATATAATGTAAAAATTGAATATTTCAAAGAAAATCAACAGGAAGATATTACTAAATTTGTATTTTTATTTGATTTAAAACAGTAATTGCTTTATATTTTTTCTTATAAAATAATAAAATATTTCCATTAATCCATTTAATTTTTATTCTTTTAAGCGTTTTATTTATTAAGAAATAAATTAAATATATTTTTTTTTTTTAAATATTTTAGTATATTATTAATTGGTATTTTTTTAATTTTTCTTACTTTTATCTAAATCATTTCTATATTTTCAATTCTCCCAATCAGATAAAATTTTTATAATGTAAAAGTAATGGTTTTATAGATATATTATATGATATTCTTTTTTTTATATATTATCTAAATTAGTTCTCGTAAAACTAATTAAAATATAATTAATTAAATAATTATTTTAAAATAATCTAACCTTTTATAATTGAAAATTTAAGTTCAAATTCTGAATTGAATTAAAAAATTAAGCTGACCAAAATTCATAATTTTAGTGTATTGTCATTAAAAATTTGATGAGTAAACTAATAAAATAAAAGAAATATAATAGAATATAATGTAAACATAAAGTTCAACAGCATTTTAATATAAGAGAATTTATTAATGACTTTAATTATTGATGTCACATTTTATACTCTACTCGTATATAATAGATGTAAGAATCTTAAAGTGATATGCTTAAAAATAGAATTTGATATTTTTAATTTTAATTACTGTATATTCAATTTTATATATGATATTATTATAATTATGCGTATTAAAATCATATGTAATAAAAAGTTTTTTCGATGCAAAAAATTAAAAAGTTTAAAAGGAAAGACGCATTTTTCATAAAAAAGGTATTAAACATTATTTTTCTAAAACTTAACTGAAAACGTACTTTTCTTAATTTAAAATAAATATTAAGTAACTAAAATACTTATAAAACTAATAAGATTTCTGAATAAATTGTATACAATTATTCTTAAAATGTTACATTTTATTTTTTTCAAATTGTTTATGAAATTGCATAATTCGATCGATTACGAGAAATAAATATTTTTCTTCATTTCATAAGCTTAATAATTTTTATAAAAATAGGAAAATATTCTGACCTTTAAATTATCTCGTTTGTTCTGTGTCACAGACAACGGCAACATCGAATGGACAGAGCACTAATAGTTTATCTTCTGTGCAGCTCCTTTTATTCTTATATATTTTTAATTCCTTGTTCTTACTAGAATTTTAAAAAATAGAGAATGATAAAATGTAACAGAAAATATACTGTAAATAATTTATATAATTTATAAACATCATACATCAAAATTAAACTTATTAATATATATGAATTATAATAATATATAAATTCGTGAAAAATTGAATATCTAATTTATACTATTTAAAATTCGAACGAATATTTATTATTATATGAATCAATAATTCAATAAACTTATCTCAATTCTAAAATTTAAATTGACTTATATATATGTTTAATAATAATAGCATACGATAAAACGATAAAAATTACTGTTTTAAAAAAACAGTAGTTTTATAATATTGTATAAATATTGAATAAGTTAAATTGTTAAATATTAAATAAGATATAATTTGAAAAGCATATAATGAACAAAGTAAAAAATTATGTTTGAAATTTTCATTCGGATAAAAAAATATGTAAACATTAATAACGTAATTTCTAAATATGTATTTAAAATTCTAATAATCATATAATTTCTCATATGAAATAACTATTAATAATAATTTTAGCATTTTAATAATGAAAAAATTGAAATTAACACTAATTTTTCACACATAAAGCAAATAAACATAAATCCAACTAAGAACATTCTAGCACAAAATTAAGAGAATATGAAAAAAAAATAGAAGGAACAATAAAGAAAGTAAATAAAAATTGCAGTCACAAGAAATGGAGTTAAAATCGCGCACACCTTAGTTAGCACGTGAGCACGAAAGCTCGTATGGCGTACTGAACTCGGCTGAACTTCGCGCGTTCGCTCGCGCCGGCCGAGTTTAGATCTCTCACTCACCCTTGTAGGAAAATCTCGATCTAGAGTGGGGATGAAGAGAGTCGTAGAGGGTTGCCGAATGGAAGAAAGAGAAAGAAAGAGAGAAAGAGAGAGGGTAAGAAGTGGGGACGAGGATGTGAGCACCGATTGATACATACGAGATACAAAAGTGAGGGAGAAAAAGAAAGAGAAAGACAGAGAGGGGGCAAAAAAATGTAAGAGACGATTCGATAGAAAGAGAAAGAGCTGAAGAAAAACAGAAGGGAAGCATTTAGATTGATATGGCGAAAAATGGCAGGGGAGAGGGAAAGTTAGGCCTACTAGACTTTCGCATCGATTTGGCAAGAGTAGCGTCTCGCGGAACGCGGATTCTTTCTACTTAACCCTATCTACGCCTATATTCTGCTCTGTAAGATATGTAAATCTAAATTCGTTACCTACTTGTTTGATTGATTCAAGTTGTATTTATTACTTTGTATAGAATCAATGTTTCGTCTTCTTTGACTTGTTTCGTTCAGACTCGACTTATAAGAAATGTGGATAATAATTAAGATTTATTATCTTATTACTTTTATCTGATTTACCTTTTCATATTTCGTTTATTTCACTTATAGTATGTATCAAATCATCTTAAAGATTACTCTTAAAATTTAGTTTTCTTCTATAATTTAGCGCTATTTCAATATATTAATATATCTTATATTACAAAAATACTACTTGTATTCGTTAAATATAAATAAAACAACATAGCTTTTTAAAATTTTTTACCTTTATGCTTCTTTCTGATTAATATACATAATAAACGTGATATTAAATTTAAAAAGTGCATTGTTCGAAAGCTAAAAACTAATTAAGAAAAATAATGCGCAAGTTTTATAATAATCAGCATTATAAATATCAAATTATATATAAAGTTTTTAAAAAAATTTCATCTACGTTACTATAAAATCATAGAATTTAGTCACAATTTATTGGAGAACATGTATAGAAATACTAATATTTATAACACTTAAAACATTCAAATATATCTTGACATTATTATGAAGTTAAAGTATTTCATTATTAAAGTACTTTTAATAATTGTAATTATTAAAGCAAGACTAAAAAAATTTTCTATTTATATAAAATAATAAAAATTCATGTCTTACATTACTATGATCATGAATTTTTTTCTTAAAATATTCATTTAAAATTCTAAAAATTTTTTATTTAACCCGTTTATTTAATTTTAATAACTGTCTAAAATAAAATGTTTAAATATTTAAATTATTGAAAAATTTAATATTCAGGTTGAAAACATTTTTAATATTATATCTTTGATAATTATAGCTATATGAAAGATATATGAAAATAAAAAATTTCAAGTTCAATTTGAGCCGAGTAAAATCTATCAATTTTTTAGAATCTTTGTCAAATATTATTATAATTAACGATATCAAAAAACATGTTAATATTAAAAAATGAAATTTTCGTAAATAATAGATACGGAATATTCAGTTTAAATAAATTTCTGTGTAAACAAAATGTAACTTATATTATGATTTTCTTATTAACATTTTAAATAAATTTAATGTAATAAAAAAAGTTTATATATTCATATGTATAGGATCTTAATTTTACCTATAACTACATTTTATATTATATTAAATAAAATTTTTTGAATACATACTTTTCATAATTGTTTAATATAATAAATTTAATATTTTTAATTGCAATTTTAATTAAGAAAAATGTACAATATTTTAAGAATCAAAAACAAATACATCAGAATTTATACTCATATACATTTGTATTGAGTTGTGTATGTCTATATGCTAAAATAGGATACAAAACTATTAAATTAAATTAAAAATTAGTTGTTATATAATAATCATTAGAAACATGATAAACTAAATTAACTAAAGCCAAATACTTTTTTCAGTTATAAATTCGTAATTCAAAATAAAATCATTTAATCTAGCGAACACATTTGAAATGAATATATGTAGTCCTTCACCTTTGATGCTTTCATAGCGCTTGATTGCCTGCTCGGTCAATCCTACATACACAGATACCCTGAGGGACGCGAAAGTATCAAAAGCTTTACACATTTGTGGAAAATGTTTGTATTAGCCAGCTTACTTACTTTTCTTGTTAAAGCTAAATTTTGTTCTTTTCACAAAATACTTATCAATGATGATCTTTTAAAAGTAACTCTGACGATGAATATGTATGAATTTCAAGTTTATATATACTTTCATTTTAGTTTCTATATTACTTTATTTAATTTAAGATTAGTTTGTTTTAAGATTGATAAATTTGACAGTAATTAGTACAACTACGTTATAGTTACCTTTTCGATTACAAAACATTAAACAATATAGAAAATTATTTAAAAGAACATTTATATTATGATTAAATTTGAATATCATATCTTTTAACAATATTTTAAATAATATAAAAATTAAGATATTTCTTATTTATGTATATATAATCTTGTAACTTCTAAAAGTACTTAAAATTATATACAAGCATTATTAATATGCATATATATAGCTTTATATATATTTAAAGCTTATATATATATTATAATTATTTTACTTTATTTATGATTTCAAATTGTTTGGGTTTATTTTTTACATAATGATTAGCTAATAATTGAAATTATTATAACTATTAATTTAAATGTTTTAGATTAAAAATAAATGAAGTAAATCTAAAGTGATTAAATAGGTAATTATTTGGAATTTAATCTATTATGATGCAGATTAAATTATATTTAAGGCATATCACGACCTAATAGGTTAAAATAAATTAATTATCGATAATAATCCTCTTTTTGTACCTATCAAATGATAATAAATATACAGACAAGTAAAAAATTCAAGACAAATTCATTCATGATTTTTGAAAACTACTTTCTTTTTAATGAGGCAACAATAAGATAAGTCACGGGTTTAAGCAATATATGATGAAATAAAATAGACGATTGGAAAACTAATGCACAAAATATTAAAATATTTCAAAAGAATGTTTTTATAAAAGTGTGTTTCAATTTTTACACTCTGAAAATTTAAATCATATTATCATTTATGCGAGATAGTACAAAATATGTGATTTTAGGATTATTATCCGAGGATTATTGTGGAGACAAAAGTTTTAAATATTACTCAAATTAGAAGAATTATATACGGATCGTTAATTTTGAAATTGTGAAAATGCGACATCGAAATATGTGAATTAAAAATTTAAAGATTCAAATATATTTAGGTCAATTTTATGTACAAATTTTTATTTAAAATTTTTTTTTATTCTATACTTTTATTATAAAATCACAAAATTTTGTAAGACATCTATTTTTTACATTTTATTCTATTTATTTCTCGTTAATAATATAATAAAATCACTGAATGTTATTACAATTTTTAAAATTTTTTCATTTTGTTAATTTTGCCAATAAAATATATAAATAAATAAAAATACAGTATTATTAAAAAAATGCATTAATAAAAATTAATAAAACTCTATTGAATATATAATGATATCAAATACCAAATTTATGACCTAGAAAATATTTTAGTATTATTAGTTTTTTTTTTATTTCTTATTCTTAATTACCTTTGCATTAGTAACATTATTTATAAGATTTCTGATTAATGGTATAGACAAACATGAAATAATATTTTAATCGATATGTATATTTGATATTAATATTGGCACTCATGAATTCTAATGAAATTTATTTAATTATTTCTTTATAATGTGTATATTAGAAATTGTAATGGATGTATACTTTTGATTTATTTTGTACATAAAAATATTTAAATATTCAGCACTGAAATCATTAGATTGATTAAATATTTTTATATTTGTGTATTAAACTAAAATAATACTTTATTCTTATATTTCTATATATACTAGAATCAGATAAATAAAACAGATGTATGAACATAAATTAAATATGTCAGAAATAAATTATCGTTTGGTTATATTTTATGATGAGTTTATATTTATTAATAAAAATCAATATTATTTATATAGAAAATGATAATATAATAACAACAAAATTAACATTTTACAATTTGATTCAATTAAAAGAATTTTATGAAAATAATAAAGCAACTGACTACTATAAATGTACATAAAGTTAATAATAGTAGTATAATCAATATATATATAAGGAAAATATATGAATTATAAAATTTTTTCACGATTTATATTGCGCAAAAATGTTTTGAAATTCGATTTAATATCTTACAAAGAAATTCAATTACAACTCATTTGAACACTCATAAATATAACATTGCCATTGTGAATTAAGCTCGAATAGCCTCCAATTACATTCGCATTCTGAATAAAGTAAATACAAGATAACCAATCAAATATTTTGTAAGAATTGTAAACTATTTTGGACTTTTAACAATCTTTGTAAAAATACTCGATATCAGTGAAAACTTTTCATTCGTTGGACTCGATTAATGGAATATTATACTTTCGAAAAGTTTTTCGTATTATTTCATGAACAAAATTCATATAACGATCAAATATAGGTTCTTAAGTTCACAGTTATAGTAACTAAATATTGGATTAAAGACAATAAATTAAAGAAAATGTTTAATTTATAAATTCTTTATATTTATGTGTTTTTCTTTTCAATGAACAATAAACATTATAATTTACTTATTATTATAAATCTTTCTAAAAAGTTTATTGATTATCGATATTGATAAAGTAAAGTTTTGTACCATTAAGAAACTATGAGAAGGTTTAGCATTAAAGACGTTTACTAAGTTTTCAAGTGCCGAGAATTCGTACTATGAGCAAATGTCGCGTTACTGAGAGTAATAGCAAACTCGTAACAATCTAATCTCTGCACAGGGAATACATTACGCAAATACAATCCATATATATATACGTTGTATGCATAGAAAGAGAGGGTGTAAACAAGAAACAAAGGTCGATTACTCGATCGTTCGATCGTTTCACCCGACAGGTCCCCTGACCTTGAAAACTCCACGAGCAACGGCGTTTTCGATATATATTTACGCTTTGAGATGATGACATTTTTTCATTTTTTTCATTCTTCATTTCCGATCAATTTTCTCTTTCTCTATTAATTTAGGATTTGCATTTGATTCGATATAGTATTTCGTCACCTTTATAAGTCAAAATTATTTTTTCTTATATTTGAGAAACTAAATTCATCGTATTTTTGTATATACATTCATTTGCGATCTTACTTTTTTATTACATAGCATTGTAACGATAATCGTAAAAATATTCTTCCTTATATTTGGTTTCAAAGTTAAAGACCCCATAATTCGAGAAAAATTCTGAGATAAAAACTAGCATCGATGAGTAATTTACAATAAGTTTTTTCAGCTTAAGTATATTAATATTTTAATTATTATAAAAACGTTTTTCCGTAACGAACCTAAAACGCCGATCGGTTGTCTAAGCTGAAAAATAATAACCATAAAATAAATGACCCCAAAGAAAGTAAGACCACTACAAGCAATGTAAAAATTATAATCTGATTTAAATTTAATATCGACTTAACGAAGAAAAGTTCATTTTAAACTTAAAATTAAGTACGTGAAGCAACTAAAAATTAATTTGTATTGTAAACGAAAGGTAGATGGAAAGATAACAGCTGCCATCTTTCGTGGGATATTTACTCGTATATTCGGATATTCTCGCGTTTGGTAAAATCGATAAGGATCAAAGCAAAACTAACGATAGTGTACATACGCTCAAACACGTAAGTATGAAGTTCGTATATCCATACATCATATATGAGATATTGCTACGCAGAACCAGTACCTAAAAGAACGTAAAGTCCAATAGTCTCGAGAATAAGCCGTGTGGAGGCGCTGCTCTTGAACTTTTCCAATATGGCTACTTCTTACTGACGAGCCAACAGTTCTGCGTATTCCAAAATTCTACGATTCTAGTCTTCAGCTGTGTTACTTTATTTCTTCCTTCTTCTCAAAGTGAGTAAATAATAAAGTGTATTATAATATTCATCATGCAATTTTACCTCAGTAGCACTAGAATAAATTTTCAATTCATATAAAATTAAATAAGCTTTGGATAAATACCGGCACTCGCAATTCGTCGCTTTCATATGGACGATCAATAGGGATGCGAAATTTGAGGGGTGGTCGAGTGTTTTCCCCGATCATGTCCTTCCTTCCCAATGACGCATCTTTGTTCTTTTAATCTTTAAAATTAAGAATATTCGCGTATTCCTTTTATTAAAGCTTGCGATTTTCTTTTACTAAAATTTACATTGCAATGGTTCATGTAATTTGCTTAACATTTTATGTTCTTCAAAATTTTACGATATAAACTAACTAATAATTTCAATAATTTTTTAGGATTAGTTTCTATTTTTTTACTCGTAATTTATATTTCAATTACAAACATTGGATAGTGCTAAAACTAACTCTTAACTGATTTAATTATATTAGCACTTATATAATTTACTTCATGAAATATTTTTAATATTATTACGTTTTAATTTAAATCACAGTATTTAATTTACGCTTGAAATAAGATTCTACTGCAGTTAAAATATTAAAATATTATAAACTTCAATTATATGATATTTGTACGTTAAGATCAATATTATTTAAAGCATAATAAGAAAAACTTATATTTGAATAATTTCTTTTTATTCCTTTTTCCAAAAAGTTTTTCCAAATACATTCGGGTATTGACATATTCATTATTAATTTGAAATATAATCAAGATGAATACTTATTTGATAAAAATTATTAGCTTCGTTAATATTAAATATTATAAAATGTATTATTAAATGTTATAAACATAGAATTCTTAATTTAATCTTTACAACAACATTTAATTATAAAAAACGAAGTTTTTATTTTTAATGTTAATGCTTTAGAAGATAGACGGATCATTGAAATCTTAATCCACATAAAAATAATATTTATAAGATTGAAAGTGGAATGTTTAGGTATCTTTTATCAAAATAAAGTTTTATATTTTCTAAGAAACATGACTAATTTAAAATTCTTGTAAAATATCTAATTTTATAATTTATAAATTTTTATTAAAATTAATTATTTTGTTTACAAAATTCACTATTTTAGATTGTCAATTTTACATGTCATACTTATCAGTAACAAAAACGGAAAGTTCCGTGTTACTTTGAAGTAAATCGATAATTGAGTGTCAATCATTATTAAGCATTAAAGTAACGAAGAAAAGAATGATAAAAAATAATAACACTTTATTTAAAAATAAAAATTTTATTTAAAAAATGAATTATAATTACTAATAATTTGTAATAATAAAGAATAATAATATTCATAGGAAATAAATTAAAGTTAATTATCTAATATAATCAAAAATAAATAATAGAAAATATTCCCCAAATTCAATTATAATCTTGTTTTCTTAATTCTTTTTACTATTATATGAAGTTGTAATAAAGCTTGTTTGCTTAAAGATAGTCGATAATTGCAAATTTTAACTTCGATGCATTATTGAACAGTTTGTGCGCAATGAGATATGCCGGCATAAATAGCTTGAAATTTACTGTGATTATGCATCCCTTTAAATTAATTTAAAATCTTTTTACTCCTCGATACGCTCAATTACTTTATGCAGGCTTTCATTTCATTTTTAGATTGTGAGTAAATTTTCTTGATTAGAAAAATATGTAAATTTATTTAGATACTTTTAAATAAAAATTATTTTAATAATTTATTAATATTAATACGGCTACAATTTTACATATATAATTCTTGAAAGGTTCAATTTTAATTTAATTTCAGCTGCATTTCGCTTAATAATTAGATCCTTATTAAGAGAAAATTCCTTGTAATTTTAAAACTGTATCATACAATTATTCTAATTTCAAAAATTTAAAATATATGTAACATATTCATAAACCTAATAAGCAATTAAAAGTTTAGCTGCTTAGTATGTTGTTTTACAATACTTGTTTACTCTTTTCAATGTTCGATGCTCGATCAACCTAGTAGATGTAGGTTAATACACAATAGTATGAATTTACTGTCCAAGTTATTTTAAAAGATAAAAAATGAATATTTAAATTGTATATTCTAGTTAATAATAACTTACAGTATGTCGAATCTAGTAATTCAATATGAAACTAAATAAACTATTTACTATTTTAATCGTTGAATTGTAATGCATAATACTTTACGCTACATCATATATCAATAAATCATGATCATAAAATTTGTATCAGTTGGAATCTAACTTTGAGTTTATGAGATCAATGTATACATGCTAAAGTCATTGATCTAGCTTTCTAAATAAGATAAATTTTAACATATTATTATTTCAAATTTTGACCACAAACTACCCTTATGAGGTACTTGATATCGTTGTTGCATAGATTCATTTCAATAGATTATTTTAAAACAATAATAAATGCGTGAAATTTAATATATAGGTTAAAAGGTGTAAGAAGTATAGCTTGAATTAAATCTTACCTATAGTATTAGAGTTTTTTACATTTTAAAATGTCCTGTCTTTTATTTACATTACAGCTAAAAATAGTGTTTTAGAAATTATGGAAACTTCTTTTTGAAAGACATGAGTATTCACTACCTATATTTCTAAAAATTAACTATTAAAAACTGCCAGTTCTATTTAATTACATATTTTTATATTGGATTTTTGAAATTTTTTAATTTATATTTGTATGTAAAAATTATACTCAACTATTCAATAAAATTATACATTCTATAGTAAATTTTACTTTATAATAGGTAACAATATTTATACAAAGATTTCATATGTATGCAAAGATTTGATAGTTTAAATTTAATAGAAAATTCTTTGTGTAATATTACAAATACACTATATTTTATTTTTACAAGAATTAAAAATTCATTCTAAATTCTCAAGATTAAATTTAATCCTCAATTGACATAACTTTAATTGTGTTTGAAATTGCACTAAAATTGTATTAAGTCAATAACGATACTTCAATTAGACAAGCAAACGAAGATTTATTATGATCCAATCATTTTCAGTATTACATAATCACGTAAAAATACTAGTTTGAGTAGTGTATTTTGCTTTAACGAAGTCGTGAAAGCTTTTGTAGATCGAACTTGCAATTCATTTTATTTAAGGGTTAGATTTCTTACATTTTCTCATTTTTGACCTAAATAAAAATCGATGACAAGATGACATAGGAAACTGCTCGAACTTTTTATAAAAGCTTTCTTTTCAGGGAAAATAACGTGCGTAACACTAAAGATTCGAACATTTTTATTTTTATTCAATGCTGAGCGATAACATAATATGAAATTATATTTTTAGAGGATGAACTTTTATTTTGGGTAATCTTTTCTGTTACTCTGAATAAATTTATTCATTCATTTAAATATATATTTATTTCATTTTATAATGATATGTATATTAATTTTCTTTAAAATTTCTTTTATAAGTTTTTAAAGTACTGATACTGGAAATATACCTATTAAAATAATATTATTAGATGTGATCATTATTTTTACTGTTATTAAAATAAATTCTTATATTGTCTATTCTCTCTCTTTCTTTTTTAAAAAAATTTCTTATTTATAATAATTATATAAATTGTTTGCATATTTTTTATTTAAATAAATAATTTATATAATTTGATTCTTCTACGTATTGTTTTTGATGTAAAGTTAACTTGAAATTATTCGATTGAGTTGAATCTAAACATCGGCATCGCTGAGAATGACGAGTACTGTTTACTTATTTATGTACCTGATTAGATTATTATAAAAGTATTCTCTACTTTTTCTATTTGTATCTTCAAATATCGTGTGCATACATATAGATATTACATGCTTAATTTTAATAAAATTCGATAATATATTAAATTTATATTTGGAAAATATTAATATGTTACATAAAGATAATCTTTTTTGCAAATTTTTTGATGAGCATAGATTTAGATTTATTAATATATAAATACCTAGATGAAAATAGTTCTATATAATGATTATGTATAAATAAATATAATATAATCGAAAATAAGTGAAACTTCATTTCTATATCAGAAATAAAAATCTGGCAGGAAATATGGAATATTATACCGGAAAAATTCTCAAAAGGTTTTGAATTTATATATTTTTGTATATTGATGTGAAAAAAGTGAGTGAAAAAAACTGCAGTACTACAGTTACATTTTATTATGAAACTTATGAATTCCTTGTAAATATTAGTAAAATTCGTTTAAGTATTTATAAAGCTTATTTCTGCTATAGTTTTATTACTAAATATAATAAAATATAAAATTGTAAATAACTGATCGTGTATGTAAATCAAATAATTTTAAATTTCAAAATCTTTTTGTCATCTTACAAATTACTTATCAACTTTAAAAGTGAAAATATAAAATAAATCTTAATATTAAAATATAAAATTCACATTATATTTGTAATTTATAGGTACATAAAAATTTTAATTTTAATAATATTACATATATTTTTTCACAATTTTGTATACATAAAATAGATGAAGAAAAAACAAAGTTAGTGTAGACATATTTACAATTTCGTCATCCAACACTAAGCCACTAAATCTTTCTTATAATCAAGTAGTAAATTTAATTTTTAAGTTGAAATACTTTTATTTGTTAATAAATTCAATTATTTATAGATTCTATAAAATGTTGATCTTATTCTTATAAAAACAACCTTTTTTTATCATTTTTTATTTACAATATTATTGTAAGTTTGTTTGATTTAAATCTCTATACATATTCTGTTTCATTACATTTTTTTATTAAACAGATGAATTATTCAGAATTATACAAATATCAAAATTGAAATATAATTCAATATATATAATTCGATAACTATCTATCAAAATCCTTTGCTACTTTTAACCTCGTAGAAATTTTTTCCTCCAATACTACGTAACACAATTATTTTTATTACAAATTACTTATATATTTTTATATTTTTAAAATATATTAATTTCTTATTAATAAATTAATTTAAACATTTTTAAAATAATCTTTATTACGATATCTAAAATTACGTTAACAAAGAACACTTACATTAAGAAATAATGAAGATTAATTAAAAATGCATTATTTAAAATTATATATGAAATAATTTTAAAAATAAAATAATAACTGCATAAGTATTTATAATAATGGAATGCGATTAACTAACTCTTACTCGTTACTTTTAATCCAAGTAAATTTTTATATTTTTATAAATAAAATAAAATGCATTATAAACTAATAAACTAGATATAAAAATTAAAATATAAAATATAAAAATTAAATGCATGGTTTAATATATTTCTTAAAATATAACGCATAATTATATAATATAATAATCTCTAATCAGAGATAATTTATGTGCATTTAATAAAACAAATAGAAAAATCAAAATGTAATAAAATTATCTGGATATCATTGCGTATCAATTAAAATAAATGTATTTAGAAGTTTAAAAGAAAAATGACTATAAAAATAGAAATAAATAAAAGAGAGCTCATAAAGTAAAAAAACAATCACCCAAGAGATCGACATTATGAAAGAGGGAGTAAAAATGAGCTGACCGAGGGGCAAAACTAGGACAAATCGACTTTGCCGGCAGTACTATAGAGGGGAGAAATGGATGAAACCCCAGGATACGTACAGTGATTTTAGAGCTTCGTTGAACCAGGAAAACTGACATGAGCTGTTCAGGGGCCATTGCGCGAGTCCACATCACTTTCCAATAAAAAAGACATTGGGTAATTGAAGTAGAGATACATCGCTACAACGAAGCAGGATTTTTCCTCTTAATTTTTCATTCTTAATAGTTTATAACTTGGAAGAATTTTTTCATTTTTTGTAATTAATTTAGTTGCTAAGTCAAGTATAGGTTCCATTTTATGTATTATATTATATTATATTTATATATTTCTACATATATTTTTTTTATTTTTAAGTTAAAAATTTCTTTATCGAAAATATTATTTTTCAGATTATTATAATACATTTAATAATTTAATTTTACATATTATACTTTTATAATATTGTTTGTCTTGTTGACTCCAGAAATTTACAATCAATCAGAAATGTGAATTTATTTTATTTGATTTGATCATTAAATTCGTCAAAATATAAGAATTTTATTTGTTATATTTTATAATTACATTATTACTATATAGAAAAATTTTTTCTTTTAAGAGATTGTTTTAAATTCGTTTAAACATTATAAAAACAAATTTAAATTTATTAAGTGTAAAATTATAATTCAAATGTTTATAATGATTGAATTATCTTAAATTGAATCAAAATTCTTGTTTTCTTTTTTATTAAATTACGTTATTAATAAAAATAAGTGATGTTACATACTTATTACAAAGAAGCATACATTTTATCATATTTACTCCAATTTCTAATATTTAATGGTTAATTAATAATACTAAATATATAACAAAATTTTTTTTAATACTTACTCTAATCAGAAAATACTTTATCAATTTCATGAAACTTTGATTATTTTAGAATAGTAGATCATATATATAAATATTGCATGGTTTGAAATAGTTAAAAAATAATCAAAAATAAAATAAAATAAAAATTTCATAATAAAATTTGTATTTTCTCTACTTAATTTTAACAATATAATAAATAATATATATGTTATATATATTCTGTTACTATATTTTATTTATCCTAAGTTTATCCAAAGATTAAATATAATTTGAAACTTACATGAAATTACACGAATTACACGAATTTATAAAATTTAATTTTTATTGTTTTAAATCTAAGAATACTTTGAATAAAAAATTGGATTCCTAATTCGAATAATTTCAAATATTAGATGGTCGAATAGAGAGATATATTTAAATGCATATATATGCACACACATGTTTCTTTTTTATATCATATATAATCAATGTCTAATAAATAGTTTATTTTAGTGTAGACTGGAAAAAGAAAAATTAATTCTTTAAACGATAAAGAAAACTCGGTCACTAGGTCAAAAGAGAGAAAGAGAGAGAGAAGAAAGAGTAAGAGATCAGTCGATTTATTGGACAAAATTAAGACTTACTTTTTTAGTTTTAGAGCGACAAGTAATATTATTATGTTTCAAAAGTACTGGCAATTCAATATAATTTCAAACTTACACGTATGAATATCTAAATGTAAAATATAAATTTATTAATTTCAAGTACATGAAATATTCCAAAAAATATTGATCTTGTACTAATTATATGAGAAAATTCTAAAAACATTTTTTTTTACTTTTAAAAATAAAAAGTATAAATAATTTTCTTTAGATTAATCTTAATTTTTAGGTAGTAAAAAAAGCTATAATATTAACTATAATTTATTTAAGTAAAGATAACTTTACCACCTAATCAAATAAATTCATATACAAAGTGTAAGAAATAAGTCTTTCTAATTACTATTTAATAGCACCGATGGCTTCTTCCGCATAGATATTTATAATCACAGAATACACAAATAACTGCAAAGATATGAACAGGATCGTAAAGAATTTTTTCAGTCTGTTATAATTTTCAATTTTTATTATTAATTAAAGGAGAGTATAATTCTAATATATAGATACTCTAAATATTGATTGTGTAAAGCTGATGCCGCATAAAATTTTTTATGTCAAACACTTACAATAGTTTTTCAAACAATATCATCAATGATTCTTGATGAAATCAAAAGACAGATGAAAAAAAGAACTTTAAATATACCACAACTGAATAAGTTTACAAACATATGCCACATTCTAAAACGTATAAATTGCCTTCGGATTGATGAAGTAAATAATTTCCCTAATTAATTCAAATAAAACTGAAAAATGATTTAATACATTCATATTTTATCATAATGAATGATAAAATTCATTTATTTTTGTGAAATTTTAATATATAAATTATCATAGCTGACTTTAATAAGTATATTATAATTCTTTATTCAGTTTATATTTATTTTTATTTTTTTTAGAAAGGAAATGTCAGTAAACTTATCCTATAATAAAAAACAAAATAAAAAGAAGAATATATTTAAAAAATACTTATTCATCAAATATTATTGCATCACAAATATAAAAAATTAATAGAATTTGTTAGTAATTAAAAATAATTAATATGTATAAACAATGACTTAAAGTTGCAAGTAGAATTTTTTTCTTTTACACTATAACTTAGTCATAAAAGCTTGTCTCCATAATCTATTAAAAATATTCGTACGAATAACATAGATATTGTATTGATGGTGTATAAATGCATTCGTGATTCATTAAAAAAATTAAATTTGCGAATTAATTACTTAAATATGTAGCTGTAGATGCAATAAAATATAAAAAATGTAAAAAGACTTTTCATCTCTTTCTAAGTCTCTATTTTTTTATCGGCGTACTGAATTTAATTGTTTTGTTCATTCTTTTATTTATAGACTTTTAATTATTTAAAAAAATTCAATTATCTTTCAAAATAAAATAAAAGTGTCAAATTCATTTTACAATGTATTTTTTGAAGTAGATTTAAATTTAAGAATATCGAGTTTGAATCGAGAAAAATTATTTGAATCTGCTAAAAGAAAAATATTGATAATGTAACATTGCAAGTTTATAAAAGAAAGAGAAAGAAAGAAAGAGATCGAGAGTGATTATTCGATAAGTGTTTGTGGTGAAGAACTATCATTTCTAAGGCAAAGAAAAAAAGTAATCCTCCAGATAGAATAAAGAGGTTTATGCGAACGGAAAATTAAGAATGTGCGTGAGTGTTAATATTATTATTATTTTATTACGAAAAGCATTTGTTAGAGATAATCACAAACAAACTCCAAAGGTATATTATTAAAATAATGATAAATTTGAAAAGTATTATTCATCCATGTGACAGGTGTTTACAGAAGGATTCAAGCTGGCGCCGTTCAAACTTCGGTTTTCGAAAAGTAAGTCGCGTAGCGACGACAGCCAAAGCAGTCGTAGTAATAGCGTCGACGTCGAGGACATGACCGGCCCAGAGATGTCAGATCACCGATCTGAACTTAGCCAGTTAGCCATTGGCAGTTCTGAAAGCTTCGGAAGTGGCGAACGTGTTAGGATGACAACTGATGCCGGCAGCATCGTCAGTGTCAAAACAAGCTCGACGGTACCCGCGTCCTCCCCTCCGCCCTCCTACGAACGTGTCCTTGAGGAAGTACGTTTTTAATTACACGCACAAAGTTATAATCCGTGCTTTATTTACTTTTAACATTATAATCCACACCCGATCGATTTATATTATTTTTTTTTTAATATTTTATATATTTATATATTAACAATTTTCTTTGATACATGCTTTTGATTCTGTTATAAGTGGATTTATTAATTAATTAAAATATGTCAATATTACGTGCAGCTATACTTTTTAATAGAACGTTAGGTTAGAAAGTTAACATTTAAACTATTGACTTAATTATAAAAAAGTATTTTATTCTAAATACTAATTTATAAATATACAGAGCTTGTCTAAATAAAAATTTTAATTTAAAAAGTAAAAAGAATTAGCGAAATTCACTTTTATAAATACAAGAAAAATAAAACTAAATTTGTACAAATCATAATAACAAAAACATAATTCTATTGTACATAAAATTTACAAGCTAATATTTAAATTAATATATTATTCTGAATATATTATGAATATTTTTTTATCTGGATGATATATAAATAATAATATAAGAACTTATATAAAAATTAAATATATATTAAATTTATTCTAATACCTAAATAATTTATCAAATTCAATTTTAATTTAAGAAACTTTAATGCATCATTATTTTTCGTGTTTAATTATAATTGATGTAGAATTGCAAGTAAAATAGCTTTTATATGATATATAATTTATCTTAATAAATTTTTTAATTTTTTTCCCGTACATCATCAATTAAAATAACAAAGAAATTCATATAGTTTACAAAATAAATGCTAATAATTTGAAAATTTATAATTGAACTTAAAATTCATTTAAATTTGTCTTAAATTAATCTTGTAGACAAGACTTGCTAAATCAATGTCAGATGACGAAGAAGCGATTGAGGAAACGAGTGAAGAAGGTGAAACAGTAAAACCTCCAGCGGGACCTCCAATAAAAAAAGGGCCAGAAATATTGTATAAATCTAGCAAAGACTTTTATCGAGCAATGGCTAAACAATGGGGAATAACATGCAAGATGAGTGATAATTGTAGATGCCTCGACTGTCAGGTAACACGCTAAAATAATTCTTATTTATTTACATTATTATTAATTTAAGATGTATCAATATTTGATATAAGTTTTAAAGGTTATTATAAAAGAAATGCTTATTTTGTTAATAATATGAATTGTAAATTTTCATATAATTTCTAAAACGAAATAAAAAGTTTTTACGTATTCTCATACTATTTATTTTTTTAAATATGGTTGTTTTTCAAAAACTGAAATAAATGAACAGTAGTTAAAGTAGTATTAGAATTTAAAGGTTTCTAAAGTATTATTTTTAAAATCAACAGTATTATAATTATAAAGTACCATAATGGATAAAATTGAATTATAGAAGAATTACTTCTAATATTTAAAATTATATTTAATTTTAATATGATTTTATTAACAAATTTCATTTTTTATATTTCGAAATATCGTGTTGTAAATTTCAGTTTATTTTAAACAATTTGTTGAAATTAAAATTTAACAATTATTTTATGTATTTAAATTAAAAAATTAAAAAATTACATAGCTATTAATAATATAAATAAATAAATTCAATGAAACCATATTGTATTCATCTTTATTATAGAGTCGCTATTTCGATTGTGGCTACGAGAAGTACCAAGATTATGACAAGTACCACGAGCAATCAGATGGTGGCTTGAGTGCTAGTACACCCATGTTCGTCTCTGAAGTGATGCATGGCTCAGCTTGTCTCCTACTCTAAACCCAGAATATTGCCAGAAACGTGTTAATCATAATATCGCCATATAATGTCCTCATAAAATTGTCGTAACACCGTCATCGTTCCATTAGTACGAGGTGATGAAACTACATTTGTGTATTGAACGAATCACGTGCAGACTACATAAAGTAGTCTTTCATTATTCATTCTGCTTCCCGCTATCATTTTTTATTGAATAAGTAATTAAAAACCGATCGACCAATCGCGAACTTTATTCAAGTCCAGAATAACGAAGATTTTTTAATAAAAAAAACATGCGTTTAAGGAGCAGAAGTAATAGTGGTAATGAATTATTTTTTTATAGTTCCACGCGAATTTGAAGCAAAGAAACCACTATCGGTGACAAATTTAGTTTGAATATATATTGTGATGCTAATCGATAAAAGTTGCTTAAGTCATGGGCATAATGTATGTATCTTTGATTTTTTCTCAATCTCTGATTAGACTAGAGATAATGTAAAGTAGTTTTTTCTATATACTTTAATAATTTATAATTATATTATTGGATCTTAAATATTAAATGTGATTTGATAATTTTTTTAACGCAAATATATTAAACATCACATAAAAATGTTCCTTATAAATTAAACTTTATTATTCAAGATATTTTAACATTTTTAGATAATATTACATTTAAATTTTTTTAAATATTTGACATATTGTAAGTTTAATTACACTATTTAAAATATTTAAAATTTAAAATAAAATTTTATTTAAGTTTCAAAATAGATGTTATGTAGATATTATTAATACATTGAACTCTAGAAGACGAGGTCTTATACAAATATTATAATTTTTTTAAATCATAAATTATTCAGTAAAAATATTAGGGCTTTCTAAAATAAGATAAAAAAAATTGATTAAAAAATATTTTATAATTATTTTATTGTATGAAATAATCCTTAGAAATATGTAATTATATCAAATTTTGCCCATGTCTCATCCACTCTCATTGCTCTAATTAGTACCAGGATACTTCTAAACCTTAAATAATTTTAATAACAACAAATGCAACAAAAATATGTGCTATTCGTGTAAAATGTGTTATTAATGTGTGAACATCTTAAGAAATATGTTAGCGTCAGTGCCTGTATAATTGGCATATCTCTTTTTCACGGCAAATTTAGTCCAACACTAAATGAACACAAATAATAAGATACCTAAATAAATAAGAAGAATAAGATGTATATGCTTTCTGAGGCGAAGACTAGAAAAATTATTTTTTACAATTTTCAGAGAACAAAATGAAAAAAATCATAAAAAAATAAAAATATGGGATAAGTTAAATAATTTAAAATTAAGAAAATCGTTGATTTTTTATATTTCAAATCAACCTACATTATATTTTATATGACATTAAAATTGAAAATGTAAGATGAAGTATATTCAAAAATATTATATATATTCCAAAAATAACAATATTTTAAACTATCAAAAAGCTTTTATTAAATACGGTATACAATAATATTTTATGTATTCATTCTTTCAAATATTTTCAATATTTAAAAATCAAATAATTTTCTAATTTTAACATGCCAAAATATAATATTCTTTCACATCTCAAAAGTGACCACTAAAACCATTTAACCAAACGAGAAAATAAATACGTAGAAAGATTATATTGGAAATTTATTCAACCACATAAGTTAAAAGAAAATAAAAAGTTTTGTGACACTATGATGATAAACAAAGGAAATAAAGAGTAATAAAGGATTGTATTAAAAAATATAATTCTTAATATTATAGTGATTTATTATGAAGCATTTATATGTGAAGAAAAATATATTTCAAAGTCAATGACATGTACGCAATTGACTTTTATAGAAAAATATGACGTATTTTAAAAAGTAGATCAAATTAACAAAAATAAAATTCCATTAAAATTTATTAAAATTTACATCGCGAAATCTTGGAATCTCGCGCTTGAAACAAATGAAAGTAAATCATTGACAAGTATAAAAGTCGCGCATTATCTTTGCGACATAAGAAATCGCGTTACTTTAATGATTATACTATATACTTGTAACAGCGCACATTTATGTTATGTCTTGAAACAAACGTAACTTTTAAGGGTTCATAAATGGTAATCTTAAGGCGTCTGATATTTTATAAACATAAAAATTAAAAAAAAATTATAAAATTAAACGTTTTTATTATTAAATATCTACAAATGTGGATATACTGTATTGGTCCAGTTAAAATTTTTTTTTATTTATAAATTAAAAAAGTATTTATGGCACTAAACTATTAATACATCTATCATAATATATAGAAGCGTCATTTTAATAGAATGCGTACAATAAATGTATTGTTTGCACGTGTAATATGAAAAAATATTTTTCCTGAAATACTAAAGACAATTATTTCTAAAATTTCAGATATTTAATTATTATGAAAATTGTTTATTAATAGTTAAATTGATATTATAGAAAACAAATGTTAAATGTATTAGAATGTTAATTATAATTTTTGTAAAAATTTTGATGAAATGAAAAAAAAATTTTTTATTAAGATAAATATGTTTAAACTAGATTCTTTTTATTACTAAAAATAATTGTAAAACCTTAGATCTAAGAAAAAGTCTGTCATTAAATTATAATGAACGATTTCTAGAATTACGAGTGTGAAAAATGAGAGAAAGAGCAAGAAAGGCGTAGTGAGAAGTAGAGAAAATAAGTGAATAAAGAAAATGAATATCTCACCTCATTTCATCAAATGATAGCGACGAAAAAATATCTGCCCGTCAAATATTCACTTGAGCTCACCCACTCCGAATCTGTAAAATATATAACTTTTTAAAACGCAAGAAAATATAACAGTAAAAGAAACAAGAGTTAATAATTTTAAATAGCAAAAAACAATTCGAAGTTTAAAGACGAATCAAGCAATTTTTATACTAAAAATTTAATAACCGGCCAATACTTTTTACACTCTAATATTATATTATTTTAATTACAAAATAATAATCATAAAATACTTAACTAATAAAATAACGTAATTATTACATATAATACTATCTAATAAAGTCATTGTTGTTTTTATTGAACAAAAAAATAATTATTTATATTTTTTTTATTAAAAATTCTTTTTCATAACAATATACTCTGAAATATTATCAATATTTTTAATCCTTTTTTATTTTTTCTAACTATAATAGTATAATAACTATAATATATATCAGAATTAATTTCTTTATTAATTCATAACATACTCAAATACAATTTAAGTATTTCATCTTAATAATATTATATTAAGAAAACTTTTTTCTTTAAAAAGATGTAAATAATTCTAATATGTAATTACATCAAAGTATTTCGTTTCTACTATTATGTTTGTTACATTTTTTAAGTAAATTCAAATAATAACCAATAATGTACAAGTCGCAAATGGCAAGTAATACTATATAAACTAAATTCTCAGAAACATGAAATAAAATATAAAATAAAAAACGAAGAAACATTATGAAGAAGCCTCGAAATAAACGCGTATAATTTCTTTTTAAACTTTGTGCTAAGAATGCGAGTTTGTTTAGATTATCCTAAACGCGCCAACATAAATGACTGTCTAGTATATAAAAATAATCTAAAATTCCTGTGACATCTAGTATCTAGAAAACAGTAAGGAAGAAATATAAATAAAAAACGAAATGATTTAAATGTTCATACACTGTAAAATGATGTCAGTAGTAACTCCTAAGACTTGAATAATAATTCGTTAATATTTTTTGAACTTTACTTTGCAAATAATTTATTAAGATTCAAGGGTCAGATCATTCACCTATTTAATAAAATTTAAATTATATATTTATATTATTGAATTGGATTTAAACAGATTATACTATTAATATCTAAAAAATACAATTAAAATTTTGTTTTATTATTAGAAATATTGTTATTATTTATGAAATAAAATTAAAATTACTTAAAAATCTTATGTATTCTAAAAAATGGCGTAATTGCGCATATTACATTTTAATTTCATTATAATATATATTTATATCAACATTCATAGTTTAAAAAATTAATATTTTATTCTTTACTGCAAAAACAATTTTTAATTTATTTGGTTTTCTTAAATGGGAATAATTAAATCGGAAAACATTTAATAAAAAATTGTTATCAAGAAAATATTTTATATTTATCTTGCATTTATTTTTAATTGCCCATTTATATTTATAAGCATATTTCTTTAATTAAATCATACTTTTTAAAAATTTTAACAATATGGAATATTTTCATTACTTGATCACTAAAATTTTAAATTAATTTCTATCAATATCGATTATTTAACTTTTATTCTAAATATGCGTAATGCCATAATTAAATGTATTAGAATACCAGTGATTCCATTTTCAAGTCTTAATTAAATATCAGAAAAAATCAAAGTATATTATTACAAAATCAATATTAACAATAAGCTAGTCGATAACTATATTTCAAAATTAGTGATTAATTATTTTGAATGTGGTCATAACCTACAGACTTTTTAAATTCTTAAATGTTATATGTTCAAATAAAATTCAATTATCTAATATAGTATAATTATGTAAAGTAAATTATGTATCATTCCTAACATATTAAAAAGTATTACATTTTTATGAATTTATGATCAATATTTTGTAACATAGAGAAAGAATTACTTATAGAATTCTTTCTATCAACACGATAACATCACGTGTAACTCTGGGTGACGGTAAATACATAGCAGATACATATCTGCTTCATACTATTCCATTACTTTATACCCATTGTTGTATATATATGTAACGGTAAATTATAAAAGAAAGAATAAAAAATATATATATACTTACTATACTATTTAGGAAAAGAAGGTAAAACTGTAATTTTTGAGAAAATATGTGTTTGATAATACTATTATGATAAAGCGATTAATAATATCTCATTAGAAATATCTTGTGAATATTATTTTTATACTTTAAAAAATAACAATGATTATAATTATAAAAATGAAATTATTTCAAATTAATATAAATTATTTTTGCAATACAATATTATTTTAATTTCAGATAAACTTCAAAATTTATTATTGTCATTTGATTACAATAGTTATCAAATAAAGTCATTTAATATAAAATGGATAAAAAATGCATAATTTCTACATAAATTATTACTATTTAGATATTTAACTAAAAAAATTAAAAAATTTTCCAGTATATGATATAATTCGATCGATATTGAGTAGAAAAATGGTAAAAAATGAATAGTATTTGAAAAAGTTACATTAAATAATAAACAGAATTTACCGAAGGAATTAAAATGATATTGTGTTGTTAAAATGATATTCTAATGCAATAACTTTTAGAAATTTAGTTTCAAAAGTTTGAAAAAACTGTATAATTAAAATTATTTATTGATTCAATGATTTTATAAATATATCTTAATAAACGATAAAAATTGTGATTTGAAAAAATCGTGTTTATATTAAACAATTTTTTAATTTAAAATAGATATATTGAAACATCTAGTTTTGGATACGTTAACTACATAAAATTTTCAAGGAAAACTAGCACGGATAAAAATTAATATACATATATATTAAAATCAAATAATTTACAAATATGAATGTACAATATACATATAAAAAAGTATAGTGTTTTAAGTTAAGTAATTATTGGAAATTTTTTATAAACATTATAATTATGAAATAATGTCACAAATTAATAAGTCCCAGAAGTTTTAAATCCTTTCCCCGTCATTCTCAAACAGCGAACTCTTCCCCACTTTCTCGCTTTCGTCTCCTTTATCTTTACGCTCTTATCGTTTTGCCTTTCTTGCCATCGCATACGTTGCATCCTACATACAGTCTAACGCGTACATGCGCGACTAAAGTATCGTCGATGTTGTCAGGTCCTAGTCACTTCGTAAATAAAAGGTGCAGAGTGCCAGTATATAATACGTGAGCACCAAAATGGGAATGTCTTCGAGTAAATTTAAATCAAAACGTAGTCAAAGTAAGTATAAAATAATTTTCTTTTCATCGATGTACATCATCAGGAGCTTTATAAATACCAATTTGCTCATACTATTCATTTTTGGTAAGAATTTATATATTCAATTTAATTAAAAACATTGCGATTTTAGAATAATGCAAAGTCATAAAATAGATCTATGTATTGATTAAAACTAATTACAAATATTTTGTAATACAAGATTAGCTATTATTGAATAATTAAACTAATTTTTTTATTTCCTAATAAAAATTTTGATGAATAAAATCATTTAAAAGTAAATTTATGATTTCCATATAATTATCTCCGGTTATTTTCATTAAAAATTAAATATAGATATGAAAATTTATCAAATGAACTGAGTGCTTAAAAAAAACAAAAATACAATATAGTAATATACTTTTACTGAGAAATATTTATATATCATAATTCTTGATAAACTTTTCAATAGAATTCATTAGAATTTTACGAAATCAACTAATTGATTCAACGCGCAGAATTCCTATGCACTATGATATTGGTGTGGGTTCAAAAGTTATTTCTCTAAATTCCTTAAGTTATTTACACTTGTAATCCCTTACCATTCACTCAACATAGACCTAGTTTAAATTGTATTCATAAATTTTGATTTAACTGCGCGAGACTGTCAAGTTTGAATAACCGCATAACATCCAATATAAAATATTATCTTTAAACAAGAAATGGTATGCATTTGAAATAAAGTTTAAACTTAAGAAAATAAAAATGTTAAAAAATTCACTAAGCCTCAAAATAATAAATAATTCATATATCAATTTTTTAAATTTCAATAGTGAGAATTATTTTAAATAAATAAATAAATAAAATTTTCTTAATACATAATTCCTCATCCAGATAATATAAAATTATCAACTCCTCCATGAGTATATGCGACGTTTATTATTGCATGCAATATAAATTGATGCACTTAGCAGCAAAATACATCACAAGATACGAGCAGAGGAGAACTGCCATCAGCAATGCTGGCGACAACAAGAGCAGCAGCAATAACTGACTTTTATGTAATGTATATATGGGGATAAAGATCATCAATAACTTATCGGAGAGATATTAATTATACGGAAATACAACTTCTTGCAGAAGTTCCTTCGTTATGATGAATAAATTATTTAATATCTGCGCTTTTGTTTTCATAAAGTAGGATGATCTTATTCGATCAAACTATTTTTAAAGTCTTTTAATAAAATCCATGTAAACTTTATAATTTATTACGGGTATCTTATTCAATATTAATAAAATACCGATTTTCGAACTTAAAAATAAATAAATTTTTCTTAATTTTAGATGAATCATATTAAAAATAATATTATTAAAAAATTCATATTTTCTAATTTTAATAATTACTCATCTGATATTGGCTATTAATATAAAAAAAATATATCAATATAAATTCAAACTCCCCACTATAAAAATAAAGTAAATTAGTCAGATTACATATATCAATCTCATTAATATTTCCTGATTATATTATTTGAGATATTTGAGATACATAAGATATTTGTATGCACCACGTTTGCAGAAAAGCAACATGTGCAAATAACTCGCAAGCGCATTTCCGACAAGGTATACTGTATTCCAATGAATTAGATAATATGTGAAGTATATTTTCACAGACGCAACCATTTGACACTCTAAAAATATTCACAGTTTTGTTTATTTTTTATTTCTGAATAAAATATTTTGTGCGCATACAATTCATAATTGAAACTATTACATATTAGAAATATTTTTTAATTAAACAATGCGTTTTACAAAATTTAACATACTTAGTATATTTACGAACAAATTTATATTTTATTTTATTAAAAAGCTTAATTATATATTTTATTACGTTATTTCACTATATTAATTGTGTTAAATTTATATTTTTTTAAAGAACAAATAATAATAAATCTTATGTATTTGATAAATATAGTTAATCGTATTTTAAAATTATCATAATTTTAATTAACTATAAATTTATTTAAATCTTCATCACGTATTTTACTAACATTTCATTAAATCGCAGCATAAATAAAGTATCTTTTGAACAATAATATTATAATTTTTATACAATTCTATCAAATCCCTATTAAAACTATTAAAATGAAACAATTTTAATAATCCAAGATCAATATTTTTTAATTAATTGTTAAAATTGATTTTTAAAATGTCAAATAAAAAAATTGAAATGTTGTGTTTAATGGAGTTTAATTAAGAGAAAGAACTACATATTGTTTTTAATGTTTTAATACCAAAATGTAATAAAAAAAGATCTAATAATTATTTCTATTAGGCATAGCATGGAGCTTCAGATTTCCATCAGCGAATAGTTTGCATCAATCTTTTGGTACGACTCGCAGACGCAAAAAGCGAAATAGTAGTATCATCATTGAGAGCTCGACCTCGTGTAAGGATCAACATCAGAAACGAAATACGCTGAGTTGGCAGTCGTCGGAAGTAATTATCGCCGAGAATGAGCTCACTTACGTCGTTGTTGCGACTTCTCCCAGCAATTCAATTGACACCAAAAGGTACTTAACTAGTTTTAAACTATATAAAATGTTGAGTTATTCTTAGTAAATATGAAGTAGTATTCATCCATGACTAACTTACACATTACTATAAAAAATTACATACTGGTAGTAGTTTCTTAATCTTAGAAATGAAAGTTATATTTCCGAGAGGAAAATAAGTTCAATTATACAATGCATCTTCTAAATTTTATTATAATTTCTTCGATGATAGAAATTTAATATTAGACCAAATGCGTATTATTAAGTTAATTTATCAAGAAAAATTTCTTAAATACTCATTTCAATCTCCTTTTTATAATTATCATCTATTTTCTGTCTTCTTTTTTAATATATACTAGTAAAATTAAATAAATATGAATTCTAGAAAATATATTTCAACAAGTTATGTTTTAGTAAAATTTCATTATCACATAGAAATTTTTGAAAATTTTATAAAAATGCTTTCAAAATTTTCGTTTGTTTAAAATACAATTTAACATTTATTGCAAAGAAATATCTACATATATTATACAATCAATTAATTTATCAATTATTTTAATTTATCAACGTATAAAAACTTTAAAAGTTCGTGAATAAAATCAAGAATACTATACACACATTATTAAATATTCAAGTATATTGTATATAATATATATAAAATTTATCTGTAATATTTATAATATATAATAAATTAATGATCGGTATCATTACACGTGCCTTTTTTCATATATTTCGCGGATATTATAAATGGATTTCCAATGTTTCTAATGTTCTAATTATATGAATCAATACATTTTATAAATGGTTATAAATAATTTTTTTAAATAGATATAAATAAGCTTCTATTTTATAAAACAAATTGAAAAATTTCTATGACGTTTATAAACTAATATATTAATTTTTTTTCGATTTTTCAATATTTATTTCATACTAAAATATTTTCAAATTTTAATAAAATACTTCTGAAATTTTTTTTCAAACAGTCATTTGAATTATTCTTACGTATTATTATTTAAACTCAAGAAATTGTATAGGCGTACAGTTTTAGAAAACAAACGCAAATGTGTATTAGCAATAAATTAAGAAACTACAGTAATCTATTTTTTATGAATTTATTATTTGCACTTATTTTACTTGAATAAAACAAAATTAAAAGAACCCTTTGAAAATTGTTTAATATTATGTTTAAAAACTAATATAAATAATTAACTAAAAATTATTTCGAAATTTTATTTTTATTAATTAATTAAAATATTTATATATAATATATTCACATATTTAATAATATTATTTTTAATATTAACTATGTACAATATCGTTGGTTATTATTTTATCACATTAGTTTTAACTCTATTTGAATACAATGTGAATTTACAATAATTCATCAAAATTTATTCGTATAATTATAAAATTTATAATTAATTTATGCGAGTTTGAAACGATTTTTAAATATTCTATATTTTTTTTAATCTCTCAAGATAAAAACTATAAGTTTTCTTTTATAAAGTAAGATTTAATTTATTTAATGTTATAAATAATTAAAAATATTGATTCAATAAATTTTTTACAATATAATTACAAACAAATATATAAAAACGTCTTGATTGTTATTAAGATATTTCAGATCATTAATAAAAAATATGAATGAATCTAGTAACATGTAAATATTATGTTTCGAAATTAAAAAATTTCTTCTAAAAAGTTTCAGTCTAAAAAAATTACTGACAATATTATAAAAATAAGTTTAAGCAAGTGCAATGATCCTGTTGATTGCCAAATAACTCGAATCGCTTTTTTATATATCTGCGTATGATGGGTATAACTAGCGACAAGGCGCAACACGCAAAAGTATGAACGTGCGCAGACGCATCTGGTATTAGAACTTCCCTTTTTCCATGCACCCTCAACTCAAGCGTCCATGTCTCCCCCCATACGATGTTACGTGTAAATCAATAATTTCCAAAGGCTATCGCTCTTAAAGGCAGTTCGCAAATGTAACGCCTCTTCCTTACATTTTTTTAAGACTCGACTATTGTTAAACGCTTCTTTTATTTTCAATTTCAGTCTTCGCCGAATGATCACTTGATAATCACTTGCGGGAACTAATATACTATCGTTTCATTTTATTCTAAAGTATTTTTCAAACCGTGCAAAATTTATAAGTTATAATTCAAATTAAATTGAAAAAATGTATCGATTTATTTCGAACAAATAAAAATAAATCATGTTTTCTTATCTCGATTTTCTATTTTATAATAACGGTCAGCCTTAGTAGTCTTGACAACTGTACCGATAGTCAGCGGGTAGTAGTTATCTTGCATCTTCCTTGATAGTAGAAATATATAAGAAACTCGTTCGATGATCAAGCCAGACTTTAATTAATTTTAATTTTGGTAAGTGAACGGATAAGCGAAGAAATATAAAACTATAATTAATCACGATAACATCCATGATTAGAGCAATATTCAAAAAATTACTTGTATTAAAAATAAGAGTATCTTCTGCATATGTAATGTTTATTAATAGTATACTGATTTAAACTAGTATCAACAATTTTTAATTTAATTTAGACATTAAAACTGTTATTCTACTCTGATATTATAATTATTATAATTATCTTAACGTTAAATTAAATTAAATTCAAACGCATTAACTCTGATTTTAAATTTAAACTAATTATTAAATAGATTTTTTAAAATTGTATAGTAAAAATTCAATTGCGATCTAATTGAAAATAAATTGAAAATTTTTTTATTTTTAAACCTAAAATGAATTTATAATTATACTAAATTTAGGTTACAATAATAAGTATACATAATGATTTCAACACTTTCTTCGTGAAAAAAATACAAAACCATTTGATTGAATGACCTTTCGACGCTCGTCGAGTCAACAAAATGAGTGCATTCGCATCCTTTAAAATCTGTGGAGTCGAATAGATGTCAACAATGTAACGAGTATGAAAAAATAATAAAAAAGAACACATGTGTGAATTCAATCCGAAGGAAGAAAAAAGGAAGAAAGGAAAGAAAGGGAAGAAAGGGAAGAAAGGGAATAAAAGATAAAATAATGTACGATGGAATGAAGAAGCAAAGAGCGCGAGTATACAAAAGCGGCGCGCGCGCCTTGCAGTAGTCAAACAATGAACCGGTGAAAGGAAGCAAGATTCTTTCGGACAAGAGCGAGAGTTGTATGTAGCGCAGTCTCCGCGGCTATTTATAATGGAGTCCGAGGCCATATTCTGTTTCGATATTACGTACACACGAATACCCCGGTTGAATCTTGCGCGCTCGTCGCGGCGCGTACACGAGAATTTAAACTGAACCGAGATTAACTTCCGATAGATTGATATGTGACACTGACATTTATTTATGGTAACGATAGAAAATTATGTTGTTCTTCGAAGTGGTATCCATTGATTAAAACGATTATTAAATTTTTGCAAACTCGACGTTTTACAAGCAATGACTTGAAAAGTTAATTTATCATACCGAATTTGCAAGATATTCGATAGATTAGTCGTATAATTACATCCGAATAAATCATAAAGAATTGCGATTTTTCATCAAATATAGTTTTAAAATTATTGTTAAATAACCAAACAATATTAAATATCTCGTGGAGGTAATGAAACACTTTAAAATATAACTACCAAAATTAAAGCAAAAAAAGTTGTTTAAAGGTATTGCGTACCGTTAATTTTATCATTAATTAATTAGTAATAATCAAAGCAAAACAAGGATGAATACAGACTAATACCCTAAAAAGTACCCTAAAGGTAAAGAACGGGCTAATCATCGACGCAGCATCTAACGAAGTTTCTTTCGAAAGCATTTCCTTCTCCGTCTTCTTCTTGGATCTCGAAACCGTTGTAAACAAGCTACCGAAATAAAAACGGATGTTGACCCCTGCCCCTTCCCTTGATCCATTAACCCGTTAACCGAGGCGAAGGAAGAAACTAGTTTGAATGGTAAGCGAACGAGAAAAATAAAGCCCCGAAAGGTCCGTATGTGCGGGGATCGTCTTCCAGTATTCACGGCCCTGATCTCCCAGCCTCGTCGTTGCGCCCGCGCATCGCGTCCTCCGGCTTCAGTCAGGGTGCGCGCGCTCGCCCGGCCAAACCCTGTTCCCCCGGATGTCGTATCGGCACTAGTCCGCGGTCGCGCTCTGCGAGAGGACTACAACCGGGACGACAACGGCGATGCTCAACGGCGCGGCGAGTCCGCCTCTCGGGCTTTCGGCTTGCGTCTAATCCTGGCATTCTGCGTGCACAGATCCATCGGGCCAAAGGAGAAGACACCCGGGAGAGCCGATCACGGATGTCACTCCGAAGAGCCTGCGACCGGACCGAACCCGGCCTCCGGCTGCAGCAGTCCCCGAGCGATTATGGTGAGTTTTTCCTTTTCTATCCTACCTATATCTATATCCTACCTATATCGCTATCGAGGAAGGTTTTTGCTTTATCCTTGTGCGGACTGGGGGTGATGGCTGTATCAGGAAACGATTACTTTTATTACATTACTCTCCTGCTTCTTCTCGACATTTTAACCTTTTGCTCGTTTTAATATTTCGACTTTCGGGCTCCCAATATTTTCTTTTGATTGCTTTACTTTTTGTCTGCATACCTTTTTTATACGTTTACACTCGTTTATTTTGCGATTTGAAAAAATGCAATGTTACCGGTACTAATGCTACTTATGGTAAAAAAATGACCTTGAAATGTGTATGTAAGAAGTTTATTTAATAAAAGAATTGAATAGTTTTATAATAAAAAATAATGAACCTTTTTTAAAAACTCTTTTTTGTTTATTCTTGCTAAGAAAAATTTTTGATTGGAATATAAAGTAAATAGTTTTAAAACATTATCAATTTTTTATACTTCGAATAATATTTATTCATAAAAATAGTAACCATATCGATTTTTCTTTTCAAGATCGAATCTGAATTTTTGTTGAATTTAATACTTTACTACATTGTGATAATCAAGATAAATATCGGCTATTCTAGAGGAAGGTATTCGCGAGGTATACTCATTTTGAAATATTTATGCAAAAACATAGTTATAAATGTCGAGCTAAATAATATTAATTATGTATATAAATTTTCCTATATTTTTTTACATTTTTTAAAATAAAAAGAATTATATCATGTTAAATATAACATTTCTTAAAATATAGCTATGTTTATCGACTATTGAAAAAAAAATCAAGATTTTTAAATCTTATTTTTATTTACTTAAAAATATATAATTTAGAATATTATACTAATTAATAATTAATTAAAAACGCAAATACCGATTATGAACTTATTACAATGAATATCGCAAAGAAGAATAAATAAATTATAAGTGAACTGTTCTAACTCTTCAATAAATAGTAATTAACAATATGATCTCAAACACTGAAAATTTGTCTTTAAAAATGTATTAAATGATCGATTATTTATATTAAGCATTGAAATTATAATAGCACTATTTATAAAATTTGATACTTAAACAAACTAGAATATTTATACATTTTACATTTAAATCTATACATAAATATTATTATAAAATCTTATGTATTTTAAAAAATAAGTTAATTTATCAATACAAACAATGTTTTTATAGATTATTTAAAATATGTGATAAAAATTATCGAAATTAATTGATTTAGTTACGTAGATTATTTTTTCTAAATATAAAACATACGACTCCAATTTTTCCGTGAATTTAAAATCAAATAAATTTCGTGATTTTACCAATCAAAAAAATATAATTTCTCATGTCAATTCAAAGTCTGACGTTGATTCACTATTCGTCATTCATTATAATTGTAATTTATTAAAAGTCAGCCAAGCGTGAAGGTCTAACCACCCGTCTCTACTCTTGCACTAAACCACTTGTTATCTCAGTAGCGGTATTAATTCACTCAGTTTGTTGGTTTGGAACAATCAATTACTGCCTCCACGGTTTTCATACGAATTAAAAAATATATCGATGTTGTAGAAATATTACAAGATACAAGAAAAAATATGTTTTTCAAACCTAAAAATTAAGGTACACACTATGATTAGGATTTCTGATTTTTAATACTCTATCATGCTCAAATAAAAATTTTTAATAATTATGTATTATTTTAATACTTCTTTTATTTGAATAATATTTTAATCGTTTCATTTTTACCGATTATATATTTTTAATTTTAATAATTTAACATTGCTTTATACGAAAAATATCTGATATCGTAACCATATTTTATGTTTATAAATGTAAATAAAAAATAATTATTTCTAAAGTTCCAGCATTTGAAATTCTTTATATAAAAAATAAATAATCTAATTCTAATAATAATATTTTCAAAGCTTTCTTACAAAAACTGCAGTCGTTTTCTCAATAATTAAGATATTTATATAAAATTATATTCTTTTAGTACTAGATCACTCGTCTGACAACACTATCAATTTCTACTTATATAATAAATCTAATACTTATGCTCATCGTAATAATCTCATGTATAAATAAACTAGTTTTCTCGTCTAAAAGTAAATAAAAACAGTCGCAGGAGTCATCTGAGGAATCAATAAGGAAGCTCCTGGAGCGTGAACTCCGGCTTTTTGACCTCATCGATCCCCGTGATCTGCGTTCCTATGCTTGGTATCACGGAAGTACATTGCCGGGTGGACGCAAAGGTGCCGAGACTGAAATTCCCAACGATGGAGACTTTTTGGTGCGTGACTGCGCCAGCCAACCTGGAAACTATGTGCTCAGCGTTAGGCACAAGGGGCAAGCTCTCCATTTCGTCATCAACAAAGTACTTGAGAGAAATGATTTTATTTTCTGTTCTATACGCAGTTTAATCTATTAGATAATCGATGTACATGCACATGGCATGTAGAAAAAAGTGAAAGAAAGATAGAGAAAAGGAAACTTGTCAATTTGTAGATTAATCAAGTACATTCTTGTATTTAACGTTTAATATGTTGCGTATTTCTTAGAATAGCTCGATTCATTCCGAACATCTTTTTTTATATTAAAAGACATATTTGTATTTTTATTTTTTATTAATTTATTTATTACTCAACCTTTCAATTTCATAATTAAAGGCTGTATGCTACATATCACTAAATAAAATTTTGTATTAATAAAGATTATAATTAATTATTATAATTATTGTGTAAAATAAAAAAAAAGAAATAATCATTTTATCATTAAAGCGAAAATTTTATTTTTTTAATTTTTGCGATTAAAAGAAGTCTTTTATTTCTAAATTTGTATTATCCATTATTAAAGAACTTCTAAGAATAAAATGTGTATCTATTAAGAATATTCATTTTTAATACATTAAATAATAAAAAATAAATCATTGCTTTGTAAATGAATAATTAAATTTAAATAAAAATTTCTATGTTCATTCATAAATTGGATCCGCGTACCTACATATTTAGTACAAGCCAATAATAATGAAATACAGCATTCATAATAAATTTATATAAAAACACGAAAAATGAATATTAAATACTAAATAAATAATGTTTATAATAATATTATAATTTTCATACATCTGCATACGTATTAAAAAATTAAATTTAAATAAATTAAATTTAATTTAAAAATAGTCTTGTTTTTGTTTAAATTAAAAATTTGAATAATTGCTTAAATATTTGTAGTGTAAAAATACATTAATAAAAATATTGATAACAAATAAATAAATGAACCAAAATCTTCGCTAATTTCAGCTTATTATACAACCTGAGACAGTATATGAGCACGTTCAATACCAATTTGAAGATGAGGCTTTCGATACAGTTGCAGATCTTATCACCTTCTACGTGGGAAGTAAACGTCCGATCAGTCAAGCCAGTGGTGCACGCATTATTAATCCTCGGCACCGTAAAGTACCTCTTTCAACGAGTACAGCTTTTATTGGGACTAGTACTAGTTTTTCACCATCTTCTCTTTCAACTACAACACGTTCTCCAAACAGAGTATCTCGCAAGAAAGAAAGAAGTCAATCTTTAACACCTTGTCAACATTATCAAAGTCCTCCACCACCACAATTGGTACCGTTTCATCAAATGTCACATCTACAATCGAGTACACTACCAAGAATACCACAAATGTCCAATAATAAATCTCTTTCGTGCTCCTTATCACTGGGTCGTCAAAAGGTTGCCAGAGTAATATCTGACCCTATTATCAAGTTTCAACAATTGCAATTACAACATCAACAACAACAGCAAAAAAATACATCTTTAGATGAATCACATTATCAAATACCGAAAAATAATTCCGCGGTATTGACAACGGGATCAAATGGCAACGGAGCTTATGACTTACCTCCCCCGAAACCTCCCCGAGTTCCCAGACACCTGAAGCCGCCACCCCCACCCCCCTATCCTTTTCCACATCACCATGCTCATATTCATAATCATCACCAAACAAAAGCCCATCAAGCATCTGGTAGTGACAGTGGCAATGGTTCTGGTGACAGCGAATTCGAGACTAGTGCTGTAGGAGCTTGTGCTTTGCCGATGCAACCAGCTATGAAAGGTATTATTATTCGAAGCTATCATCAAGCTAAAGCTTTAGGTCTATGCGATCTCGATATAAAACAATGGGAAGAAATGGAAAGAAAAATAATTGAAACTACTCCAAACTTTGAGATGCCTACGATACACGATTTAGAAAACTTCAACACATTATTATTACCAACGATCGAACACAAACCTTTAGATGCCATAGCTCTAAAAGGTATTTCTGGAATGTTACACGAGACAGCCTCCCGAATTTTAGCTTCTCATCTTACTAAAATTGACGTGGATATGTTACTTAAGGTATATAAAATTATAAATTTAATTAAAACTGTAGTAGCTTTAGAGAGATAAAAAATTTTATTAACCTTTTTAATTTGATTTTATGAAATTTTTAAAACGCTTTATGATATTATTTTATCATAAAAATTTTACATAAAAAGCGTGTAGTTTTTATAAAATTTATAATAAAATTATAATATGTATAAGTAAGGCTTTAAAAATTTTTTTTATTGTATATAATAACAACTTAGTATTAAATAATTCAATAAAAGTTTGATATCGTTTGAATTATTATCAATTAAACAAATTATTATCCAAATAATTTAAGGTTAACGTGGAGGATCCTCCTAGCATAAGAAACGGTCTATGTGGTCTGGAATTATTGGTACTACCTTACGCACACCAAACAAGAATCGACGTCATCGAAAGAACCGAGTGCCTCAAACTTCTAGTTGCAGTAACGGTACTGACTTGCCCTACCCCTGCCGAAAGAGCAGCAACGATTAGTAGGTGGATTCAAGTGGCAATCGATACAAAAACCGCTTTAGGAAACCTCTTCGGCTTTTGTTCAATCATGTTAGGATTGTGTTTACCACAGATTCAAAGGTTATCGGCTACATGGCACTTATTAAGACAGAAGCATACTGACGATGCCTTTACTTTTGAGGCTAAGCTTAGGCCTACGCTACGCGCGATGAACGAATGCACTGATCCTCAGGCACCAAATACAACAATTCCTCATATACTACCTATTGCTCTACTTAATGAACGGACCCACGATGACGTCTTAGGTGTGTTTTCATTGTTTTTCATTTTAAATTATAAAATACCGTATTTCTCTTATGCGAGAGAAAATGAAAATAAATACATTTTTTCATTTTAATACTTTAATTACTTTAAAGATTGAGTTTCATTTTTTTATTAAACACTTATAAAAACAGTAAGAATAAAATACATCGATTATTTAAATACAAATGAGCATTTTTTAAAATAAATTATTATAAACTATTAACATTCGTTCTATTAAATCTAATTTACTGTATGACATCTAACATAATCTAAATTTAAATAAATAATAACGAAAATATGTTATTAACTTTTAATTAATATGATCATGTGAAATATCGGATTTATGCAACAACTAAAAAAACACGAACATTTAATCGTAAACTGATACAGATAAAATTCATAAAATAAATGAAAAAAATATCTTTTTAATAAAATTCTTGATCCAGGAAACGCACCACCCTCGGCATTGGCAGCTGCCGTTCTCTCACCCTGGGAAAATTCTGCGGCGGATTGCGGTTTATCGATAATGTGGGCACACCTTGAAGCATCGCGCAAAATGACTGAAAATCTCACGCATTTTCGACGTAACGCCGAAATCGCCTTTGAAGGCTGTCGAAACGATGAGCTTTTGAGCGATGCCTTTCGCACCGAATTTCACATCAAGTTCCTTTGGGGTAGTCGAGGTGCCCTTGTCATTGCCAACGAGAGACATGCCAAATTCGTTCAGGTTCTTGATGCCATGCATGATAAGTGCGCGATGACCGAACAGACTTAACAAGCATTATGTACATCCGCCAACGATGTTTTATTTCAACGCCCCGTTTTTTCACATTCCTTTGCATAAAAGTTTCGGTGCACAGTTTTTTTGGAAAGAATTGAAAAATTGATACTTATTTAAATTCTACAGAATATTAAGTAACTTTTTGTTCGATAGAGAATAAAAACATTTTCATCAACTGAATTCGCTAACTCTAAATATAAATATTAGCACACGCATATTTAAGAACAATTTATAGAAGGTAATGAAGAGCTTAGTTATATTTATGAAAAAAAAATCCAACAGTTTGAATAGAGTTTCAATAATATTTCAAATTTTTAAATAATTTGATCGAAAAAATATATTACTCTATGGGATAAAAAAAATTATCCTAAATTTCTTTATGTAAAGTAGTTAGATAAACTTAATATTAGAATTTATTATAGTTAATAAATTTGTTATTATTGATTGATATAACTTAGTTTAAACTAAGTAATGCAAATAATAATACATATGCAAATATGTATATACTCTTTAAAAAACTAATGTAATGTACACGTAACTTTCCTTTGCCTACATTTCATATAGTATTCTTTTTCAATGTATCCACTCTTTTACATTGTGCATAGTTTTCCTTGATAACTTCCCTTACCTTACGTAACAACTTAATTTTTTCTCACGCAAAGTTCTTTTAAAGCTGTGAAGTATTTAAATAAATTTTCAATATCGCAATCGTTCCAATAAAAGTTTTTAATAACGAGATAGTAAATATTGATATTATTAATTTTCACTGGAATAACATTAAATAATTTAGAATTTTGTGATTCTAAAAATTCTTTATTATTATATTTTTAATTAAATTCTTTAAGAAATCTTTGAATGAAATCTGAATCTTTATTTCCTAATTTTTTTTCTTTGATTCCGCAGTAACAAAAGAACGATTGGAGTTTAAATTATGAACATTAGATGGATTAAGATTTCTTGATAGCGATTTCGAATTATAAATTTCATTTAAATTGAAATTTTGTTTTCTATTACTATTAAATTGTCGTTTTCGACATTCCTGAATAACGTGTCCAATATTTTTGATATAGTTGCAACTTTTTATTTGATTATGCCCTGAACTTTTTATTTGATATATTATATAATAATATATAAATATTATTTATATGCTGTATATTTAATATTTGTTTTTAAAGAGTTCTAATTTGCGAAGGCTCAATTTATAATTAAAGCTCGTACTTTGCCCGTAATTTTCGTTTGGATCATAAAAAACGGTATTCTTTCTTCTGTCGAGGATTCCAATAAACTGATCGCGGTCTCGCGGTTATTACACAATTCGGTAGGTGGTTTCGATTGATATAGAGATTTTTCTTTATAATTTGTTTAATATATTTAATAAATTTAATAAGACGCTTATAGCAGAAGAAGTATGCTTTTTATCGCCTCGTTGAAGAAGGTAGTTGTGTTTCTTAAAGCAGCAGTATTATTGAAAGAGTCGTCCGTTTATCTTTATCTTGATTTAGTAGAAGCAGTTATGTTGAAGAATCTGCGATGATGTAGAGTCGGAGATACAGTGATGAACTCTTGTCCGCTTTTTTCTTTTTCAAATAAGGTTTCCAATCCTTATTCTTTCAAGATATAACGAGGCTTGAATACACATTTATTCTCTCGAATTGATTCTTTTGAATGAAAATAATTTTTACACAGATAACCCCACTTCTGACACTAGTTGTAATGGGTTGATGTCAGACATGTTTGTGTATGATTTAATAATAACAATTTATTTATTAATTATTTATTAATTCGCGACGAAGTCTTAGTATGATCTGCTCTGTGTCTACTTCTTATCCATTCTTCTTCTCGCTGTAGTCCAGTATTTAAAGGGTAACACTAATCTCGGATTCAGTCATAGATACTAAAGTTCGACGAAATGAGATTTATGGTCTGAGATAGAAGAAAATGTGCGTGAGAAAAGGTTAAGTTATTACGTAAGGTAAAGGAAGTTATCTAGGAAAACTATGCGCAACGTAAAAGATTGGATGCATGTGAAATGTAAGCAAAAGTAAGTTACGTATACATTAGACTAATATTAATCAAAGTTATTATAAGTATACGAAAGTAAAATATTCACAAATATATAATTTCATAAAATTTATTGACTTATTATTTAATTAAAATAGGTGTTTATAATATAAAAAATCAAATATATAATCAAATCAAACTAAAGAAATACTTTATAAAATTATTCAATTATTTTCATGGTTTAAAATAAATATTATTTTTAATTATTTTTATGAACTAAAAATATATTTTTACATTAAAAATGATTTCCATTTATTCTATTTTATATTTTAAGATGCTATACTTTTTAAAGACGTATAATCATACTCAAATTAAATCATCATTTTTTAAATTATATTACAATTGTTCCAATAAAACTTTGCACCAATATAAAAAGCCAGATATTAGGTATCATTATAGCAGCTTATTATATAAAACGTATTACCTAAAATGTATAGTTCGAGGCAATTTTACATAATGTTTACAATTTTTCAAATATTTCACTATCATTATTGATACAGATAACTGTTTCTTACATACATATAAACAACAATGGAAAATGTCTTCGAATAATATAATACATAAAGTAAACACAAAAAATTTTTCAAAATAAAATTTTGAAAGCTTACGAGCCTATCAAAAAACAAACGTAGGTGCTTTTTATAAATTGTTTTTCGATAGCATATTATTTTGATTTAATTTTTACTTAGAAAAGAGTAAATTTTGTAACGTTTTATAACAATTTAAGCTAAATTTTTTATTCTTAAAGTGATACCATTGTAAACTTTGAATCATATACAATTTTATATATTTGTAAATATTTAAAAGCAACTTTTTTTATAAGTAATATAAAATAAAGAAAATTAAATTACAAGTAAAAATGAAAATAAACTAAAAATTTTAATTTAGAATCATTATTCAAATTTTTTATCAATCACAAAAAAATTATAGAACTAAAGTTCTTTAAAAATTAATTAATTTAAAATATTTTTCAGTATGTGATTTTATAATGCATTTCGTTCTAAGTGCAGTTATAACGTGAGTGAATATTTATCCCGTCTTTTGAGTGATTTTATAATGCATACATTTATGTTAATAATTATATTTATATTATTATAACGAATCATGACAATATATAAGAAAAGAGTAATGTAAGCAAAGCAATCCAAAGAAAATAAGTAGAAACAAAACTACGAGACAATTGACAAAAGAGTTAAGAAAAAGTTACCCGAGGTATATATATCAGCTGTACTTAATTATTTAATTGAAAACTTATATTTAATTAGAATATTATGTACATTATTATTCGACCAATACTGTATGTTGTACCTGTTGTTCACGTTTGTTCATAACCTATAAAACGATGAATATTACTCCCATCAGTTGTTTTTTAATTATTATATTTCATCCGCTTCATATCTCTATAAGTTATATTCATTTTAAAATATATTTAATAAAAAAGTACAAGATATTTATTTAATAAGTTAAGCAAAAGATTTTTACGAATTTTGTTAATGCAATGCAATGCTTTAAAATATTTAAAATCAAATTTACTTTATTAAATAAGATAATAATATTGAAATAATTGTGAAAAATTTGATTATTTTCTAAAATAAAAATAATCATGTTTTTAATATTCTTTAATAAATAAAATTATGGTAATTAATAATACTATTACTCAAAAATACTTTTAAGTCATTTTTATACTTTTTATTCTATGTATAAAATGTGAAAAGTTTACTCTGAAATTATAAAAGTATATTAATTGCTTAATGTTTAGTTTTTTTAGTTATATATATATTCATTAATATATAATGAAAATTTATATTTAAAAAATTAAAAATACAAATAGTATTTTTTTTTATTGTAGAAATACTACAGATACGCTTTAAAATTTTGTAATTAAAATTTATAAATTTTAAAAACAATTTCAAATTTTTGTTAATATATAAAAAATATTATACTTACTATAATATAATAATATAACATCGATATTAATTGAACAAATAAGTGAATTTAATATTAATAGTTAAAAGATATTGTAATTATTATTTTAAACGGTGTTAAAAAATTAAAAATTAATTACTTCATTATTACTAATATGTCATATTTTTTACCCCAAGCTAAATCCATCCAAATATGTGTTACTTTTCTGTTTTTTTTCTCTTGAAAAATCTAAATGCTTTTTTTCTTTAAAATTATAAATGCATTCTAATTTTACTTAAAGTTAAATCGTGTAATTATCCAAACATATCGAACAAAGTTCAAAATGACTGTACATTTTTTTAAACAAATTATTTTTTCATTTATTACTAACCATATTTATTTGCCTACTATTTATTAAAAACTATGAATTAAATTTTTATAATATTTTAATTATAATTTTTTTAGAAATTCTTATGCAATATAAATCGTTTATATATAGCAATACTCAATTTATACTACATCAAAACAGTTTTAAATATTATATTAAATACAAAATAGAATATTCTTAAATGTTCTTATCATAAATATTAAATAATTTATGTTAGTCGCCTATTACTAATATAGTATTTGGACAGACGTTAATCCATACGTAAATTTAATTAAAAGGTTTAGCAAGTTATATCTTGGTAATAGTATTAATTTAAGAAATACACGAATATTTTTTATTAATCGAGTTAAATAATCACTTCAAAATTTATAACTATGATCTCAAATAATAAATTTTATTTATGAAGTAAGTTTTATCTTAAACATTCTATGGTAGTTTATAATATTTCAAAAGTAAAAACGTAATTATTGTAACTTTTCATTCATTAAACACGGAATTAAATATCTTATTTCTACCACTTATATTTAATATTTCAATTTACTATATTATAAATATAATTATAAATTTGAAATACAAATAATCTAATCTATATTAAATTATTTAGCTATTTATCAATCTTTGAACCCATTTTTTTCAATGTTTTAATTAAAATGAATTCTTATTAAATACAATTTTATTTTAAATCTTAATTTTCTATAAAATAGCATTTTTAATTTATAAATTAAAAAATTCATCTTATTCTAATTCAAAAAATATAATTTATTAATAATATTACAGAAACTATTTAATTCCGTGGAGTTTATGTTCGATTTATAAAAAATCTTAAATAAAGCCTTTTCATCAATTATTCAAAATACTTAATTTTCTAATAACAAATGCTATATTCGATACATTTTATGAATACATATTATATTCTATTATGAAAAAATTCCCATAATTTATTAATTTTTTAATTGAAATACTTTTTAATAATTTTACTATTTTAAAATCAATGTAATGTAGAATAATCGAATTTAATAAATGTACATCCTAACGTAAGGGAAATGTTTTGCTTAATAATATCATATAAAAATTTAATTCATAATATTTATAAAATCAAAAATTTCTCTACATTATTTATAGATAAATTTCAAACTGATAAAAAAGGTTTTTTTATACATTATTTTAATAAAAAAGTTAAATTTTTTTAATTATAATGAAATATAATCAGCTATACCCTCTTAATTGTAAAATAATAGATATATTGAAACATTTAGTAATTTATATACATATTAATATTGATATAATAATAATAATAATAAAATTATATTAAGCAATTCATTTGTTTCGCAAGTTTTTAAATAACTTTTAGTTGAACTTGATTTCTATAATCAGAGTTGGTAGTTTTTTTGTTCTTCATGCAAATGATTTTATTTTTTGTACTATTTATAAAACTATTTGTCCTTATTATTTATAAAATTAAAAATATATATAAGATTTCTATTGATATAATCCAAATTCTTACAAAATTTTTATAATCATAAATAAATTTTTGACATTTTTATAAAGAAAATTTGGCTATTTATATACAAAATATATAAGCCTTACGAAGTTTTAGAAAAGTAAAAAAAGCTTTGTGTAAGAATAAAGTTTATTTTTGGTCTTAAATTTTAAACCCTTTTTATTATTTAATAAAAAATCTATATATTAATTGCGAAAATTCAGAAAAATATTTAAAATTTATATAGAAGTATAAATGTTAGTGTACAACATTTGTATTTTTTCCATTGTATACATGAATATTTTTTATATATTCATAGTGTATAATAAAAAAAACAGCCTTGCTTTGAACAAATAAAAATTATATATATAATTCTTGGACTTATTAGTATGCCCAATGTTTATAAAAATTTTTTTAATTTTTTCTCATCAGAATAAAAAAAATATTTACATTAATTTAATAAATATAAAAATCTATCATAATTTCGATTAAATAGATATTTCATTATTTTCATGAAAATATACTCTGTATTATAAAAATATCATTTCACAATTATTCAGTATATTATAAAATGTTTATATTATAAAATTTAAAAACTTTCACTTACTTGAAAAATCACGAAACTACTAAATTTATATGATGTAATAAATAACTTTACAATTGATCAAATATTCGTAATTTCTTAAATCATCTTAAAATCACTTTCTCTAAACAATGTAGTGAACAATAATTAAAAGAACGTATCAACGGTCTATTTTTAAATTATTCAACACTACTAAGAATTTTAAACATCGTTATGAATTGCAGCGATCGAAGCGACATTAGTTCGGTGCAATTTCAGTATTCTAAGTATACTACAATTAAAAACAATGTTTAAGAATCATCCGACTGTTGTAATCAATCGTATACTGTACATTCTTTATTGACTGCTTTTTTTAATTATTAAATTCGTTCAGATTAAAAAAATTATTCAATTGACTAACCAAACCATGAAATATTTTAATGTATACCTAGATATTTGTATGCCTCTATTTCAAATTGAAACGATTCAATTTTTTCCAATCAAATTTTATATTAATCTCATTATTTCGTAAAAAAACTAAAACTTATTTTAAAAAGTGATTTTAAGTAATAATAATTTTAGTTATCCTAAAATTATCCAAAATTTGATTAATAAAATCTAATTGTGATAATAATATCTAATCATATATTATCAAAAATTAAAGCAAAAAAAATTCAATTCACGCATTAATATACTAATTTCTTTATGATACTTCTCATTTTTTTATGCAATATTTTAAATTATTTTTGTCAAGTGATTAAAATATAGAGAAATGTGTTTCTGTTCTAATATTTTCTTAAATTATAAATAATAAAGTTAAAATGAAATAAAAATTGTTAAGTACAAGTAAAATTGTGTTTTACTTAATAAATACTTAATTTCTTTACATAAATAAAGTTTTAGTATAAACTTATAAGAATTCTGTTCTGTTTATAAAAAATGAAATGTGACATAATAATGTATATTTGTAAATATAATTTTGTATTAAATAAAAAAAATTATTATAAGAAAAAATGAAATGTTACATAATAATCAATATTTGTAAATGTAATTTTGTACTCAATAAGAAAAATTATTATATACAATTATCACTTTTTTAAATATTAAAATTTGATAGCTCTTTATAACATGTTTTACATGACTATAATTAAAATTGAATATATTTGATATATCATTATAATTATTTATTTTTATAAATAACTTCGATACAACCTCATAATTTTATAGCAGCAAAGTAAAACAATTCTATGAATAATTTTATTGGTCTATTTCAAAATTTATGTAATATATAACTTAAAATTAATGTAAACTAAATAGGAATCAAACAAATTTATTAAGGTATCTATACTTGGTAATGTTAATTATAATAATGGTTTTTTAAACATTTCATTCACTATAACACTATTAATATAAGATTATGTATACTTCATTTTTATAATTAAAAATGAAATCTTGTATTTCATTTTGTATTAAATTAATTTAGACTGATGTTTTCATATTTGATATAATTTTATTCCAGCTTTACATTATTAAATAACATTGAAGTTTTAATATTGAATAAATGATTAATGATATTTATAATGTGTCTCCACCTTCTTGCGCTTATAATTTAATACATAGAAAAAGGCCATCAGGCCAATTGTAGCTTGAGCTAATGGTGCTATTCCAGTACGTCTAGGTTGAATATATTTCATTTGCCAACGCCAAAATGCTCTTGAAAAAAGACCAGCAATTGAACTTGGAGTCTTCTCACGTCTTCGAATCCAATTACCAATATCGCAAAGTTTTAATTCTCCAAAAGGTGTATCTTCTAAGATATTATCGAAACATAATACTCTTAATAGAATTTATAATTATCGTTATTTTTTAATAAAGTTTTTAGTCATATATTTACAAAATAATTATTATAATATTGCGAAGTTATTTCCAACCTGTTAGTGTATATATATATACGTATTTAAGATATTTATTAAAAATAGCGTGTAAAAAAATTTTAATATCAAATTATTTTGTTATTCAAAATTACATTTATAAACTACATTTAATTTTTATTTCATTAATACGTATTATTTTCATAAAAATTTGTGATAAGCTTTTTACTTTAACAATTATTTTTTCAAACAAAGAAGTAAGCATATTATTTCAGAGTAAATTTTTATTTCTTCTCTTACTTGGACCATAGTAAATTGCTGGATTGAAATTTCCATGTTTAGCTGGATCGTAATATTTTGGGTAATCTCCAAAACCCATTTTAATCGTAATTTATGTACTAACAATCAAATTTCTTGTATTATTGATGTTACAGATATATAGAATTCGTCGTGAATTACTAGAAAATTCTTATATAACTACAGTAGATAACAACCAATGCCAGCTTTTATTTCTGACATTACTTTATGACTGTAATTTTAGTCGGAGACGTTTAGGTTAACTCTAGAGCTATACTGCATAGAGTACGTTTATCATCCATTTTGTATTTAATGAAATATAACATAGGTCAAAATAAAATTATAATAGAGTACTAAAAAATGTGTAAAAAGCGCATTGATAATAACAAATTATTATACAAAAGCATGTAATCAATTGAAATTTTTTTGAAAATAAATTTCATTTAATGATTTACATAAAACTTATTGCATACTGCTTACTCTATGCTTTAATCTATTGGTTAATATTTTATCGAATAATATTATTTAATGTAAATTTTACATATAGTATTTATAATTATTATTTTATTAAAACTTTATAAATTATTGTCTTAATTTTTCATACAGAAAATAGTATAAAATGTTTTTGATATCAATTAATTCTTTAAAATTTTATAACATTTTTTCATTTTGCTTATAGATTATAATCTTTAAAATATTTTTATGACTTCGTAATATTAAAGTATTTATTTATATATTCAGAATAGGACAGTATCTTTTAATTGTATTTAAATTATATGATAAAAATAATTGACTAAAAGTTAAATATATTCAGAGATTTTATGTTTTAATTTTTTATTTGAATCTGGAAGCTGATATATTCATCAATATGTAATATAAATTAGAATTAGCATGCAGTCTCTGTTGATTTTTTTAACATTATACCCAAATGAAGAAAGTTATGAAAAAAAATATTATAGTATTATTGTTTTATTAACTATATCATTATTACTCCACACAAGTCTATTATTAGTTAATATTTATAAAAATATTTTATTATGAAAGAAGTGTCTTTGGTATTACTAAAAATAAAAAGACGCTTGCTTTATTGATATCAATCAGATAGATTTATTCGTTTGCGATTAATGGGTAAAAAAGTACATGCTTTTTACATACAGAGATAATCTATGCTAACAAAGAGAAATGGCAACTCTCTCATCAATTCCACTTGTTTCTCGACTTTCTAGCAGAGTTATCAGAATTCTAGGATGCAATCCTGGACCGATGACTTTGCAAGGGACAAACACTTACCTTATTGGCACTGGTCACAAGTATGTAAATAATATATACTTATAATAATTTAAAAAAAGCTTGTATTTTATGATTTTTTTTATATAGAATACTTTTTATTTGCATTTTATTTTAAAACAAAGAAAACTATCCATGATATTTGATATCATGGATATGTAAATGTCTAATTTGTTTACAATATTTTTATTTCATCATTTTTAGGTTATTTGTACACTAGCTAAGCCAATAATTTATTTATTTGTTTATTATATTTATTGTAATATTCAACTGTGTTTCATATTTTTTCATTAAAATATATTTTAATTATTTATTATTAAAAATATTATTGTATTCAGAAGTAAAGTATTCTATTGAAACAAATGAATATGACATGAATAATTTTCATACAATATACTCATCGCATATTAAAAAATTAATTTTATAATATTGTTAATAATAATTTCTATGAATTTAAAAAAAAAGAAATTTTTCTAAAAATAAGAAGTAATTATAATTTTTATTCATTGTGTAGAAGAATATTAATAGACTCTGGAGATAATGATACTGCAAAACAGTATACAACCCATCTTAAACAGGTACTCATAGATGAGAATGCTACGATTGAACATTTGATAATAACACATTGGCATCATGATCATATAGGTGGAATACCAGCAATACAAAACATATTAAAATCAAAAAATTTGAATTTTCGTCAATTCATAGTTTGGAAATTTCCTAGATCAAACGATGATCCAGGTGGTCTAGATGAAGAAAGAGCTCTTGGCTCTTGGAATTCCTTAACAGTAAAAATTATTCTGATTTAGTTATATAGTTTTATTTCTAACTACTGATTACTTTCTTGATAACTAAAACATAAATCATTCATTATAGGTATCTTAAATTTAATTTGATTATAGTTGATATTGAAGATTTATGTAAGCATAGAAATGTATTTTTTCTCATATTTAGAATATTATATAGTATTAATTTTTAATTTTTAGATGTATAATACTTTTGAATCAGCTTGAAATTCAAAATTTATAATTTTATTTTAGTTATAAATTGAATGATTAATAATTTAATATTGATATCAATTTTACATTTATTTATCAATATGTATATATATATATATATATATATATATATATATATATGTACATATAATAAATCTTAATATAGTATTAATAATTAATTTTTTTATTAAATATATTATGTTTCTTCAGCATTAATTTATTATGTTTAGTAAAATGTTATGAAATATTAAATTTTTTGTTTAAATAAAAATTATATATTTTTTTAATTAAAATTTTTTGTATACGTTATAATTATTAATTTTATCATAAAGATAATAAAAGATAGTAGATTATAATTTCTATTAAATACAAATTTTTTCATTTGAAATTTATTATGTCAATTTGTAAAATTAAAAGAAATTCATATCAGTTTAGTTGGCTATTTATATTTACTCATTAATATCTACTGTAATAATATTTAAAGGATGAACAACAATTTGAAGTTGAAGGAGCACATCTGAAAATAAAACATACACCTGGTCATACAACAGATCATATTTGTCTTATATTAGAGGAAGAATGTTCAATTTTTAGTGGTGACTGTATTCTTGGTGAAACTTCAGCTGTTTTTGAAGATTTATATGACTATATGATTTCACTGGAAAAACTTCTCCAGGAAAATTCAAAATTAATATACCCAGGACATGGCCCAGTTGTCAAAAACCCTAATTTAAAAATAAAAGAATATATTGAACACAGAAATATGAGGGAAAATCAAATTGTAACTTTCCTTGAAAGCAGCAAAGGTCAAAAACACAATGTTATGGACATTGTTCAGTTTATATATGCGGTAGGTTTTTATGTTTATTTTTTAATAATCATTGAGAAAAGTTATAATACTTGTATGATTTAAATTTGTATTGAAAAATTAAATTTTTAATATTTCAGCAGTTAATAAAAATAAGAAATTATAATATCAACTAAAAATATGTTATACTCATGATTACTACATCAAATTAATCAACAAAAAATGATGCTTTTATTGTAATTAAATTTTTATACAAATGTCTAAATAATAGTAAATTTTGGACAAATTTGATTTTCGCAAATATTTCTGATAAGCTAAATTTAGAAATTAATATGCTACTTCTATTTAAATTATAAAATTTAATTCACAATTAAATTAATATTTTTAAATAATTAATTTTGTATATCACAAAATTTACTTTGAGCTTAAAATCAATAAAGATCAATTGCTTATTGTAAATTCAATTATTGTATGCTTTATGATCAAATTGATATCCCATTAAATAGAAATCATATTTTTTATAGTATCTAATTTTAATATTATTACTTTCTATTTAGCAGTGACTTTATTTTACTTTCATTTCAAGAAATATTTAATAAAATATCTGTACATTATAAAATAATTACTTAATTATCTAAGAAATGTTGTATTATTCCTTTTTATAAAAAACACTAATGTGTATTAATTCTTTTTTTTAGGATATTCCAAAAAACCTCTGGCTACCAGCTGCATCAAATGTAACCCAACATTTAAAAAAACTTTTGAAAGAAGATCGTGTTACTTGTGATAATGATAAATGGCTAATAATTTAATAATTTTGTTCTTGTAAAAAATAGAAACTTTTTGTAAATGAAAAAAAATTAAAGAAACAAATGTATATATTAGTAAAACAAATTAAAAATCGTAAGCATTCCACATAAAAAATTTGTTGCACAATGTATTGTTGATAAAACTCATCAAAAACTTAATTTTATGAATTTCCATTTCTTTTACAAAATTTATGTTACATATAATATAAAAACAAAAAATCATTGAAGGCCTTAAGATTATCTTACAAAATGAAACTTAACAAAACAAAATTTTAAGAAACATATTATACAATATCATTAAAAAAAGAAAACGTGAGAAAATAAAAGCTCTAACGTCGATACATAAATCTTTCCAATTAAATGTTTTAAAACATTTATTTATCCTAACAGTATCGACGAAATACAGGCATAATAGATTTTTTGCTTATTTGAACAATTGGCTGTTAATATTACAATGTTTCTTTAAGTTATAAACAACTATACGGTTTATATCTAGCACAAGAAAAATTAATAATTCAACGACGTGAGCTTAAAAAAATAATCGTTGGGTCTTTCAATACACGAACAAAATATTCACGTATTTAATAGTATATAACTGAATTATTTAAATTCATATTTTAAAAATGTAAATAAAAATTTTCCCGTTATTTCTTTTTGTTTAAACTTTGTATTGAATATATATACAAAATACTATTTGTATATACCCTTTAATTCTTTGTATAACAAAATACAAAATGTAAATCCATGCACATTTAAAATTGTAAACGAAGGTATAAGCCTTTATAATAAAAAAGACCTTTCGATTATTATCTTTAGCAAAGCTTAGTTCTAATATACGGTACAAAACAATTAACATGTTTAACACAGCTTCTTATATCTTCGAAGAAATAATTACATGGCATCATAAAATGTCTATTAAGCTCACTTTCAACACTCGTTTTATATTTTCTATTTTTATTTTTAATTTTCATGTGGTACATTAGATTTGAACGAATATTTAGAAATATATGAAGATGTGCACTTACACAGATATAACAAAAGTTGCACACATTATGTATTTCCAAAATACACAAAAATAGAAATTTACACACATATTACTTTTTTTCTCTTTGGGTAAACGTAAAAAATATATATATAATATAACATTTTTTTCTTGTATATATCTTGTTTCCTTACTACATTTCTTATATAGAATATACTTTCAACTACATCATAATGAAATTTATAATATAATCTCTGTCATTTCTTTTTTGTAATATGCATGCGTATGCATGTATGCATTTATATATTTATTTAGTCATTGATAGTATTAGCATATAATCACATAAAAGAAGGGGAAGCATATCATTTTGTCAGTCACCCTTTTTTCTTTTAATTGAACATTATCTTTTTTACTACACTTTCCCACACACATACACGCGAGTACACAAGCATACATACAAATAATATCGCACACATGCTTTCTTGTATTTTATCTTTCAGTACTAGTCAACAACAAACTTCATTGATCATCACAATTAAAACAAACAAAAAATCTTTACGAACTAATAATGAGCAAGTTATGCATCATAATATAGTAAGAAAAAAAACGAATAATTAAACAATATGATTCATTTTATACAATGAAATCAAGTAAATTGTAAATAGTAAGGGCATTGTATAACTTGCGTATACATAATCCATTATTTACGAACGAGCTTATAACATCTACAATTATTAACGTTAATAATTGATGATATTTCGCCTAATCTTCAATATATATATATATATATATATATATATATATATTTCTATTCCTCATTTTGAACTTTTCTCATATTTTTATTTTAATCATTTATTCTTCTAATATTATTATCATTTACTCACGAAACTCGAATGCATGATACTTTATGAAAAGAGTTATGTTTGGTCGAGATTTTGAAAGGCACCTTTTTCAGTTATTTCATAATGAAATATAAATATGAATAGATGATTTCCCTAATATTTATATCAATTACAAAAATAGAATACAATTATCGAAAGAATTAATTTTAATACAGATTAAAAAAAATATTTATTACTACGTATCGCCCTGATTAGTCCCATCTAGTCTAATTTCAAAATTTCTCTGAATTTTATTATAAATGAAAAATATATCTAAAAACTTTTTATCTATGTATTAACATTAGCCTTACATAAAGTTTTACGACACTCGACGTCATTGATTATCTGTACACAATTGCCTTAATGTAAAGAAGTACAGTAACGAATCTCAGTCTTTATAAAATTATTTTAAATAAATCTATTCTAATAACTGTTTTAAATATTATGTTGACAAGACTTTTTATATTGTTAAAATATATTCACTATTATCGTAACTATTGTAAATTTAAAGGTGTTATACTTTCGTTATTTAAAAATTAATTTATTTATGATGCAAATTGTTCAAAAAAATTTTCATTAAAAAGAAGTTTATTTAAAAAGTAGTATTTTAAATAATACTTAGTTTATTTAATAAATAAATAATAATTTTTGAAAACTTATCACAATATGATACTTGTGCATTAAAAAAATATCAACTGATATTTATTATATGCACGTATACTATTAAAAAAATAGTACCATAGAAACATAACAAAATTTATTATTTAAATTACTAAGATTCAAATTAATTTTTTATAATAAAAACAACCATGAAAAGAAAATAAGAAATTGAATTATTAATGAATTAAATAGTAACTATTCTATATTTTAGAAAATAATAAATACTACAATTTATAAAGAATGACTAATAAAACGTAGTGTTTTTTTACAATTATTAATTTCTAATTTTTTTTATTATTTACAATATTTATATGCCATCATTTAATGACAACTGATGATATATCAGAAGATTTTGCACGTAATTTCATTAAATTTACATAAATTGAAATATTAATTAGTTTCCAAAGTGCCATGTACTTTAAAAACTGAGTTTCATCTCTGTACTTCCTTTTTCATAGACAAAGATTGATTAACATACAAAAAAGTATATGTGTGAATGTGAGTGTGGTGTGTGTTATATACGTGCGTGTATGTTTTTCTGTCGCTTATGAAAAGTAAAGTGAATGTATCTGCATCTACGTGCGTACGCATAACCGTTAATAAAACATTTAACGACAAACCATAATGAATTTCTTTTGACGAGAAAACTTCTCTGGAAAAGCAAGGGACGACTATGGACACACTACATAAGAAATCCGTTTTGAGGATCGAAGCAGCTCGCATCAATATAACTAAGTAGTTCATGATCCGTCATAAGATCTTGCGTCATCATACCATTGGTTGCAGTCTCTGTTTTTCGCACAACAGCGTTTGCTTGTTGCACCTGTTGCTGAGGTTCATTGTTTTGCTGCATAGGGGTTTGTTGGTTAACCACTGACGCTCTATTATTCGATGTTTGCATGGTCATGGGTCCTGTTGATGGGGACTTACTTGTTACTTGTTCCACAATGGTTTGCTGCGAGACCGGTGATTTTGGTAAAATACCTTCCATGGCACTATTCATCAACTGAGCGCTCTACAAAATGTAAAATAAAAAGAGAGATAAATAAATAAACAGAATTAAACCAATAAAAATATCAAATTTTCAAATAAGTTTAAATGAAACATACAATAAAAATCGAAAAAAATGATATTTACCTGTGTTGCCACGCTGTTCAAAATATTCTTCGTAGCTATAATGGCATGAGCCGTCGTTGTAGTAATCGGCCTGTTGTTGATAATATCCTGGGTAGCGTTGGTGATAACATTGTTGATGGCTTGTTCAGCCGCGGTGGTAAGCCTCTGCTGACTGGGTTCCTGGGCAGCTCCACTAGCTAAAGCGGAACTCGCTTCGGCAACGAAACCAGCGGGTTGGCTGAGCATCGAGCCGATGTCCTGCTGGACCGCCTGCTGCATAGCTTGAGCAGCTTGGGCCTGCTGTACAGCCTGCTGTACTGCCTGGACTTGCTGAACAACCTCGTGCGTCGCTTGTTGAACGGCCTGTTGGACAACCTCTTGCGTTGCCTGCTGAACCGCCTGTTGAACCGCTGGAGCTGCCGGTGCTTGCTGCACCGCCTGGACCTTCTGAACAGCTTGTTGAACGACTTGAGCATGTTGGACAACTTGATGTACAACCTGTTGTTGGGCTTGTTGCACAGCTTGGACCGCTTGTTGCTGAGCTTGCGCTACAACCTAAGAAGATGAATTACACACGCGTATACCCATGTATTCGGTAAATCGAAATTAAAAAAAATGTTGTTTTAATTTTTGAAACATTAATTTGAGCGTACCTGTTCGACTTGTTGTTGAGCTTGAGCAACGACTTGTTCCACCTGCTGTACCTGTTGCTGCATGACGACTGGATCCTGCTGAGCTAGTGCTTGTATCGCGGTAGCAACATTCGGCAACACTTCGTTCGTCACTTGCAATGGATTGTGTGAGCTGACGCTAACGCTTGGATTGACACTGGCAACGGCTACAGCCGTAGCTGCGCTTACGATCGGTGACTCTTGAATCGTTGGCATTAAAGCTGCATTTATAGATTTAAGAAGACTATCGTCCGTTGGACCTTCTTGCACTTGAACAGGCCCAGTTGGTACTGTAGTATTGCCATCAACACTGTAACAACGGAAATATTTATCTTATTAATATATTAACAAATGGACTACTATTACCAAGTTTATTATTAATAGGTATATATTCTTTAATAAGAATGTTATTATGTAAAATTAAAAATTATTTATTATTATGAGCATAACATAAGGTTATAATTTTAATAGAAATTTTATTTTATTTTTTCTATTTTTATTTAAATTGGTCATAATTTTAATAAATATCTAAATCTGTACTAAATTTATATTTATACCTAAAATTAATAAGATATGAAATAATTTTTAAAAATTATTACAAATATTATAATTATGCTTATGCAAGAATCATAATGGAAAATAATATTTATTATCTTAGAAAAGCTTTTAAATATAAAGAATGAAAAGGAATTTATGATCGCATATCTTTCTGTCGATATACACCTCAAGGGAGAGACGTTCGACGTAGGCATCAGGGCTTCCAATAACATCGTCTTCACAGGAATAGGTGGACTTGTTCTAGTCGTTTGCTGAGGACTGTTGATTGAATCGTGCTCGACAACCGACGTCACATGGTTAATTATTGCACTTGGACTGGAATTCGCAGGTCTGAGTGGTGACACCATTTGGTGAGAATCAACAGCAGAATTGACTAATTCATCGAGAGGTACTGTTGTTGTTCTAGCTGACAGTAAGTTTGGTGTTTGCTGTTGGCTACTTGCTATTATTGAAGCTCGTACAAAATTTGCTTCCTGAAAATTGAAGATTTTTTTACATTAAAATTATATTTCTTGTATAATACGGTATTGAACTTTAATATTGTAAAACGGTATTAATTTTTTAATTTCTCAACTTTAATATAAAATTTGAACTTTATTAAAATTAAAAATGATTTTCACATCTTATATTTTTTTAATGCAAATTTCTATTCAAACAAGTTCTCTGATGCATACCGATTAAATATAAAGATTTATAATTTTATAATCTTAAAGTAATCTTTAAAGTGTACCTGTACATCAGTCTTTTTCGATACCGTTGATTCAATTTGATTCAAATATTTTTCGATGCTGTGACCACTTTGTGCAGGCAGCGGTTGGTCGGCGGGAGTCGCAGCGAAGCTACCTAAATTTCCATTCCCAATGCCATTAAATTCGGACTGATGATGCTTCATGCGTAGATCCACAACGCCTGGACTCTGCATGTTGCCAGAAATACTTGTTTCGTTTGTCATAATAGGACTAGCATCTTTATTAATATGATGAGGACTTAAAACTTTTACCTGCAAATATATTTTGTATATTTAATTATAACAATTTTAATACATCATTCGATTAATCTCAAAGGATAGTATTTTTAAAAAATTTTTTTACAATGATCTATAACTGCAGGTAGGTTTATTCGAACTTAATTTATTAAACATGATTTACGCGTTGTAACTTTATTAATATATTCGTAAATTTTATTAATATATTAATTATTCATAATTTTTGTCTCTTGCACGATTCTTTTTTTTATAAAAATGTAAAAAATGGTAGCGAGCTTATTATTCGTATTATTTTGATACTAACACGAATAATTTATTACTATAACAAATGTTATTAATTTTCTACAGTTATTTATAAATATCAAAACTGTATTCAAACATTATACAGAATTAGTCTTATTTTAAATTCTTTTAAATTTTAATATCTTGGAAGAATATTTTCCAACGTACAAATAAAAACGTTTTCAGTTCTCACCTGTGATTGTTCGTGCAATCCCCTAAAAGTCGTCTGTTGTGACACAATGCTTAATGGATGTTGGTTTCGTATAAGATCTACAACTCCTAATAATGCCTCTTGTACTGGCGAACTATTAGAAGGTACTGCACTTCTAATTAGACTATTTTGCGAAGAATCCCTAGAATTATCGTTCATCAATTGATCTAAAGAACTACTAACGGTTGTAGTATTATGGCTCGAGCTTGTCATCCCAGACATGCTGTTATCTCCCATAAGACTATTTTCGCTATTTTCATCGAGCACCTCGGTTTTCAAGTTGTCTGGAAGGATTAGTTGCAGACTTGTAGAAGATCTCCGCGTCATTAAAGGATTTGCTACCATACTAGAAGGCGGTGGCATCATTACATCAGCAGGATTACCCTGGTTGCTTGAAGATTGGGAGCTCCACATCATCACTGGAGTTACAGGAGTTGAGGCAGTTACCGGTGGTGAACTTGGATCACTCTTCAAAACTTCTGGATTGACGGATGCCGCCGAGGCCGAATTAGGCGGTTGAATCGATCCGAGGAAATTAGCTGTAGCCGTAGCTGCTTGCGGAAGTAGACCTACAAATTTATAAAATAAATATTTCTGGATATCATTTATTTATATCTCCATATTAAATCATCCGTAAAATATTAAAAATATCTTTTATTAAATTAATAGTTATAATAAAGTTTAATAAAAAATTGTATTTATTACCATTTGATGTAACACTTCCAGGTACGATATGAGGTGTGGAAGGCAGTTTTGAAGCCAAAACAGTCTCTGCATTAGATGTAACTAAAGTCCCTGATGCATTATCCAGTTTGCCGACCGAAGGTGCCGGTGGTGCCGAAGCAGCCGTGTACAGAAATGCATGTGGCTCACTCGTCTTCCCAGAGGATACAGCGTATAATTTGATACTTATAGTTTCTGAGGGAGCAAGGTCCTGTCGTCTGTAAGCTGGCACTACGCAAACAAGATGAGTTTGCTGCAGGAATTCTTTGTCGGGCAAGACTGTACATTCCCAGTGAGACTCGAGCGATGAGCTCGGATTGTCACTATCGAGTTGGAAGACAACGCGTGTATCCTTCAGAAAATTCTTACCAAGGATAAATAACTCTAGGCCACCAGTGCATGGACACGACGTTAGAGATTTTTTACAAATTTCCGGTATACCAGGAGGTTGAGCTGAAGAAATTAATTTGAATAACATTAAATTTCGTACATTAGGTTTAATTCTCTTGTCAATTTCTACATTGGATATGTACATTAAATTTTTTAAGTTTGTATATTTATTATTCATCAAAGATCCGATAATTTACATCTTATACAAGAGGTTGTAAGCTTCTCTCAATAAGAGACTTTTATAATAAATTTTATAATTCATAAAAATTTAGATTGCCGAAGATAGTACATTCATAATGATTTTAATAAGAATACGACTATTTTCATACAATTACTAACTGATTTAAAATTATATAAATTAAATTAAATAATTTAAATTTATATTTAGCCAGAAAAGAATAACTTAATGTATAATCAATAGACATAACTTAAATCCGAAGATTTTTGTTAAATCATTACCAAATTGTTTAAAGTACACTGTGCACTAAGATTTTACAAATACAATAGATTTTACATGATTTTGTATTGATTTTGTATTTTTTAAAGTTTTAATATAATTTTATTTAATATATATTAGGAAATAACTCACTACAAACAATAGGTTGCGAGCAGACTTGGAGAGTCTCGTTCGTACCATCATCGTAGGTAATTGTTGTACGAAAAACCATACGACACCTCGTTGATTTTTTTTTACTGCGGCCTTGCAATATACCAGCCTCTTGAGGAAAGCGATGCTCTACATCCACGTTGCGTTCTTTTAGTATCCCGACGCAATCGCATGTCACCAGCATATCCTTCGCTGGTTCCATATCGACCTCGATGACGATTGTGCCATCGACTTTGCGTTCAACACACGGAGTCGAATTTTTGCCACTTACGCGACACGCCTGATAGAACATGTGTGGGGCCACACGACCAAGGTCTGTACCGATGAACACCTAAACCAATTATTAGCACCAACTCGTATTTCAAGGATTTTTTTTAGAATTTTATAAATTTAATTAATAATTGTAACTTCAAAACTTGATTATATTATTTTATTATAATTTGAATTTTTACTAAGAAAGAGGTGGAACTGTATTTTTTATCATGGTTATAAAAACATATATAGCAAGAAATTCATTAATAAAAAATTTATTTTATTCTAATATTTTATCTGTCTATTTTATTAAAACATTTTGAATACTTGAAGAAGAATAAACTTATTTATATAAAATCTCTAAAATTTTATAAAATTGATTGAAAATTTTTAGAAAAAAAATTAAAATTCTATTATAATATATTGTAAATGATGAAAAATCATAATACAGAAAAGTCTAAAAGAAAAATTAATAATAATAAAAAATAATACAAGTAGCAATAAAAAAGGTAAATTAAATCATAATTTAAGATTAAAAAAATATATAATATAAAATATAAATCGGCCCTTACAGTTTATATACTTTATAAAATTTTAATCTTATTATTTTAATTTTTATAGCTAACCTGAAGACTTGCTGGTTTGTCATAGCCGATTAGACGAACGATTGGAAATCCGTTGCCTGTGCGGTCTTTAACAGCTCCTCGAGAACCTTCTGTTTGATAACGTGCTCGATGTTGCTGTTCTGGTTGGCAAATTATCTGCAGCTGTGTTTTACCATTTCTTGATACGCTAGCTGTGAATAAGACAAATGTTTTTAATTACTTTTTTATTGCTACTAATATATATATACTGTAACTATGTAACATTATTTTTCTCCAAAATTTAATAAAAACGTATATTTTAAATATTTAAAAGTAAAAAATATCATTCAAATATCTTTTTTTAATCAACGAGATAAAACACCAATGAAGTTTTCAATTCTACTATTCTCTTTTAACTTTTGGAAAATATCGTTTTTGGAACTTTGCTTTAAATACAACCTTGCGATATATTTTAGACAATTTTTTTATTTTTTTAAAAATTTTAATTTCTTTGGAAGATCTAAATAAAATCTTTTACTTTTACACGTTGATATTAACTAAGATTAGCTTTCAATTATTCAAAGTGACATAATTAAAATTTTATGCATCAGGAATTCACTGACATATAAATTTAATTAAAAAGAAATAATATCTTAAAAAAAACTAAACTGCTTTTAATATGTAAAATAAACAAGTCTTCATAACCGAACAAATTCATTTTAGATTAAACACACAAATTAGTCTTACAAAGTTGGGAAGTTAAGGTAACCGGTCCCTGATGCACCAGTGGCCTCTTAGCTAATACACCGAGGTGTGGTCGTGGTCTTGTCACACCAATGACTCGACCTACGGAACCATTCACATTGCTAGTTGTACGAGCAGTTCCCACGATTCCGTTTCTCGTTGAAATCTTTCCTTCGTTTTGCGAACCCTGAACTACTTCCGGAAAAGCAAAGTTTGCATCTTCAGATTCGAGCTTTATATCCATCTTACGGCGCTTCGTATCGTCCTCGCCGACTCCACCGTTCCACGCCTACAATAAAGTTTAACGAAATTACAAAATAAAATAATTCATTTTTATTAAAAAAAGAATGCTTTTTTATTTAATTTTGTTGAGCCTAAGCTCCTTTGACCTAAAAACACTTATAAACATTTCTTATTATTATTTATTTTATTATTTTAAATTATTAATAATTTATTTTTATATTCTACATAAAAACATCTCACTATTGTAGTAATTATTGACACTAGTTAATACAAGATACCTAAATAATTTAAATATTTATACAACTATAAAACAAGTTGCTATCATTTGTTCAATTAAAAGAATTATTTTCATTTCTTTGAAAGACTTACAATTCTTTTTCTTTATTATTTTAACCATTGCTTTATCTTTCGCAAGCAAACATAATTATACAGAATTTGAATTAAATAAAATTCATCATAAAAAATTTAAATTATTAATAAAATAAAATTCTTCTGTATTTTATTGTAATAATCCCACGTACATAATATAATTTGGATTATTTTTATACCCAGTTCAAATGTCTTTTAAAATCTAATTTCAATTTATTATTGTTTTAAGAGATTTCATTCCATGAAATTATACTATGGTTCTAACAATTTAGTTATTATAACATTATGTAAAACAAGTTTATTCGTTTAAAAAATAAGGAATTAAAATATTAGATTCAAATCTTACTTAATAATAGCTTGTAACGTACTAAAGAAAAGATAGACCGTATTTAATTTATGTACAACTGGAAATAATTTTTTTTAAAACTCATAAAAAAGTCAAATATGTTTTAAACACATTACTGAACAACATGCATATATATTTATCTAAGAATTTCAAATTTAAAACTTGGAAACCGCATATCAAAGTTTTTTAAACAGTAAAATAGAACAAGAATAATCGAGATTACTTATCGTCTATTGAAGAGTTAACAATTGGCATGGATTTGAAGGGAAACAATTTGTGACATGACGAGGTTTATAAAGACAAACGATATGAGTTCAACTACCGTTTGCCTCGCTACGCTAACAAGATGTACATTATAGTTCTTTAGTTTACATTGCGTAACGAATGTGGTTAAATGCAGTATATATCAATTTATAATTTAGTATTCAAAAAAATTTTTATAAGAATTACTCTTTATTTTACTTATAGTTTGATAAACTTTGTTATAAAAACTATATTCTGTTATATATTTTTTTATATCAAATTAAAAAAATTAATTTATGATATCAAAATAAATTTTAAATGTAAATTTAAATATAAAAAGTTTAAAAAACTATATATTAGGATATTTTTATAAAGTTAAAAAAATATATATTCAAATTATTTATTCTAAAATAAAATAATATTTCAAATAAAAAATTTTAATTTTATTACGTACCAAGTAAAATGTTCTATGTACAAGTCAAATAAAATAGCTCAATTTGATTTCTTATTTATATTTAAAAAATATATTTATAACGAAAGAACTGTAGGAAGTATATTTATTAAATGTAAGTAGTCATTATACAATCTAATATTTTACAAATTATAAGTTAATTTTAATATAAATGCATACAATGAGTAACAAAAAATAAGTGAAAAATATCTTTTCATTTAATAAATTAAAAAATTTTTCTTCGACCAAGAGATCTTTAATCATACAGACACGTTTCTCTTAATAGTCTATTAAAATTCAAACTAAACAAAGTAAAATTATTTTATCATTTTTGTAATAGCTATTAAATTATTTAGAAAATTTTACCGGTATATTAGAGATATATAAAAATCATTAATTGACGAAAATATTTAATTATTATATTAAATACCTTTACAGTCATATAATTTGAAATTTAAATTATAATATGCAATAAATATTAAATTTCAAAAAGAAATAAAATAAAAAATATCTCCAAATAATTCATTTTTTCTAATAATATGGAATTTTCAGACCTGCAAATAAGAAAATAATATATCTTATATCATAATATCTTAAAATATTTTTATCAGTTTCAAATAGCTTAGCATAATTTTATTTATATATAAAATAATATGATAAAAAATATTTTCCCTACTCTTTAGACGTATGTTTTAATTTTCTTTAATTTAAGCTCCTTTCTTATCTTTATTTATTTTCTACATTTCTTTAAATATTATAATACTTATATATTATAAAAAATGAATAGATTATTAAAATGATTTGAAAATACAGTTAATTTTTCCATATGGTTTTACTAAAAATAGATTATAGTTAAATACGTTTTGATTGTAAAAAATAATATTAATATTATTTACATTTCATAATAGACTATTCATTACTTCTTAAGTAATTTTAAAAATATACTTTATTTTTTAATATTACTATAATCCATTAATAAAAAATTAACTTTCGGTAAATTTATTTCAATAATTAAAATTTCTTATACTTGGAACACCTTAAACATATTATTCTCAATATATAAATAAAATCCTTGTGAAGAAATAAAAAAACCTTTACTTTAGAATAAATAATTAATAGATAAAACGGAAAAGAACAAAAAACGTGATAATTACAGCAGCTTTGTTGAGATGCTGCTGCTGTCGCTCCTCGAATCCGAGGCCAGAGTCGTTAGAATTGTCACAAAGGTCCTGTTGTGTGTTGCTCGTGGCGGATCTTGTACCAACTTGTTCATCCGAGCTCCTCAGACCGCCTGTGGCACGATTTAATAACGATGACGTGAGTGGGATTCTCGTTTGATTGCGATGATGGGCACGATGCGGTTGTGGCTGCTGCTGATGTTGATGTTGTTGTTGCTGTTGCTGTTGCTGTTGCTGTTGCTGTTGCTGTTGCTGTTGCTGTTGCTGTTGCTGTTGATGTTGCTGCTGCTGCTGTCCAACTCTACTACGTGTGTTGGCTGTATGAGTAGGGTTATTTTGGGGCCGACTCGAGGCAGTCGGTCCGTTATTGACCTGACTGGTGCCGCTGCTATTCCTCAAGCTTGCCCCTATCACTATTGTTGACGATATACCTGCTGCCGCGCCTGTGCTAGTACCTGTTTATATACGAAAAATCGGTAGAATTAGAGATGAATTGATTAGATATTAATTTTTCACATTCTTC